>MU227979.1:2607442-2627269 GCA_018584345.1 Thuja plicata | reverse complement strand
TTTTTTTACCTTCACAAGACAATAATTCGCCAGGATTTTATGGAATTTTCATTCGAGAGGGACAAAATCGCCTACGACTTTATATTTTTTTCTTAATTTGAAAAAAAACTTCGCCATCATCATTAAAAATTTTCCCCTAAATTAATGTACGATTCGCCAGAATTTTACACTTTTTCCTAGGAGGGGGTTTCTTAAAGTTATCCCTGCTTGCATTCCTCACTTTTCATTGTGCAGTCATATTCAATGACTCTCCATAGCAAAAGAAACCACTGCACCCACTCATCGCTTGAGCCTCCTTGAGCCTTGTGTATCATATTCCTTCCGATGTTGAAAACATTTATGGCATGAGCTTCCCTGATTGACCTTTCATCCTAGTGAAAGCCCCTCATGCCACATTTTCTTCCACAACAAAACCTAAAACTCACAACAAAACCTAAAACTAATTTATGATTGATATCATCTCAAAAAATTAATAAAATATTATACAAAAAAAATATTGAAAAAATACCTATGCACTAGATGCTGGTGTTATCAATCTATGTTCAAAATTTTATAATTTTTTCTTTCTATAAAAATAATATAATGTATATAAGTGTTATATTTTTAAAATACTATTAATTATACAAGTAAATTATCCAATGCTATGTAAAAATCACAATTAAATTTTTTTTGTGAAAAAGTACATTTAAGATCTACACACAAAATCTAAACAATTACTAGTTCACATCATCCTCAAATTCTTAATAGGTTAGTTGTTATAGGTGTCAAATCCAGAAAAAATAATAAAGAATATTTATTTTAATGTTCCACTTTAGCCAAAAAGTGGTACACACTATCGTGGGAGGAAGATCTCCAAACAAATTTTAAGCTAAGAGAATATGATATGAAGGATTTCTATGTTGTCAGTATAGGAAACATGGTCTTAGGTGTCCGATGGTTGTACTCTTTAGTAGAGATCACACAAGACTCCTCGACTAAAAAGTAATATTTTAATTAGAGGGGAAAAAGTGATATTACAAGGAATGATACATAAAGTACCAACAACTATATCAATTCTTAGAATGAAGATGATTTTCAATCATGCCAAACTATGTGGTCCGCATAGTGTTTGGTGACTACAACAAAATCCATCAAAAGAAAGAAGACATATAATGTGGATGTATAGATTATCTTATACAAGCATAGTAAAGCATTCAGTAGCATCCTTGTATGAAGATTTTCCAACAAAATTTCAAGATGGGAGGATACAATATGAAGGACTTCTATGTTGTCAACGTAGGAGACATGGTCTTAGGTGTCCAATGGTTGTACTTTTTAGGATAAATAAATAAACTATTGAGAACTATACCGACTCTAAGAATAAAGATGATTTTCTATCATGTACAAATTATGTAGACAAATAGCGTTTGGTAATTGTAACAAAACCCATCAAAATAAAGAAAGTATATCATGTGAATGTCTACATTATCTTAAATAAGCATAGCAAAGTATTTAGTAGCATTATTCTAAAATACTATCAAATAGAAGCTTTGAACATGTTATTGAATTGAGAGAAAAGGCTAAGCCCATCTTCACTACTGCATACGGATGCGGCTAAACTCCCTACAAAATGTACCATTGACCAAGTTTCACATATCTGAAAACACAACAGAATCTCACAAAATTTTCAGCATCTGTTCTTCATGATCTACATATTTTGTGGTCGAAAACCACAAAAAAATTGCAAAAATTTCACTATACTTTTGCGATTTTCGAAAAAAAAAAGTATGACATTTTTTTGTCTTTAGTATATTCTGTTTGGAGCTTAGCCAACACCAGTACATATCACCTCCTCTAGGAGACAGAGAAAATAAATACAAAAGGTCATTATGAAATGAAGTAGGGCTCGTCACACCTATCTCAAAACTCGCCATTGAAAAAAACAATTTACAATATAAATGTATACTTACTCTTACATAATAAATAATATATTAATTCCTTATAGAATAATAAAAAGGTGAAGGACACAAAACAATGCTATGGAGGCAAATTGGAAGAAAATTGTTTCCGTGGGTTTACGTCATCCATTGAGCAAACACGCCGCAAGCTTCATTTTTACACACACAATTACCTTACGATAGTAGCTGTATCACATTAGCAGGGGAAAGAAAGGCGTAATGTGGCCCATAGATCTCGTGCATGTGAGCCTCAATAAAGAAAGATTGTTTCTTTTTCCATGTCTCTGTCCCACTAAAAAGCTTGCACTTCCACGAACCAAAACAGCACATGCAACCACCTTTCCTTCATTGTCTTTATTGTAAAGCACCAAAACAATATCAGAGCTACAAGCGTTTACTTGTTCTTAGCTCAATACCCACTATTGTTCTTTTTGTTAAATTATTAAAAAAAACACCAGAAAAACACACAAATACATACATATTACAATGGTACAGACGTTTTCTTCCAAATCCCAATCCATAAATCCTTCAATTGCAGTTTCAATTCATAAAATCCTTAATTTGGAGTGTTTCAAATTGCGTGGCAGAGAGAGAGCATTTAATACAATGTCGCAGAGCAGAGCAGAGCAGCATTAAACTTCATAATTGAATGAACGAATTTATGAGAGGATTAGATCAAAATGTACTTCACACATGAATGCGAATGCAAAAGCCATAAATGGTCTGGAATCCGACACACTAATTACAGAAACCAAACCCGAAGAAAACAGCAGCGGCGCACTTAATCTTTCGAGCAATCCGTGGTCGCGAATCCGAGCCTGGAATTCCGGCGATCGAACTCCATGAAGAAATTCTGCTGCATAATGTTCCCAATAACGTTCTGCCCAAACGGAGCCGAGCTGCCGAGAATCCCGAGGCACTTCACGTCCGGCGCGGCGTCGATGAAGTAGTTGTCGACGTGGGGTCGGAAACACGCGCCGCCGTCGAAATCAATGGAGAAATCCGGCAGAAGAAGCTTCGAAATCCCAGAAGTATTGAAGCACAGATCGAAGGGATCCAAGTGTAACCGCGGGTAACAAACCAGCTGTTCAAAAGCAGCGAGAAGAATTCCATAAGCGGGCTCAAGAACATAGGTTAGAGTAGTCCCGGAATCCACAATGCTCCCGCGGTTACCGCGTCGGTCGACGAACCAGGCGCTCCCTGGAATGGGTAACCGCTGGCGGTTTACGTTCACCCCCTCGATGCCGACGTAGTAGAAAGTGTCGGCGGCGGCGGAGTTTTTCTGAATGGGAGTGTACTGTAACTGCAGACTACTATGGTGCCCGAAGACGAGGTAATTGGTGCTCGTCGACGGGTCGTTGAGATGGTCGACGAGACAGTAGGAGAATTTGTCACCGTACATGTGGCCGATCTGGGAAGAGAACGAAATCGGGCCCTGCCCGAGCCCTATGACGCCATCTGCGCCATTGAAGCTCTGCCCGTGGCGGCGCGTGCTGCAGCCCATTGCGACACTTGGGATTCGAATCCCGTCGGCGGCGCCGCCAGAGGCGTTGATCGTGAGCGTCTCGTATGCGAAGACGCCGCTACTGTCGGAATTGTCGGAATATTTGTACATGTATTTGCAGCTCGTCGGACGGCGAACACTGCACGGCGCAGTCGGCGGCGCGGGCACCAGAAGACACTCCTCCGCCGCGCAAGACACAGGAGAGAACGTCGACGAGCTGCCCGAGTCGAAGACTCGGGCAGCGTCGAAGCTTGCCCGCCGGTGGGCTCTGGAATGATACCGGCAGTTCACCCAGAGCAAGTCACTGCCCGTGTCGGCGATCAGAAGGTATCGCTTGGGCGGCGTTCCGATATGCACGTCGACGAAATACTGCCCGGAGCCCACGAACGAGCCGGAAAATATCGGCGCCCTAATTGAACCTTCCTCTGCCGGGTTTTGTCCCTTAGGCGCCTCCGCGTCGCCGTTCTCCGGCGCCTCTGCTTCCTCCGGCGTCTCTGTCCCCTCCGCCGCCTCCAGGGAGCTCGAGAACGCCGCCAGACGGAGCTGGTCTTGCCGGAAATGGAACCGCAGGGACTCCAGCCGTGTTTCTCCCGCGTTCCGGAATGGCGAATCAGGGTGGTTTCTGTGCATCAGCTTCACCCGCATTATCCCCCCATTGTGCTCGCCCTCTGTTTTCCGGCCGGGCGTCTCGATCCGGGAAAAACCGGCGAGCAGAATGCACAATGTGCACACAGATAGAAACGTCCATTTCATGACTGTAACGCCCATTTCATAAATATCCCCAACAACCCAACAGAATGACCAACAGCCACACCCACAGCCAACATCCAATCTCTTTCCTGGTCGAATCACACCAGCTCAGCAGCAGCAGCAGAGGAGAGAATGCCGAATTGGGGAGAATCCAGTGGCCCAGAGGAGAAAATGAGAAAATGGGATCTGTGGGAGGAGTATTTAAAGTCTGTGACCGTGGCCTAGGGAACCGTACCCGCAAGACCTGCTCTTTCACCACATGGGGACCAACTGGGTTCCAGCTTGATTTATACCCAATTTCCCCATTTTTCATTCCCTTCCCTGCAAATGAAAGGGGCCACCTAGGTAGCAATCTTCTCTTTCTTGCCTATGATATTATTCTCTACGACGAAGTCACAAAACGTAGGTATTTGGTTTCATATTATGAGAATGAATGATAAAATTCCGTTATTTGGTTTCATATTATGAGAATGAATGATGAAGTTCCGTTCATGGCATCCACGAGAAGCGCGAGTGATTCATCAATGATTGGAGCAGAATGTGTGGCGTGCACGGTCGACGGATAGAGTTTACTTTATATTCTCCGATCATTGCCCTGCATCAGAAAATTATGTATACAAATACAGATTTTTTTGTTTCTTTTTCCGTGTGTTTTGTCTCGCTGGAAAACAGGGTCCAACATGAAACCGCGTAATGTGTTGAATTCATGAAACCAAACCAAACTTTTCTGGCGCCCTCTTTATTCCTTTTCGTGCTACTTCACGAGACCGTCACACTCGTTATTATTACCAACTTCAATCAATATTCAAAACATTTCTAATTTATTGAGCTGTGACACCAAAAACATAAACCTTGCCATCTCATGCGTCAACTTCTATGAATGCCATCAGACCTGGTCTGCTTGTTAAAATATTTGCTCTGCACATTCCAAAACTCGTCCTTTTCGACTTGGCGGTTCGAAAACCTGTCACTTCCATGTACATGGTCTTACTGACTACATAAATTTGTTTCCTTCCCAAATAAAACCCAAAAGCGCTAATACAACTCATCTGCATCTAAATTGATGTGTTTTTTAATCTCTTATCAACTGTCTAGCTTCTCTAGAATAGCTTGTACCAAATTGTCATCATTATTGAGAGGTTTCCCTAGTTAGTACCTCATATAATCCTTACTTGTGACAGCAGCACCAGGAAGTGAATCTTGGGTACAATCTCAGTTGTTGGTGCAACAATATATTTATTACGCATGAGGTTCATATAGTTGTACAAATTTTGAACTGAAACACTACATAATTCAAGATTGTTACTATTTTGAAACTTTTTGGTCTCATCTTGAATTTGTAGTGGTGAATCTATGGTCGCTACATTCTTCTTAGATAACTCTATGAATGTACAAACATAAAAGCAACCTAAAAATATATGTCAAAGTAAAGCCTTGTCAACAGGGCCTTGGTCTACTCGTGACTTTGAAAGGATCTTAATGAGCCCAGTAGAGGTCAAGTCTTGCTGAGGGCAAGGCTCTGACATCGAGAAAAGGGATGAGGTCAATATTGTGCCCCAAGCGAATTTCGCGGAATGGATACCCCTTAGACCTTTGCTCTTAGCCAAAGAGGTGCAACCTAAGGTTCATGCTACCATATCAGGTAGCTAAAACAACTTTGTGGATGTAAAACTCCATTAAAAAAAGTAAAGCCTTAAGTACTAGTTCTGTGAAAATAGTTGCTAGAAAACATAGCATTACATGTAGCCTTCCAAAAATGCTTTTAAAATCACTTGACTAATAGAATCGACGACTACATTATTATAATATTAATGATGTTCTGAAAGGGCGTTTTCTATGTGAAGCAACTTCTTTGATTTGTCATGAAATTTTGATTCCATCTCTTTCATTCATATTTTTGGAGAGAGGAATGTTGTTGTTGATTGTTTGGCTAAATTGACATATGATGTTAACCATAACAAGATTGTTTTGGATTGAAGATCCCTATATTCATATTAGTGTTTTCAAATCCTAAAACTCCATCAAGAATATTTTGGTTAACAATTTATCTTCTTATTTAGGTTGTCCTTTTTTTTTGTGAATTCCTCTCATATCTCGAGATAATGGGTTTGTAGTAAACCTCCTTGGATTTTTTTCTATAGTTTTTAATGATAGAAGTTGTTGTTTGGAAATCTTTATATCATCTTTCATATTAAAAATTAATATATTTATATTTTTTTGTAGACATGTGGTTTCCACAAGAAAAATTATCTTCTCTTGTCTTACTTCTTGATGAAGGATCATAGAATTCAATCTGAAATGTAAAGGAAAAATACACACAGTCAAAAAAAGAAACTACAATACGCATGTATATTTTTTTTCAAAATATTAATAATGTAGTTCTCCCAACCAAAAAAGTTATCAATTCAAATATTTTCATCTATTTATATTAACTTCAAAGAGTCTTCAATTTCTAAAACTCCAAGAATATTTTGGTTGATAGTTTTGTTTGGAAATCTCTATACGATTTTTCATGTTAAAAAATAATATATTTATTGTTTGTCAAATAATAATAATAAAAATTTGAAATCAACAAAAGTTATCTATTCAAATATATGAAAAATGTGATTGGATTGTATGCAAATTTGGGACATTTTGATGAATTGAATTTTTTCATTTGTAATGATTTTGTAAAAAAATAGTTTCTTCTTTAGATGTATATATTTTCCATAAAATTTTAATTTATAAAAATCTATAATTTAATTATTTATATCTTATTTCTAGATTGTTTTTAATATCAATGTTTTAAATTACACTCTATCTATAATCAATTTGATATAGACATTTGATTCACTTGTAAAAATCTACATAAATCTATTGATACTTATCTCTTCCTAAATGTAAAAGATTATCATAAAAGATGACTTCTAATTTAAACATATCTTACCATAGTATCATCCCTTAAATGAAAGAGATACCATATCTATATAATTCAACTATTTCTATTAAAAAAGTATTCCCAAAATTTATTATAATGTCCTACCCCACCCCTCATACAACCTTGATACTACAATAATAAATTCTCTAACCACTCTTTGTAAATTAATAATAAAAAAGCATTGAGTAACATGGCTTAGTTAAGAAACAATAATTAACAATAAACATTCACTCGGATGTGCATGTATGGTGTAAAAAAACAATTAAGTGTTCAAACCATACACGCAACTTCAAATGCACGGCAAAAATCTCATTACAATGTTTTATCGTTATATTACGTAAAGATTTTGTAATAATTGCTTTGTTGTCATTACGGCGTTAGTTATTAAAACGTTGCATGGGGACTCAATTTAAGTGTTATTATTTTGTTGTTTTGGTTTATTTATTAACTACCAAAGTCAAATATTCGAAGATATGTACTGTCAACAACATACTTCCATTGCATCAATAATTTTCAATTACATAATGACTTATCCTAAGTATAAACATTCTTGGCTTACTTGAGTTTATAAACGACATGCACTTATTCTAATTAAATTCCATGGAAGAATCTTGATATTTGTGATGGATTTGTAGGTTAGTTGAAGTTGAGTATTGAGTAATTTTGATAAAATATTTTTTTTGGTTTTATATGGAGAAGGTCAATGAAATACATATGGGTATTAATAGGATTTAATAGTATTGTAAATTTTAAGATATTTATGAGTGATATTGAGAAAAAGGAAATTTATGATTAGTGTAATAATATAGGTTGGAGATTTTAAAAAGAATTAGAGAATATAATGGTTAGGTCAATTAGTAAGGATTAATTTATTAGAAATTTATTTCAATGTCTAATAGTTCAAATAAAAGTGGTGTTTTATAGTAAAGCAAATAATTTTAAAATGTGTACACGCATAAATCTTGACAATTGTTTTGTACTTGGGAATGGTATAATTGTGTTCCACGCAAGAAAGTCTATAAATAACAATATAGATAATAGTATAATAATTATATCTTCCCAAATATATGAGAAGAAAATTCATGTGAGATTCAAAGCACATATGTTTGAAAGGAATATATTCTTTTAATCAATCTATTTCTAGCTAGTTTTCTGTTGAGGTTATAGAAATAATAATATTTGTATACGAAAACAAAATATAATTAATTTAGCACAAAAGTTGGCACATTGGTAAAAATTATGGCAAACTATTGCCATGAAAACTTATGCACCCAATGAATAAATTTGAAATAATAATCCAATTGTCACATTACTAACCATTATATTAATGAGAGGAAGTTCAAACCAAAAAATACTTTATGTAACCTCACAATATTGAATGTATGTGGAGAACCCTTGGGAAAAACTCCATCAAACAAAGGAAAGGTCTATTATAATTAATGAGAATATTACAACCACACATCTAACTATATCCCTTCAATCATACATTATTTTGATAGAATAAGAGTGTTCAACCCACAAAAGATCCATGAAACAACCATCCAAGTCATCCAATTTATAAATAACTAAGGGAAAACCATGAATTGACTCGAAACCAAGACCACAAAACCCATGGTGTGGAAAAAAAATAATGCCCCAATGTGGCAAACATTTAATGTTTCCTTGAAAGACAACCATAACTATCATTATATTTGACCCACATGAAGAGTGGACACACATTCCTTATTGGAAAGTGTTAAACACTTCTAGATGTTGAGAGGGGGGGAGGGGGAGTGAATTAACACACACTTAAAAAATTAACTTATTATTGATCATTCATTCATTTATCTTATGCGTAGAAGTAAATAAATAAAACATAAAGAGCAACACACATAACACTGAATTTTTACATGGAAAACCAAATGCGAGAAAAACCACAGTGAGAATCACATGTAATATGGAGAGTTGATTACAAATATTTGGGCTATAGGCCAAAGAGCTCACTACTCCTTATATGGATTTGCAAACTAAGGCATATTGCCTTAGGGAAAGATACAATAACTTGCAAATGTTGAAAATTACTTCTTCAGGCAAAGAACAATGACACTGATTACAATGAATTATATTAATTAAATTGAGTACAAATGCATTCTTCTACAATGTTGATTACAACTCACTATTCATACATTTGTAGTTACTAGTTTCATCTCTATAAATCCACACATTCACTCTTCCACACTTCACAATATATCATGAGTTGTCATACAAAAATCTTACTCTCATCTCCAAAGGATATCCACCTATATATATCCAATGCAACATAAAATAACATCTATTAGGCCAAGCTAATAAGATGTTGTTGGAGATTGATGGGATATGATGCATATATGTACTAACATTGATTTTTTTTCATTGATGTCACCATATTTCTACTGTTTGAGATAGTGTTCCTGGTATGTTCAATGAGAAGATTATTTTGGTATGGCTACTGTATTGAAGATTAGATGTTACGAAGGTACAAATGGTTCCAGTGATTCTTTAGTTAACCTATGTCAATTTATAGAGGTTCACATGTTGATTCAAGAGAGCTATGAATGATTTATCTGAGACTAATATTTTGGTTGTTTAGAGAGAGAGACAATATTGCAATTCTTGGATCGATGTGGATGGGTTATGCAATATTTTTGGTTGCTAACCTGGTGGTGAGTTTAGGACATGGATGTGTGTCCTCATCTCGAGTGGTTCATGATTTGGATGCTGGAAAGATATTTTTCTTAAGTGACAGAGGTTGCTGATTGGTGTTCCTAATGAATAATGTATAGATAATTGGGTATTCAAAGATAAAGTTGTTCTTGTTGATGTCGTGACATTTCATATTGCTTGTTGATGTTTCTAGATCGTCTCCTATTCGTGTTGCTGGATCAAATTGGGTTACGTGATCAGATTTGGGGATTTTCATGTAGTGTGTTGTTGTTCTTATTGTTCTTGTCTGACATGATGATGTAGCATGTTGTGAAGAATCATGGCGTGATTTATGGATCTAGAGCATGTTCGAGGATATTGTTATTGGTCATTTCTATGTCTTAGTCTACATTCAATGAATCAAATTGTATATTAAGATATAGTGAGTTAATATTTTGCAATTAGGTCCTTGGTCGACTTGGTGGAAATAAGTTGATGTAATGTATAAAAGAATGTAATCAATTGTAATTGAGATAGGTGTAGAGTGGTGATGATGAGACTGTGCGAGTATGATGTATTGATGCAAATAGGTATGAGTGGTATATGCAATTGAGGCAGATATTTGATGTACTTCATTGGAACTGTATTGGCATGACAAAGATGATATTAGTCAGTTCATGATTAGTGAATTATAGTCCACAGTAGATTGTTTTCCATATACTTGTAATATAGTGAGCCTTCCTTCGGGTTGAAGCCCTTGTTGCATTTGAGGAGTGTGCCTGAATGCATGTGCATTCCCTTTGTAATACTCCTAATAGGGTATAGTGCTTTTTACAAAGTACATCATCTTGTGGGTTTGATCCCCATCGTTATTTTTTCCTTAACTGAGTTTCCACAAAAAATATTGGCACTGTTATGTGTTGAGTAATGTGTTGTGATCTTGCGTTAATGTTAATTATTCTGATCTGAGATCAAGATTAATATTTGGATAGAGATTTGAAGTTTTGGGACAAAACTGATTCACCCCCCTCTCAGTTGTGTATGCTGCCTTGATTCTAACAATTGGTATTAGAGATAATTCCTCTTTTGGAAGCTTAATCGCTTGAGGAGATTCAGGATGAAAACCTTTAAGGATAGTGAGAGAATTGAAGGTACTAATTATTCCATATGGAAGGGTTGAAGATGATTACACACTTGAGATGCACTAGAGAAGAGTATGGGGAAGTCACTAAGAATTCTTATAATCCTCCTGGTGATCTTTCTACTTGTGACTCTTGATGAGAAGAAGCAATTTGAGTACAATATGAGAGAAAAAGAAGCTTTGTTGAGCACTTTGTCAGATGCAAAATATACCAATGTCATGGAACTAGAGACAACACATTAGATATGGACAAAAATAGAGACTTTACATGAAGGAGATGCATGTGTGAAGCAAACCAAACTACAAAGTTTGAAAGGGAAATATGAAGCATTGAAGATGAGTCGAAGGTGAAAATATTACTTCATATGTGCAGAAGGTGACCGTACTTATTTGTGGAATCAGATTCGCTGGTGGAACATTGGATGAAGAAGAAATTGTTTCTATTATATACTAAGATTCTTTCCTCCTGATTAAAATAACAAGGTTGTTTCTATTGAAGAAACAAGAACCATGGTACCTGTAATAATAGACACATTGATTGGTAAGTTATCTGCTTTTGAATTGATAGAATTTGGTGATAGTATTCCTAAAGTTGAATCTACATTTAAAGCTACTGTTTCTAAGGATAAGAAAAGATATGACCCTAGAGAAAGTTCATCTAAGTATGCATCTAGAAATTCTAAGGAATGGGAATAAATTGAGGAAGAAGAGAGAAAGATTGAAGAACTTGAAGCCCTAATTGCAAAAAGATTGCCTAAGGTAGATGATAAGTATCAAGGAAAGTTAACTTTGAAATGTTTTTCATGTAAAAATACTGCTCATTTCACTTCAAGATGTCCGAATAGATAGCCTAAGTACAAGCCTAAGAAATTCAAGTCTAAATATCAGAAGAAGTGTTATTACGTCAATGATGAAGGTGTAACTAATGATGAATCTACAAAGAGAGAAGATGATATTGTGTTTATTTCTATCAAAGATGAGAATCCTAGTTTCTTAAATGAGGAAAGAGCTTTGGTTTCACATGTGGATAATAAATATGAATGGGTTATTTATAGTGGTTTCTTACATCACATGAATAGAGATGGTTTCTCACATCACATAAAAAGAGATAAAAGAAAATTTGTGAACTTGGAGAAGTATGATGGTGTTGTTGTTAGATTCAGTAATAATGCTCCTTGTATGATAAGATGTAGAGGTTCCATTACACTTGATGGTAATAATAACAATGATGATGTCTTAGATGTTTAAGCTCCGAGGCATAATCTTAGAGTGTTGGATAGCTAGTTGATAAAGGTTACAATTTGCAATTCAAGGATGGAATGTGAAAAATCATTTGAAGCTTTGGAATTGAGATTGCATCAGACACAAAGACCAAAGGAAATGTATTTCATTTGAAAAATTCAGAGAATAGATGTCTGATTGCTAAGATTGATGAAAATTGGTTATGACACAAGAGATTTTGTCATGTGAACTTTGATAACATTGTGAACATAAACACTACAAGAGCAGTGGGAGATTTACCTAAATTATTGAAGCCTGCTAATGCAATGTGTAAGGAATGTTAGTTGGGTAAGCTAACTAAATCTACTTTCAAAAGTAAGACCCATTCTTCAAGTTGATTGTTAGATTTGGTACATATTGATTTGTGTGGCCCTGCAAGAACACGAAGCTATTACGGAGACAAGTATTTCATTTTATTCAGTGATGATTAATCAAGAATGATGTGGGTTACATTTTTGAAGGAGAAATATGAGGCCTTTAATAGATTTAAGATTTTCAAAGCTATGGTTGAGACTAAGACATGTATGAAGCTGAAATATCTGATTTCTGACAGAGGTGGTGAGTTTACATCTAGTGAATTTAATGCATTTTTTGAAGAGCATGGAATAAAGAGGAAAATGTGTACTCCATGAACCCCGCAATAGAATGGTATTGTAGAAAGAAGAAATAGAACTATCCTTGACACTGAAAGGACTATGATGATTGAATGAAATATACCATAGATCTATTGGAGACAAGTGGGGAATGCATCCTTGTCATAATCTATTATAAATTTAGCTTTCTAAATAGCTGAGGTGTGTGACATTAATGACCACATGTTTTTATTTTAAAAATTCAATTTAAAAATCAAAATCTTTGAGTTTACTCATGCATTTTTTGGCACTAATTCAAGTCCTTATTATCGAGGAAGTACCTTACTCTATTATGATTTTTTTTACTACAAAGTAGCTACTAAATTTCCAAAACTAGTCAATGCATGCATAATGACTACTAATACTTAGTCAAAAATAAGGAAATGATTTTCCATCTCCCTAAGTCTGTGGTTCTCAAAATAAATGAGATTTTTTTTTGCACGAGAATAAATCATGTTCCATGATAAGATGTGTCAAATTCTAAAAAAAAGGAAGATAAAAATAGTGATAACCAATAGAAAGCATGAGCTCATTAGATCATTAAAAAAAAATATTATTATGCCTCCTTATTCCACATTGAACTTCCTTTCTTTGTTAGATTGACCAAGGGAAAAAATAGCTAGGAAACTTCCTTAATGAACCTCCAATAGTATCTAAATTGGCTAAGACATCCTCACAAATGTGATATAGTCTTTGATGGAATCATGGAAGTCATTCCATAATGGATTTGATTTTTTATATGTCAACCTAAACTCCATTTATGCTAATTTTCAGTGTTTCCAAACAATTTCCAAAGAATTCCTAAGAATTGACCAGGTTCAATGCTTAGATTCTTATATTAGTAGCCAAATAACAATACTCGATCAAAAGATTGATGAGTTTTTCACTTTTGGCTTTGTAGAACCAAGTTAGATTTTTCTCATAATACCTTATGATCTATGATAAATATTTATTTAGATATGTTATTTAACTAGATGGTTCTGAATGAAACTTTACCAAGAAAAGCATGTTTCAACATTAAATTGGCTTCATTATTGGTCATCCATCATCACTTAGCAGTTGGAATGGTTTTATGATATGCAGAAAAGAATATTTTTTTATTATGTTTGTAATATTCCTTATTTTTTAGAAGGAGGGATCATAATCAAGTGGACTTTGTGAAGCCTCCACAAGACTTTCTCCAACCTAGATAGAAGATAAAAGAAAGAATAAATCATTTCTATTATGAA
The DNA here is from genome assembly GCA_018584345.1 of Thuja plicata. NCBI lineage: Eukaryota > Viridiplantae > Streptophyta > Pinopsida > Cupressales > Cupressaceae > Thuja > Thuja plicata. The sequence continues at coordinate 2,613,217 of MU227979.1, read as the reverse complement.
GGAAGGTACAAATTCTCACTAGTAGAATACGTATAAGAACCAAATAATGGGGACGATAGTGTAGAGAAAGGAGAAGATAAAAAATGTAAACCCTCTCTAGAAAAGTATGGTGTAAGTTTCATAGGGACCTTAATTCATTGTTCTATGCACCCACGACCATTTTCATTATGTCCAAGCTTAGGAATCATTTGAACCCAAACTTATAATATGATTCCAATTCAAATGGAGGTGGAGGGGTCACATTAATCAATTAGGATTTTTATTTTGGAGGATATATAAGAGGATATTACTAATCATGATTTGGAAGAGGATGATTTATAAGGGGAATATACTTCTCATATGTTGATAATAAATAAGCCACTCAATTTTATTCAAGTATATATACTTATATTGGGATTTATCTTTCACTTCCATGTTGTGTACTTTCATTAATATTTTCCATAATGTGGATGATGGAATGTTGATATGAATAAATACATGAACATATCATGATTGGTTCACGCCACTTACTTTTTGTGTATGTGTTTTTTTTTTATATCTTAGTAGTATATTATGGATTTAGGGTGATACAAATTTATGTCTAGAGTGGTTGATGATATATCTAATCATGTTACCAAAAAATGGCTTATTTTTGTTTTTAAATAGACCTTATTTGAACATCCTTCATCATATATTACATTTTGTTTTATATTTTTTCCTTGAAAATGTTTAACTATGCCTTTTTTATTGTAGTTATTCTTATTCACTTCTTATTTCACATTCTATATTATATCTTCCATCTTGTATTATTTATTTCATATGTGTTATATATATCTACATAGGGGTTCTCCTTCATGTCACCTATATTATTATACTTTGATGATGCTATACAAGTGTAAGACCCTAAAAGGCATAGAATTCAGGAATTTTGAAAATTCCATAATTCAAAAATGTGAGTAATTAATTAATTGTGGAAGACATAGGAAAGGGGGAATTAGCTTGATTAAATGATTAGGACATAGGGATAAACTATAGGTAATTTATCCCAAGATGACAAATTAGTGGATCATTGACCGAATTGATGTCATTGAAGCCAGATTGAGTTGGTTTTGATGATCTTGATGAGGATTAGGAATGATTTTGATGGTTCTAGAATGATGTAGGAAAAGATGAGGCATCGATAAACTTTGACAATATGCTCAAAATAATGATTGATGACGAAATAACATCGATGAAATTTGACAATGTTATTGAATAGGCCAAATGATGACAAGCTGGCATCAATGAACTTTGACAGTGTTGGAGGATTGATAATGATAAGGATTGATGATGATGAGGAGATATTAATGAAATTTGACAATGCTCCCAAATTGATGGTGATAAGTTAGTGATGAACTTTGAAAATGCCTTGGACAAGATTGATAATGATAGTATTGATGAACTTTGACAATACTATCGAATGATGAGATTGATAAGACATGGATTGATTTGATGATGAGGCATTGATGATCATTGACAATGCCCTAGAATGATTTGAAAAGGATCGAATGAGTTTGAAATGATCTTGGATTGATTAGAAAGGGATTAGGACTGACTTGGAGTGATTTAAGAAGATTTGGTATGGTTTAGGAATGTTTAGGATCAACTAGGATTGGTTCAGGAAGATTTGAGACCGATTAGGATCAATTTAGGAATATGATCAATTTCACCAAAATGAGAGAAATGTTAGTAATTAATGACATGAAATAATGACAAAATATTAGTGAATAAAAGACATGTTAAAAAGGGGACACATAGGTGTGAACCATTTTTGGGTGTCTACATTTTTTCCCTCTTTGATACAATGTGATTCAGAGCCTCGTGTTAAAGAAAAAATAAAGATCATGCCCCAGTGGATCGGCAAAAATGGAGGTAGGGTACCCCCTCAAAAAATTGGGCAAAAATTGACAAGAGGGAAATTTTTCAAAAAGAAAATGATTGCAAAAGATTGACAGAAGAAGAGTTATTAAAAATTAGAAATTAGAAAGAGAAGATTTAGTAATGATGAAACATTGCTTTCATGAGTACATTATTATCATAAGAGCTTTATTTAATATGAAAAATGTCTACAGCGCACCGTGACATGGAAAGTCAGGGCGATAATATGATCTCTTAGCATAAAAATAAAGACATTGTAGACAAGGAATGTTTCCATCCATACTAAAGCATATGGAACACGTGCCCCATAACTTAATGAAAATTACCCCACAAAAAAAAGACAAAAAATAAAATAAAGGACTATGAACCATCCTGGCCACTCTCATCACTCAGTGATATCCCAGAGTAACATAGGAACATGACCAAAGATAAATCAATAAAAGATAAGACTCACTAGACTAAGCAATTCAACAACCATTCTGATCTTGATGTCAAAGTTGATAGTTTGTTTGATGATGATAATGATAAGTTTCAGGAATGAAGCACCCTGTCTAAGACTAATGTCATCTAGTTTCGAGTATACCACACCCTGTATGATTAAATGAAAAATTGATAAAGGACAAATTGATGTTGATTGATTGAAAAGTTTGATCTGATTGATTGCTAACTAGATTGGATAGCTCATCTGTTGAAACATGATTTTGTTAAGCACAATGCTTATTAGTCTTCAGATTGTGTCTTCTCAGATGTCCATCCGTCGCAAGGGAATGATTTATTGAAAATAAGCAATAATGTGCATGCTGAGGAATTGAAATGAGTGTCATAAAATGACATTTATTGCTTTGGATTTTGGATGATTTTTACTTTTTAGGTTTTTTGAAAATATTCAATTTTTTTGTGCTTCTTATTAGGACATTTTTTGCTTTTTAGGATTTTTTTAGGGCCTTTTATGATTTTTACAGATTTTTTCAGCTTCATATGTGCTTTTTATGGTCTTTTTCTAGGATCATATTCAATTGTTATGGATTCTTCAGGGTCATATTTGGATTTTTAGGATTTTTTTTCAGGTCATTATGAAAAAATTTAGGATTTTTCAGGACATGAATATTTACATGTTGCAAGATGTATTGAATTTTCCCCCATTGTCTAGCAAGGTAGGGACATTATGGATTGATAGATGTATTGGCAGATAGATAAAGGACAAGGGTCACTTGCATTGGATCTGTCTGGGTGCCAAGGACTATCCAAGAAATGGGATAACATGTTTTTGCCAAGCGAAGAGATTGGACATGAGAATGATAGGGTAATAAAATGATGCACTGAATGACATGTGATGCATAGGAATGGACATGTCAAGAGGTTTCTTTGAAAATATGTTGTTGCATTTAATTTCCTTATTTTATGTCAAGATCAAGAGAGGAATTTGGATAAGACAATAATAGAATAATAAAGATTAAGAATGGACAAGGGGTATGAGATATGAATGAAAGGTTAGGATACGATAGGAAATATGGACCAAAGGGATGTAGGCAATGTAAAGGAGATAGGACATGTGATGCTTCAAGGGAGATCCCTAGCCTTGTCAAGATAAAAGTTGGGAAAAAGGGAATAGGATAAGGGATATGAAAGGCATAGGATAATGGAGGAAATGATGGGGATAATGGGGGATAATGACAGGAGTATGATATGACAGGAAAACATGGATGAAACTTTCCCCCAAGTATGGAATGCAAGATGTTCATAAAATTACACATGATGCCTGTTTGCCAGCTTTTCATCATGGTACTTTCCCAAAGCGCCTGTTTGCTATGTTTTCACTATTGGATGAAATTATTTTTCTTGATTCTGTTTTTTTTTTTTTTTAATTTTATCATTTATTTTTTTGTGTTACTAAGATGCCTATTTTCCTGGTTTTCATCAAGGTATTTTTTTTCTTTTTCATTTTTTTGACTTTTTGAAATTTTGGAAGATAATGGATGCATGAAATGCCATGGAAAAAGGACTCAAGCACCTTTCTCTTTGAATAGTGCTCTTGTAGGATATGTAATAATGGACCATGGCTATGAAATTAAATTCAAAGGCATTGGTAGGGTAATGACAAAGAGATATGAAATGGATGATGGGATAAGATAAGATAAGGATTATGCCAAGGATTGGATATGTTAGATGAAAGGATAGAAAATAGGTGTTGGATAGTGGAGGGAATGTAAGAAGACTTGATTTTTAGTGGATGTAAATGGATGAAAGAACAACATTAGCGCACACCTTAAGGGGTGATGTAGAAAAATGAGATGATGGATTTGACGGGGGAAAGGATGGATTTTGGGACACAAGGACCAAAAATGGATTTGGATGATGGAAGGATTTTAGATGGAGGGATAGAAACTTTGGATGACATTTTGGATTTTTCTATAGGACTTTATGCTTTAAGAATATTCTTGGGAATCCACATGCATTTTGATTTTTTGATTTTTTTGTGGGTCCTTGGAATGCATTGCTTGCATAAGAGATTTAGGGACCCATAGTGATTTTGAATTTTCTTTTTTCTTAATGGACCTTTGGGATCTTTTAAAATTCATTTTATTTTACAATAATATCTTTCTTTATTCTCACATGTTGATTAGATTGGACATGTTGATCCTTGACATCATGAATTATGGACTTTATGCTCAACATCCAAATTGCTTGGAAAATGAATGGGATGCATGGATTGATAGGAATTGTATGGATGCCTTTTGGATGGATGCAATGTTCTAAAATATGTGTGCCTTTGTTGACCTACATTTTGGAAAAGGTAAATGGATTGTGATCTAGTGGATGGATGTGTTGGAAAGATGACTTCCTGAGGAAGCATGACTTAATTTGTGTTGTCAATCATGGCAACAAAGTCATACTAAGTTTCTGTCAAAGATAAGTTACAAGATAAAATGACTAAGTACAAAAAATAGGACAGGCAGAGAGATACAGAGATCAAAACATTAGCGCACGTGTTAGAGATCACACCAGAGCATGCATGCTTAGGTATATAATCTATGGTGTATATACATGCTAGATCCAAATGCATAGAGTAAAGAACATCAGTACGGAAAAGTTACAGGAAGATTAGTAGACTTGCAGTCCAGGAAATAGAGCATGGAAGCCGACTACAGTTTTGATCAATGTGAATAATTTTGTAATTTAATGGCTAAGCGCCTTTAGTTATAAGTTTGTAATAATGTAATTAATGTTATAGTAAACACGCTTGGGCCGACTTGTTTGGAAGCGTTGTGTATTTTTGTTTTAGGGCCGACTAATGATTTGTTTTGGGTCGCGCCTATTCGGATTTGAAGATATAAGTATGTAATGTAAAGATATGTTACAAGTGTTGATTATTATGCAAGAGGAAGTCATAGAGGGATAGTACTATGAATTCAGAAGATGATTTACTCTTTGAAGGAGTAAGAGCATCCGCGCATACATGGAACTGATCAGACAACAGTGTCATTACAACAGTTCATTTTGATATAGTGCATATCAACATTCAGAGGGTTGTAGCCTTCATCTTATTGGGAAGTGAGCCTAGGTAGTGAGCCATACACCCCTAACAAGGTTATTGTAAAAGACTCCTAATAGGGTCAGACCTTTAACCAGGTCATTGTACTCAAATTGTAAAGACTGCTTCTAACAGGGCAAAGGAACTTTAACAGGTTCATTATACCTAGTCCAATAATTTGTGGGTACTAATCCCCACCGGAGTTTTCCTCTGATCAAGGTTCTCTGTAATCATATCATGTGTTATGCATTCTTGTGTTATGTTTCTTTGGATGCACATTTGATATATGTTTAATTGGCTGAAATATAATTAATAGATAAACACTGATTCACCCCCCCCCCCCTCTC
>MU227979.1:2566951-2582899 GCA_018584345.1 Thuja plicata | reverse complement strand
ATATATATATATATATATATATATATATATATATAACAACAATGGTTAATATTCACTTCTACTTTTATCTATATGGTATTATATTCATGCACATTCACAAAGCTTCTTAAATAACTACATGTAAACATAGAAAGATGAAAAGGATTTAAAGCTGATTTTATCTTTCAGTTTTCTAATGCATGTTCCTTTTTTTTTTCCACTATCATTTTAATAGCAAAGGAAGTATAAACTCAACCCTTTTTTTTTCATATAATTCTAGAATAAATCAAATATTACAACTTATAAGCTCCTTTCTTTTTCAACTAAATATAAAATACAGAAAAACATTAATATATAGGGCACAAAGAAAAATTTCCAAATTTTACTTTCCTCTTTTCTTTAACTTACAAAATTTAGAAATAACTAAATACACCAAAAGAATTCAAGTCATTTACAATTTCTTTAGGAGTAATTCCATATACAAATAGACTTGAATCTAATGTAAAAAATAGAAAGCAATGCTCTTCCTTTTTTTTTTCATAGCATCCTTTCCATTCCTTGCACAATTATAGCCCTACAAATAAACATAATGTATTGACAATGGAGGCTCACCTCCCAACCTAGGCCTTTACAAGACCACCCTTGAGCTAGGATAACTAAGATCCAAACAAGTTACATATATGCTCAACCACATACAAGGAAAAATAGAATTACAATAAAACACATAACAATAAATTCTCATCCCATGGCTTTCACAAAGTCCCTAAGTGACTCAAACATTGGGGTGAAGGTGGACTAAGTATCCATGAGGAGAATACTGATTATACAAGTAAAAAATGCCTTCATAGGGCTTATATTGAACACCATTTTCCTCTTACTTAACTCACAACAACAACCCATATGCCCCTCAAGGATACAAGCCAAAAACTCCCCTTATGAGACCCATTTTAGCACAAACGTAATAGCAACAAGGACCCCATAATATATGTTTATCCCTCTCTTCCTAGAAGAGAGAATCTACACTCTATGGATTGTCACAAATTCCCTTCACCCCCAAGGACACTCTTCCCTCCCAAGGGTGAGCTTGGTCTTGCACTCCCATTAAAATGCAAGCAAAATCATAAATTCAATAATGGACAACAAGCATTCAAGGAGACTTAGCTCCAAACAACCTAAAGAAGAAGCACAAACAAATACAAGAACATATTTATTTTCTTGACATAAAATGAAAAAATCTACTATGAGAATGAATATGACCAACCTCTACTCTAGCTATGGTTATGAAGGTTGTAGAAGACCTGCCCCAAATTCCCAAGTCTTCTTCCTTAGATAAATTTATTCCAAATTCTAAGTGGTCTTGAAAGTTGGAGAGTGGGTGAACACCCTCTAAGCTTTATGTAAAACCTCTAAAAAGGATCTCCTCAAATTTCCCAACTCCCCTTGGAAGATGTGAGTTCCCATTGGTTTATCTATGCAAGGCAAATCTCCCAAAAGTTGATTTTCGTCCATCTTGAGAAGCCAAATTTTGAAAGGAATCCAAAGTCATATGTAGGTAGTCCTATGGATAAACATGACCCTTACCCCTAGGTACATCAAGTGGTAATTCAAAAAGGACCTAAACCCAACCATAGGAGTTAGTTTAACCCCTCTAAAACTCACCTAAATTTTACCTATGGGTCAAACTTAATTTGAACAAACTCAAGGCTCTCTAACCAAGTGGTCTCATGGGGATTCTACAAGGTACTTGGGTATGAATTGGTTTTACACAATCTTCTTCTAATGGACATGTCGTTGCTAACTCATTCACCTCACAAGTGTCAAGTGACACCATAAATACACATCACAAAACACATATGACATTTCCATTTAGGAATTACATAATTAACAAAATGCAATTTGAACAAACATGCAAGAATATAGTTTTATGAATAAAATACAATATATACGAGCTATTCTCTCTTCAGTTAGACACAACCTTGGCTTCACTATTACACATAGGTTTGGCCTTAGTTCTCTGAATAATTCCATGGTCACTTTCCTACAAATCTCAATTTGAATATCAGTAGTCCAAGACAATCACTTGTATATATAAATGCAAAAGAGAGCATATAACATTTGAATTATCATCTTCTCCAAATCAATAAGAGTTCAACACCATAGAAACTAATTTAACATTTTTCCTATGCAATTCCTCATGAAACACATGTAGATATGTAAGTATATGAAAGAAATCCATTTAGTCACATAACATCCAATTAACATCTAATCTACTCCAAATCACAACTCAACATGAATAGAATCAAATTAACATGAAATACAATACTCAATTGCATCATCATAATAATCATTAAAGTAAACTAACCATAATGTCTGCATAAATGTATCATAACATCATCAACATAAGTACTAAAATGAATATAAAATAGAATACATCATATCCAATTCTATCAAATCCCTGTCAGATTAAGTCTAAATGCATAATGCATCAAAATAGTGTATCAAATAGTAAGTATAACATGAAAATAAATGCAGCTCTACGATGGGCTCGAGCAGGGCCTCACACCAATGCTCTCCTTTATTATCCATTGAAATGGGGGAATGTTTCTCTTTGACAATGAAAAAATGTACAAAAGTTTGAAAGCAAAATAGTATTAATGAGAGTACTAGGAGTGTAGTTAGTTTTGATTGAGAAAATGAATCTCAATTTTTAGGAGGGGAGAGCCAAATTTCAGATTTGGCAACTTGAATGTGCAAAAGGAAGATTTTCATAATTATAACAAATTGAATGCACAAATTAGTATGCATAAATCAATGCACAAATTGAGGAAAATGTGGAACAAGAAAGTGAAGGAAAATAAATAGGAAATTGGAAGCACAATTAGGGGAGAAAATGTGAAGGGAAAGATGTAAGAGGTGAAACTAATTAATGGGAGATGAAAGCACAATTAGGGGAAGGGTGTAAGTGTTCACTTTTTTTGAATTTAAAAACTCATTGTTCCGTCCAAATTAGGAATTTAGGAATTTAGAAAAGTCCATAATTAAAAAAGGTGAGTAATTAATTAATTGTGGAAGACATAGGAAAGGGGGAATTATCTTGATTAAATGATTAGGAAATGTGGATAAACTATAGGTTATTTATCCCAATAGGATAAATTAGTGGGTCATTGACCAAATTGGTATCATTAAAGTGAAATTGAGTCAGTTTTGATGATATTGATGAGGATTAGGAATGATTCCTATGGTTCTGAAATGATTTAGGAAATACGAGGCATCGATGAACTTTGACAATGCGCTTGAAACAATGATTGATGATGAAATAACATTGATGAACTTTGAAAATGTTAGTGAAGAAGCTAGATAATGATGAGGCACCGATGAACTTTGAAAATTCTAGAGGGTTGATAATGATGAGGATTGATGAAGATGAGGAGACATTGAAGAACTTTGACAATGTTCCCAAATTGATGGTGATAAGGCATCGATGAACTTTGACAATGCATTGGACAAGATTGATAATAATAGCATCGATGAACTTTGACAATGCTATCGAATGATGAGATGTATAAGACATGTATTGATTTGATGATGAGGCATTGATGATCTTTGACAATGACCTAGAATGATTTGAAAAGGATCGAATGAGTTTGAAATGATCTTGGATGAATTAGAAATGGATTAGGACTAACTTGGACTGATTTAAGAAGATTTGGTATGGTTTAGGAATATTTAAGATCGACTAGGATCGGTTAAGGAAGATTTGGGATCGATTATGATCGATTTAGGAAGATGATCAATTCAACCAAAATGAGAGAAATGTTAGTACTTAATGACATGGAATAATGATACAATATTAGTGAATAGAAGAAGTGTTAAAAAGGGAGCACATAGGTGTGAACCATTTTTAGGTGTCTACATTTTGCCCCTCTTTGATACAATGCAATTCAAAGCATTGTGTCAAAGAAAAATTAAAGATCATTCCCTAGTGGATCGACATGAATGGAGGTAGGATGCCCCCTCAAAAAATTGGATAGAAATTGACATGATGAATTTTTTTCAAAACTAAAATGATTGCAAAAGATTGATAGAAGAAGAATTAGTAAAAAATAAAATTTAGAAAGAGAAGAGTTAGTAATGATGAAACATTAATTTCATAAGTGCATTATTATAATAAGATCTTTATTTAATATGGAAAATGGATGCAATACACCATGATAGATATTTTGGGTGATAATGCGACCCCTTTGCGTAAAAAAAACACATTGCAGACAAAGAATGTTTCCATCCATTTTGAAGCATATGGCATACGTGCCCCAAAACTTTATAAAAAACACCCCACAAACAGAAGACAAAAACAAAAATAAAGTACCATGAACCATCCTGGCCACTCTCATCACTCAATGATATCCTAGAGTAACATAGGATCATGACTAAAGATAAATAAAAAAAAGATAAGACTCGTTGAACCAAGCAAGTCAACAACCATTCTAATCTTGTTGTTAAAGTTGATAGTTTATTTGATGACGATGATGATAGGTTTAAGGAATGAAGTACCCTATCTAAAACTAATGTCATCTAGTTTTGAGTATACCACATCCTATATGATAAAATGAAAATTTGATGAAGAAAAAATTGACGTTGATTGATTGATTGACAAGTTTGATCTTATTGACTGCTAACTAGATTGGATAGGTCATCTGTTGAAGCGCGATTTTGTTAAGCGCAATGTTTATCAGTCTTCAGATTGTGTCTTCTTAGATGTCTGTTTATCGCAAGGGAACAATTTATTGAAAACAAAAAGTGATTATGTGCATGATGAGGAAATGAAACGAGTGTCATAAAATGACATTTATTTCTTTGGATTTTAGAAGATTTTTACTTTTTAGAATTTTTGAAAATATTCAATTTTTTGATCTTTTTCTTAGGACATTTTGTGCTTTTTGCGATTTTTTCAGGTCTTTTTATGATTTTTACATATTATTTTAGCTTCATATGTGATTTTTATGGTGTTTTTCCAGGATCATATTCAATTTCTATGGATTTTTTGGGATCATATTTGGATTTTTAGGATTTTTTTCAGGTCATTATGAAAATGTTTAGGTTTTTTCTGGATATTATTATTTACATGTTGAAAGATGTATTGAAATTGACCCCAGTTTCTAGAAAGGTAGGGTCATTATGGATTGATGGATGGACTACAGATGGATAAAGGACAAGGGTCACTTGCATTGGATCTATTTGGGTGCCAAGAATTATCCAAGAAATGGGATAACATGTTTTTTCAAAGCTAAGAGATTGGACATAAGATTGATAGGGTAGTGAAATGATGCACTGAATGGCATGTGATGGGCAGGAATGGACATGTCAAGAGGTTTCTTTGAAAATAAGTCTTTTTGCATTTAGTGTTCTTATTTTATGTCAAGACCAAGAGAGCGATTTGGATAAGATAATAATAGGATAGACAAGACCAAGAATGGACATGGGGTAAGGGATATGAATGAAAGGTTAGGATAAGATAAGAAATATGGGCCAAAGGGATGTAGGAAATGTAAAGGAGATAGGACATGTGATGCTTCAAGGGAGATCTCTAGTCTTGTCAAGATTGAAGTTAGGAAAAAAGGGAATAGGATAAGGGATATGACAAACATAGGATAATGGAGGATAATGATAGGGATATGATATGATAGGAAAACATGGATGAAACCTTCCCCCAAGTATGAAATGAAAGATGTTCATAAAATTATACACGACGCATGTTTTCTAGGTTTTTATGATGGTACTTACCCAAAGCGTCTATTTGCCAAGTTTTCACTATTGGACAAAATTATTTTTCTTTATTATTTTTTTTTCTCTTTTTTTTTAAATTATAATTTTTTGCTACCAAGACGCCTTTTGCTAGGTTTTCATCAAGGCAACTTTTTTTTTTTTTATCTTTTTCATTTTTTTGACTTTTTGACATTTTGGAAGATAATGGATGCATGACATGACATAGACAAAGGACACAATCGCCTTTCTCTTTGAACAATTCTCTTGAAATATATGTAATAATGTACCATGACTATGATAGTAAGGTTAAAGGCATTGGTAGGGTAATGACAAAGGGATATGAAATGGATGATTGGATAAGATAAGATAAGGATTGTGCCAAGGATTGGATAGGTTGGATGAAAGGCTTGAAAATAGGTGTTGGATAATGGATGCAATGTAAGAAGACTTGATTTTTAGTGGATGGAAATGGATGCAAGAACAACATTGGCACAGACATTCAGGGATGACGGAGTTATGTAGGAAAACAAGATGATGGATTTGACAGGGGAAAGGATATGGATTTTGGGACACAAAGAACCAAAATGGATTTGAAAGATGGAAGGCTTTTAGATGGAGGGATAGCAACTTTGGATGCCAATTTGGATTTTTCTTTAGGACTTTGTGCTTTAAGAAGCTTCTTGGGAACCCACATGCATTTTTATTTTTCATTTTTTTGTGGGTCCTTGGAATGCATTGCTTGCATAAAAGATTTAGGAACCCATATTGATTTTGACTTTTCTTTTTCTTAATGGGCCTTTGTGGCCTTTTTGATATTTATTTTTCTTTTAGGATCATGTCTTGTTTTATTCTCACATGTCCATTATATTGGACATGTTGATCCTTGACTGCATGTGGATTTCTTGAATTATGGACTTTATGTTTGGCATCCTAATTTCTTGGAAAAGGAATGAGATGCATGGATTGATAGGAATTGTATGGAGGCCTTTTGGATGGATGGAATGTTATCAAAGATATGTGCCTTTGTTGACCTAGATCTTTGAAAGGGTAAATAGATTGTGATCTAGTGGATGGATGAATATATGGACCTAAGATGGATGGAAGGGTTAAAGAGGGAGGTATACATTTGTATTTTGATTTGGAAAGGATACCAATGCATTGAGATTGATATTTATATTTAAGACCATGGCCTTTAGATGTTTCTTTAACATAGAAGGGTTCTAATATATCTTGTTCATGGAGGTCTAACCCTTTGACTTGAAAATGCTTGCTTTGATTGGTAGGACACTTGCTACAAGATGCGAGTCCATTATAAGGTGTATATGATATGGAAGGACTTATAGGATCATGAAGTGAACCAAATTGGATTGAAGAAGAGGAACTTATTTTACTTTGCATAGGGTTCATGAACAACTTGCGTGGAGGTGCTTGAATCATGATGGGGATTAGGAGGGATAATGGGATCCTGTGATGGAATAGGAGCAATGATAGGATAATATAGTAGGATAGGATCTAGTGGGAGATCTGGAGGATAAGGAAACAAAGGGATGGAGAGATATTGAGGAGGATTTTGGGGGTGATGGGATCTTGTGGGGGACATGTAGGTGAAGTGACACCTTGATCTTGACTTGGAAGGAGATTATGGGACTCCATTTGAAATGTGTTCTTCTCTTGAATTTGGATGGAATCATTAGGAAGAATGGAAGGAAGGTCATGATCTTGGTTAGGAAGTGGAAGGTCAAAGGGACTTGGAAGGATATTTTGGTATTGATATGGAAGGGGAACATCTTGGATAGGAGAGGTAGGGATAATGGGATTATCATGAGGCTCAAGGGAAATGAGATCTTGGTCAACAGTTGGAGGGGATTGTTCACTATTGGGATCTTGAGCTGGATTAATTTTAGGACTTGTTTTTTGTACTTTGGATCATCCTCTTGACATGGGGTATGAATTTGGATATGCATGGGGGATTTTGGAAAGGGGTAAATGTTATGACATGGAGGAGATGGACCTTGGATGGGACTCTCATGAATGAGATTTATTTAAAATGAAGGACATGGTGACATTGGTTCTAGCATTTGGGAAGCATGAAAGGGACTTGTATCAAGAAATGGATTAACTCAAATTTATTCTATGGATATCCCTTGAAAATTTGCATCATGGAATATGCAACTTGAGGGAGATGGAGGAAACTACTCTTGTGAAGTATTAGGAGATGGAAGAGTGGAGGGAGATATGGATGTTTCTTGAAGGTCAATGTCTTGATAGGAAATGTGTGTGTCATGTATGTTATTGCTTTAAAATGAGGATTTTCTTGACATTGGTGAATTGTCATTTTCACCCTCTTTATATAATGCTTAAATCAACCACCTTAAATATTTAGATGACATATTTTGCTTCTTTTCCCTTGGGTGACTTTGTTCGTGATCTTGATTGAATTTTTTTCATTATTACCACAAATTATTGTGGAATTACTTGAGGGACACATGATTTCATTGAAATAAAGATTGGTTCATAATTTGGTGTTGGCCCTAGTTGAATTATGCCACACTCTAGTTGGAAGGTTTGATTTGGGACTTGGTTCAATGATTTCTTTGTGAATTTGTTGCATCAAAATTGAGATCTTGTCACAATCTACATGATTAAATGCACCTATGTATGAAAGGATATATGCTAAACACGCTTGTTTTTAAATTTTGATGATTTTGGAATGATATACAACCTAGGATATTCAAAGGCTTATGCAACTGTGTCTTAGGGATTTTTTACTTTGAAAAATATTTGGAAAATGAAAACCTAAGAGTATAGCCTTAGAAAATTGAATAAGGACCTTGACTTAAAATGGATCAAAGCCTAATTGGATGATTGGATAAAAAAGGGACTAAATAAAATTCACCATGACGGGATCCTCCTTACAATGCACTCACTTCTCAGGCACACCAAGCTTTGAATCCCAAGGGTCATCACCTACCAAGGGACTGTTGTTTCTACTAATAGCCACAAAAGTGTGGGATGTCTTTGGGGTTTCCCTTGCATTAGAAAAAGGAAGGGTTTATTGGGCCATTACAATAAGAGGAATTTAGTCAAGGCATCAGTTCTGAAGATAGCTTTTGAATCATAAAAGGCACTGTGGTAGCACAAGTGCTATTGAGACCTATAGTCCCACGAATACCAGGAAAAAGAAATCTTAGGCCTCCAAGACTTTAATATCAAGGAGGTATTTGATTATAGTGGGTTGGAAGAGGCTGGATTTGCCTTGTTCCCACTTGGGTCGTTGCCTCTCACTGGCTATGCTAAAGCACTCGAGAGGTAGGCCCTCTAAAAGACTGAATGGATTTATCTTTACCCAAAATCTGCGAAGGCGAGGGGAGAGGATACGTCCATTCAACCTTGGGATTAAAATCTAAAATAACTTTAGATACAAGAAAATTTGTTCTTTTTAAGAACCAAATTGAAGTATTTTCTAACTACTAAAAAGCAAACATGAAAGTTTAGGAAGACACACAAGGTCTTCGTCAAGTGTCCTGCATCAAACACATTAGTAATTTATCACTCATTCTTCATTCCACAATTGCCAAAATTCTACACAAATCATCAATAACAAAAAAATCATGCATATCAAGTGAAAAAATTGAATTGGGAATACAAAAACTTAGGAAAGGCATCAAAATGACCCAATTTACCAACTGCGCAACAATATGAACCAACTACGCAAAACAAAGGACCAACTACATAGTACAGAGGACCAAATGCACAGAAACAACAACCAACTGCATAGAATTTCTGAGCAAGTGCAAAGAATACCTGACCAAGTACACAACTTGTGTGCAGAGACCTAGAATTGACTAAAAACTTGCAGAATTGAAGGGTTTTGACAAAATTGATTATAAGAATAATAATTGTATAATTAGGGTTCTTTTTATACCATTTTAGAATGATTTGAGTTAATTGAAACCAATTTGAAAAACACTAATTATCCTATATCCATATTGGATTGAATTGAAAGCAAATTGAATTGAAACACTTGAAAAATGAAACCCTAACTAGGTGAGATTCATTTTAAGAGCACCAAACTAAACGTGAGATTCTTCTTAGGCACTGAAATTAAAAAGTGAGATTAATTGACCAAATTAGGGTTCATTTAGGCATGTTAGGGTTCATTTTAGCCTTTGAATAGAAAGAAATGAAAATAGAATGCATTCAAATGTAGATTTAAGCTCTAAACCCTAAAATAGCAACCCTAAACACCAACTGCGTAGTTATCATGACCAACTGCACAACAATCATGACCAATTGAGAAAGTCTAGGTCCCAAGTGCACATAATAGAGGGCCAAGTGTGCAAGAACTTATACCAACTATACAACTTTCTTCTAGAACCTACAAACACATCAAAAACATGAAAAAATAGTCAGTTATCATGGTTCACATCGGGTTCACCAAATGTAACACCAGGAAAAGGCATAGAATGTATATTAAGGAAAAAAAAAAAGATCTAACATTATGCAAACCTATCTAATATTAACATGAAAACCATTTGAAATGAGAGTTCAAAAACACGTGCAAATAACATAAAAACTCCCTTCAAATGTAGTTCCAATGCTCTCCTTTCTTCTCCATTGAAATGGGTGAATGTTGCTCTTTGACAATGACAAAATGCATAAAATATTGAAATAAAAATAGTTATAATGAGAGTATATGACTTTGGTTAGTTTTTATTGAGAAAATGAATCTCAATTTATAGGAGAGAGCCAAATTGCAGATTTGGCAACTTGAATGTGGAAAAGGAAGATTGTCATAATTATGACAAATTGAATGCATAAATAAATGCACAAATTAAGGAAAATATGGAAGAAGAGAGCGAAGGAAAATCAATAGGAAATTGGAAGCACAATTAGGGGAGAAAATGTGAAGGAAAATATGTAAGTGGTGAAGCTAATTAATAGGAGATGAAAGCACAATTAGGGGAAGGGTGTACGAGTTCACTTTTTTTAAAAATTAAAAACTCATTATTCCGTCCAAATTAGGAATTTAGAAAATTTCATAATTCAAAAAGGTGAGAAATTAATTAATTTTGAATTAATTAATTGTGGAAGACATAGAATAGGGGGAATTAACTTGATTAAATGATTAGGACATAGGGATAAACTATGGGTTATTTATCCCAAGAGGACAAATTTGTGGATCACTGGATGAATTAATGTCATTTAAGCCATATTAAGTTTTTTTTTATGATCTTGATGAGGATTTGATGCAGAGAAAGTGAGACTTCAATAATTCTTTGTCAAATCTTGTCAAAAATGCACTTAGAATGGAGTCAAACCACAATACACCCTAGTGTACCCAAATGGTTCCAATGTGTCAATTGAAGAACTCCACCTTCACTAAGGCCCACAATGACTCAAGGAATTTTTAATTACCCAAACCAAATAGAAAAAACCAATTTCCAAGTTCTATGGGCCCAACTCATTGGCAAACCTAAAACCTGTCCTAAAAGGCTTATCTCACTAGTAGCCCTACAATGACTATTTTTCAGAATTTCCCTCAAAAATTCCCAAAATTCTCTAGAGAAAAATTATGGATTTAGATAGCCATTAAGCTCCTAAAAACCATTAAAAAAACCTTATCATTGGTTATTTTGGACGATCTTACTAGACTGACCAAAGGTGACAGATTTAGAGGGCTAATTACCCCACTTTTCCAAAGTGCCTACAAGATCCCTTAATCCACTTACCTTGGCTTCTTCAAAAGAGTTGTAGTATGACTCTAATTAAAGGAGTCTACAATCAATTTGGTTCTATTGACGCTCTAAATGCAAAATCCCCAAATTGTCCCTTACAAACCCTTAAAACTAGGGCCTTCTTAATGTTGACCCTCCAAACACTGTTTCAACCAAAAAAAAATTTATTCTTCATTGAAATGACATCATCTAATGGATTCAAGCATAGAAAGGTTTCCTCCTTTGAGAATATCTTATATTGCTACACCTTAGTCTCAATTTTTAGCATTCCTTCAACACAACAACATGGTGATCACCAACTTCCATTTACTTCTCTGCATAATGCACGGTTAGAAACTTTTCATACATGTTACTCTAAGGTCATTACATGAGGATCAGTCATTAATATTCATTGAATGACCCTTAATATATTAAAAACACTCAAAACTGTCACAAAAATGCCATTTGATAATGTCAGCAATTACAGTGAGAAATCAGAATGAAAAAGAAACTTTAAAACATATGCACTATTTCAACAAATGTTTATTTATATTCCACAATTCATTTGGAATGCATATAAGTATGGAAATCAATCTATTATAGGAGAAATTGTAGAATTTAGTTACTTATATTGTTTCAAAACATAGCAGTTCATACATTTGTTGTTTCATCTATACTTCCTGTCATCCATATGCCACATCCAGGATATATAAGATGTTATTCAAAAGTTCCAATTGATTCAAATCGGTTTCCCATGCTTACAAACTCGATTAACCCTTTAAACAAAGTTTCCCTCCTAATTGGCCCTAGCCATTAGGATTTGAAAATTCAATTTTTGAACTATATTTGGATCAAATCCTATAGACCTATAACAATGTCATTGGTCATTTTGTGACCTTATTACCTTCTTAAATATCTTAGACCCATAATTGAATCCACTTGGCATCATGTTGCCATTTTACATAAATTTTGTCCCAGGGTCCTTATGAGGACCCTTAGGACAGTGAATCAATACATTGAATTCATTATTACAACATGCCATAATTGGCTTTAAAACATTCCAATTGTCTTTAATCGATTCTCTAGAGTCTCTCTTCATGTCTTGATCCCTCAGGTGTTCAGATGTCCTTCTAGGTGCTCTTGCACCATAATTAGGAATGATTTTGATAGTTCTGGAATGATTTAGGAAAAGAAGAGGCATTGATGAACTTTGACAATGCGCTCGAAACAATGATTGATGATGAAATAGAATCGATGAACTTTGACAATGTTATTCAAGAAGCTAGATGATGACGAGGCATCGATGAACTTTGACAATGTCAGAGGGTTGATAATGATAAGGATCGATGACGATGAGGAGACATCAATGAATGTTGACAATGATCTTGAATTGATGGTGATAAGGCATCAATGAACTTTCACAATGTATTGGAAAAGATTGATAATGATAGCATCGATGAACTTTTACAATAATATCGAATGATGAGATTGATAAGACATGGATTGATTTGATGATGAGGCATTGGTGATCTTTGACAATGCCCTAGAATAATTTGAAAAGGATCGAATGGGTTCAAATGATCTTGGATTGATTAGAAAGGGATTAGGACTGACTTGAACTGATTTAAGAAGATTTGGTATGGTTTAGGAATGCTAGAATAACTGAGCGGGGGGGGGGGGGGGAATCAGTGGCCTCNGGGGGGGGGTGAATCAGTGGCCTCAAAAATTTGTCCAATATCAACCAAAAACTTTATACCACAATTATAAGCCTCTAGTTATCTCCAGTCCTACAATATGTATGGCCTTAAATAATTTTATCCAACAACTAATGCTCAGAGCTCACTGTTAAACCTTATTCTTAATGTTTACCGATAAGCAATATAGCATTTACCGAAATATAGTAATGAGAAGGGGGGGGGTGAATCAGTGTTTATCTATTTATTCAAATTCAACAACTTAAATTTAAATCAAATATACATCCAGTGAAGCTTAACACAAGAACACATAACACTTGATATGATTACGGGGAAACCAAATGGTAAAAACCCTGGTGGGAATTAACACCCACAATGAACTATACTTATTTATAATAATGCATGTTAGAAGATCTTGTAACCCTGTTAGGAGTTGTTATTTATAATACAATAAGTATAATGACCTGGTTAAGGGTCTAACCCTATTAGGAGTCTTTTACAAATAACCCGGTTAAGGGTGAGGACTCACTGTCCAAAAGCTCACTACTTTAATGGTGAAGGGTACAACCTTCTGAAGAACAGATATGCACTATATCTGATGATGAACTATAGAGTAGACCTATTGTCTTGATTAGTTCCATTGTATTGTAATATTTCACTTTCTTCTTCACATAGATCCTTGATGAATGAAACTCAACTGATATTCTGCTCTACACTTTCTGGCATCTTTTATATCATTCACACTTAACATTCCACAAATGACTTGCTATAAGTATCTTCCTCAAAGTATAAGATCAAGGGACCTTTTAGACAACTCTTCATAACATCCTTGTCAGATTTACTAATCACACAAGAATAATTACAATTGCGCAATATAAACTGAATAGACGCGACGCTTCACTAAGTCAGCCTCACCAAATTAACTCTAACTTTGTAATATTTTTGAAACCCGTTTGGCACCTTTAGATAACTATCATCAACTCATAACTAAACTTGAATATACACATGCATATCCTAAAGATAGGTGCAACTCAAGAACCAATGCAATACGTCAGCTCTGTACGGACAAACTCTAGAAACTATAACTGCCACATAACAGAATTACACAACATAACTGAAACTTCATATCTGAGTCTGTGTGAATGAAAAAAACATAGACAACATGTCTACAACATGAATATAACTGCACAAGGGTTGATACCATCATTCTGATAAGTACATACAAAACACTACTATATATTATATGTTTTCATCAATGACAAACATACAATCAACTAGATGCCAGAAGTAAATCTCCAACAATGTCCCCCTTTGACATTGATGGCAACATATGATATTAAAAACATCTTCAACACCTGGTGTCTTCTTTCTTTTTACAATCTTATCAATATCCTCATCAAATATTTCTCTATATTGGTGCAGCTCCTCTGACTGTGTTTATACTCCCCCTTACTATATACTCCCCCTTTGACATCAATGGAAAAGGGTGCCATAAACAATTAAGCACATGTACTACTCCAAAAGTAGAGTAGTCAACCATTCATCAGTCACTTAATGACTGATGTTCTTGCTGCTTTTTCTAATTAGACTCAGGAGAGGGAATTACTCCCAACTTCTCCTTGAGATACTCAAAAGTATCTTTAGATAAAGGTTTTGTGAAAATATCTGCTAACTGTTCTTTGGTGCTTACATAGTCCAATTTTACTTCATTATCTACAACTTTTTCTCTAAGAAAATGGTATTTAATCTCAATGTGCTTTGTCTTTGCGTGCATCATAGGGTTCTTGGACATGTTGATAGTACTAGTGTTATCATAGTGAATAACAATAGGATAGTCAACCTGTATACCAAAATCTTTAACCATCTGTTTGATCCAAACCATTGTTGAACAATTAAATGCTGCTGCAACATATTCAACTTATGCTATCGACTGAGAGATACAATTCTACTTCTTTCTTACCCAAGAAACCAACCTATCTCCAAGAAATACTGCTCCTCTAGAAGTACTCTTCCTTTCATCAAGACAACCTGCCCAATCTACATTAGTATACACATGAAGTTGTACATTCTCTGATTTAGGATACCATAAACCATAGTCTATAGTTCCTTTTAAATATCTGAATATTCTCTTTATTGCCATTAGGTGATTTTGTTTTGGTTCACCTACAAATATTCCAACAATGCCAACTGCATTAGATATGTCTGGTCTAGATTGAGTAAGATATATATGGATTCCCCCTCTTGGTTATGAAGTCAAAGAACATGTTTTGGAAGGTTATGTACAAGTTCTCTTATTTGCGCCCAAGGATCCCAATGAACCTAAATGGGGCACTTACAGAGAAAAGAAAAATCAAGTTGATTATGTCATATACAGTGCTGAGACCAAAAGAAAGGCATCTAAGATTACCTCAAATATCCTAAAAGTTCATGGTGTTACACAAGAGGATCTTGACAGAGCTAGAGAAGATAAGATAGCCAAAGAACTTGAGAAGAGTCCCACAGAAGTAGAAATAGAAAAGACTGATGATATGCCCAAGAAGAAGAAGAAGAAGAAGAAGAAGATCAGTACCTAGCAAGAAGTCTAGAGGAAGGAAGCAAGCACCCACTAGTCATCCATCCTCAATAACCACAAGGAGAAAGGTAAACAACACTCAAGCTCCTCCTGAAATAGGTTTCAGACCTAGTCTTAATGTCTTAAGGAACAAAATTGTCAATGAAGGAAGACTAGAGTCTCTCAAAAATATATATGACAAATATCAAGAGATAGACAAATCAGAGATTCATTCTATGATCAT
>MU227979.1:2528754-2542567 GCA_018584345.1 Thuja plicata | reverse complement strand
AAATATTTTCCCGCTCGTTTCATTTTTCAAAGAGTCCCGTTTTCCTCCTTCTCGAGGGCGGTAACGGTCTGAGTCTTTTTCCCCTTCCCCTTCCTTGTCACCTTCCTTGAAACTCCTACTACCGTCTACAGTATTCGACTGCACACTTCCATCCGCAGGTTTCCCGCCTGCAGGGGAATTCAAATTCCCTCCAGCCCGCCGATCTCCTCCGCTCCGCTCCATAATTTTTTAGTATAGTAGTATGTTTCTTATTATTGATTAAGTGAAAAAGGCTTTTGAAAAAAAAATGTATTATTTGCAATGTATCAAATGATTTTAGATGATTCCATTTGATTTAAAGGTTATATTGTTCATAAAGAATACTTAGGAATATAGATGGTTTTAAATGGAAAATTGAAAATGAAAGTACTTAGGTATTTCTTAATAAAGAATCTTATAATGATATGATGTAGTTTGCTTTGAGAAATAAATCTTGTTGTTAGCTTACTTAATGGACTTAACTGAATCATGCATTAAATTAGAAGGGAACCCTGGAAGAAATTTAAGTTTAAGTTTTTGTTCACATACATAATTCTTTTAATATTCAAAATTTTTCATAAATTCTTACTTAGGTTTACTTTTTCAAAGAGAATCTCTGTTCTCTTCCTCGGTTCCCTTGCGGGGCATGACATGTAGTTCATCAATTTACCAAACTTATTGTTCTATAACCAATACAAATATCTGGCTCTCGGTAAGCTCTTCTAGCTTAGATTTATTTTTTGCAGAGTACTTTCTTCAATCTTTCCCTTTACTAGATAGATGTAGCAATCTTTTGATTCTATCTCTCGCTTTGTTATAGAATCTCTTCTTTGATGTTTTCTCTCCCTTAGACTGTTCCTTTCCTTGATCATCTATTTTTCCATTGACAATAATAGATATACTCTTTCCCTTAAGTCATCTCTCACTTAGGATACTTCTCTCCCTTTGGATGAACATGATAGATATTTCATATGGATATAACTCTCTCTCTTTGACAAAAATTCCAAAGTATATCCTTCCTCCCTTTTATAATATACTCTTTGAATTTCCCTTTCCATCAATAGTATAATAACTTTGGTGTTCAGTGTAGATAAGTACCTTGTTGTGTACTAATGTATCTTTGTAGTCCATCTCTTTGCTTGCATCAACATAAATGATCTTATGAATGTGTGTAGGCTGATGTAGCCTCCTAGTCAGCTTAGTGACCAATAGACAAGGGTGGACCCCTAGTCTCTTTCTCAAGTTCTCAAAAGTATCTTTAGGTAATGGCTTTGTGAATATGTCTACTAATTGTTCCTTGGATTGAACATATTCTAGTATCACCTCTTTCTCTTGAACTTGTTCCCTTAAATAATGATACTCGATAGCAATATGCTTAGTCTTAGCATGCATGACAAGGTTCTTAGAAATGTTTATTGCACTGGTATTATCACAATAGATAATCACTGGTTCAAGAATTTTCATATTCATACCTTCTAGTAATCATTTGATCCATATAATGTTAGAGAAATTTGCAATAGAAACCACATATTCTACTTCTGCAGTAGATTGTGAGATGCATCCTTGCTTATTAATTATCCATGTGACAAGTTTGTCACCCATAAAGAATGCCCCCCTTATTGTGCTCTTTTTGTCATCTAAGTTTCCATCCCAGTCAACATCTATATAGACTTTAACCTCAAATTTGCCTTCTCTTTTATACCATAAGCCATAGTCCTCGGTATTCTTTAGATATCTCAGAATTATTTTGACAACAGTCATGTGTGATTCCTTGGGATTAGCAGAGAATCTAGCAACTATTCCAACTGCATGTGCTATATCTGGTCTGGTATGAACAACATACATGAGTTTGCCAATAATTGATCTATATAGGGTCTGATTTACCTTGGTTGACTTGTCTTCCTTTTTTAGCTTGCATCTGGTTGCCAAAGGTGTTCTAACTAGCTTGGAATCTTCCATCTTGAATATCTTAATAACATCCTTGATGTATTTGGATTGTGTGATATATATGCCTGCATCTTGTTGAAGAATCTGTAGACCAAGAAAGAATTTGATCTCCCCAAACATTGACATCTCAAACTCTTTTCTCATTTCATTAGCAAAAGATTTACATAACATATCATCACCCCCAAATATGATATCATCAACAAATATTTCAGCAATCAAAATGTTATCATCAGTATCTTATTTTAAATATAGATTACTATTTTCACTTGTTCTTACAAATCTAATACTTATGAGATATGAGTGAAGTCTTTCATACCATGCTCTAGGTGCTTGTTTCAATCCATACAAGGATTTGTGTAGTCTACAAACCATGTTTCTCTTGTTAGGATCAACAAAACCTTCTGGTTGTTCAATGTATACTTCTTCTTCTAGTACACCATTTAGGAATGCAGATTTGACATCCATTTGGTATACCTTGAATCCTTTGAATGCAACATAAGCAAGTAAAATTCTTACTCCTTCTAGTATAGCAATGGGTGCAAAGGTTTCTTGATAGTCAATATCTTCTTCTTGTGCATACCCCTTGCATACTAATCTTGCTTTATTTCTTGTGACTTCTCCATTCTCATTCAGCTTGTTTCTAAATATCCATTTGGTACCAATGACATTCTTGTCATCTGGTCTAGGTACTAATGTCCATGTTCTATTCTTCTCAATATGTTCTATTTCCTCATTCATAGCACTGACCCATTCTTCATTTTTAAGTGCAGTATTAACAGATTTAGGCTCAAAATCACAAATTAAACATCTAGTGTTCAGTGACTTACTTTTTGTTCTTATTCTAGCCTTCTTGTCTCTTATGATCTGGTTTTGTGGATGGTGTCTTCTGACATACTTGGAAAGTACTAGTTTAGATCTTTGTTGATCATTCTAATCATCATCTTGACCTTCATTCTGATCTCCATTGCTCGAAACATCATTTTGAGCAATTTATTGATTTTCAGTGTTTGCAGCCTGATGCTCAGGTACATTTTTTTGTTGCTCGGGAGCGATACACTATTTCTCAGGTAGAGTGTCAAGTTCTTCATTGTAAGAAAACCTATTTTAGTCTTCCGATTAATTTATGCTTTCCTTATCATTTTTCTCTACAAATTCATCTATTTTGACATTCGCACTTTCAATTATTTTGTTAGAGGATTTGTTAAGACATTTATAAGCCTTGCTTTTGGTGGAATACCCTAGAAAGATTCCTTCTTCACTTTTGGAGTCAAGATTACCATTTCTATCATCTTTCAAAATATAACATTAACTTCCAAAAATTCTAAAGTAACTTACATTGGGTGTGTATCCATACCATAGCTCATAATGTGTCTTTTTGGTGTCTTTCTTCAATTGAACTCTATTCAATGTGTAGATAGAAGTACTGAAAACTTCCTTGTAGAATGTTTGAGTGATGCCTTTCTCAATCATTAGTGTTCTTGCACAATCAACAATGGATCTGTTCCTTCTTTTAGCAATCCCATTTTGTTGTGGCGTTCTTGGTGCAAAAACCTGGCTTTGAATTCCATGCTCGTTACAAAAGTTAGTGAATTCATCAAAAATAAATTCTCCTCCTCTATCTGATCTTAAGCATTTTAGTTCCTTACCACTTTGTTTTTCTACAATAGCTTTATATAATTTAAACATCTTGATTGCTTATGATTTCTCTTTTAAGAACATAACTGTCATCATTCTAGAATAATCATCTACAAATTGAATGAAGTATCTATCACCATAGTAGCCCTTAGTTCTCATGGGTCCACATACATCAGTATGGACTAACTCTACAATAACATTAGATGTATGGGTTTTTCTCTTGAAAATAGACTTTGTCATTTTACCTTTTTGACAATTCTTACACATGATATGGTCGGGCTTTGACATGCTCGATAAGCCTCTTACTTTCCTTTTATTTCTTATCTTAATCATGTTTTCAAAATTCACATAACATAGCCTTTTGTTCCACAACCATATGTATTCATTTCTAGCGATTAAACAAGTGGTGTCAATATCATCAAGATAGAATAGGTTACCTTTTGTCTGGTCACCAATTCTGATCAACCTTCCTGATTCATTAAAGATCTTTGCCTTTTTGTTCTCAAATGCAACTCAGTGACCTATGCTATTCAGCTGTGAAACACTCAATAGATTATAGTTAAGCCCTTTCACCCAGCATGCATTTTCACATCTGATTAGATTATTTAACATTAGGGTTCCTTTACTTTCAACTAGACAAGGTGAGTCATTACCCATTCTTACTGATCCACCATTATAATACTCAAAAGTTTCAAATTTTTCTTTATTTTCAGTCATGTGGTGAGTGCAGCCAATATCTATAATCCAGATATCATTCTTACTAACCTTAGATATGAGTGTTGTCTCAACATACCTTTCCTCTTTGTCTGAATCATTCTTCATGGCAACAAATACCACCTCAATATCTTCATCAAATTTAGTGTCAGTATTCTCAGCTTTGTTTTTAGCCAGGCAACAAGATTTCTTCCCTTTGTCCTTGTAGTCTTGGGTATCTCTTCTGTCAGATTGTCAGTTTGTTTGGTAATATTTATCATCACTTCTGTGAAACTTATTTTCATATGATTTGTCATTGCTTCTGTCTTCTTTTCATTTGTTAGGACATCTAGGCTCAAAGTGTCCAATCTCTTTACAATTAAAACAAACTAATGGTAATTTACCTTTGTATCTAACTTTGCTTCTCTACAATATTTTAGCCATTAGTGCTTCAATCTCATCAAGTTCTTGGTCATCACTATCACTTTCACTATCATTCCTCATAGTGTGTTTATGACTTGACTTACTTATTTTCAAAGAAGATTTGAATGCAGACTTAATAGATGGTAAGACACTATTGTCAAAGTTATTCATCTCAAATGAAATAAGTCTACCAACCAAACTATCTAGAGTGACATTGTTATTTTCTACTCCTCTCATTTCTCGTATAGCAGCTACTCTAATAGCATAAACAGGTAGTAAAGTTCTTAGGATTTTACTTACCACTATTTCTTCTTCAATTAAACCTCCAACTCCTTGGATAGCATTGACTACCTCTTTGATTCTGCAATTGTACTGAGTGATATTTTATCCTTCTTTCATTCTTAGGTCATCAAATTTACCTCTTAGGCTTTCTATCTTAGCTCTTAGTACATTTGCATCTCCTCCATGTACTAGCTTCAATTTATCCCACATTTGCTTTGCAGTGGTGCAAGTTTTGACATCTTCAAATTTAGCATCGGAGAGTGAGGAAGCAAGTTCTATCATCATAGAATTGTGCGCATGATTTTCTCTCAACTGATCAAGTGTGTGAGGTCATGTAGGAAACACATATTCAGTATCCAAGTATTGAGTAACATCATTTCCAATACCTAATAGGTGGAGTCTTATCCTGCTTTGCCATGATGCAAAGTTGTCCTTGTTCAACTTAGGCACATCTTGTTTGCTCATCTTGTGATCTTTTTCTTAGGTCTTGAAACCTTCCTTCTAACCACACAAGCTCTAATACCAATTGTTAGAATAACTGAGGGGGGGGGGCGAATTAGTGGCTTCAAAAATTAATCCAATATCAACCAAATTTTTTTTACCACAATTATAAGCCTCTAGTTATCTTCATTTCTACAAGATGTATGCCCTTAAATAATTTTATCCAACAACTATTGTTCGAAGCTCACTGTTAAACCTTATTCTTAATGTTTATTGATTAGCATTCTAACATTTACCAAAATACAGTAAATAACTTAGTGTTTACCAATCATTATGTTTTAGTAATGTGTAAAGAAAAAACATCAAAGCAATGAATCATAAACACATTTGACACATGGATTTTTAATGTGGAAACCTTGTTAAGGGAAAAAACACTTGGGACCAGTAACCCAAAATTTTCACTCTTTTGAAGTGAGCTCGGTGAAGAGCCAACCCTGTTAAAGGTTAAAAACACACTGTTAAGTGTGACCTTGTTAGAGGATTTATCACTAACAGTTTATCACTTGATATCTGGCATTCACTATGCTATCTTCAAGATAAACCTTTTGATACTCCTTGGGATGTATCTCAATATATAAAGGATGGTTAGATCCTGCTTGATTAAGTGACTTTCTGATCCAATGGTTAAACTGAAATAGTAAATGATCTATTCATAAATACAACTTATACTTGCAGATGTTCAAATCTATTGTAAGATCATAATACCTTTCTGATAAATGTTTCTTTTATGTTCCTTTGCTCCACTTCTTTCTGCTCAGTGGTGGTGTTCTTCTCTATTTCTCAGTGTCTGCAAAAATCTTTAGCTCTATTCTTTAGCTTTTTAGAGTAGGACTATATGAAGTCTTCTTCACCAGTATTCTCTTCAACATCTTCTCTATTCACCCACCTAATTCATAATGAATTAGCTTGTCTCTTTATAGACATGATTTCACCATTTCTAGGTCTTTGTCTTTCTTGTTCTTGATGTGATCCAGAAATCTCGCCATTCTTGATTTAAATCTTACTTCAATTTTATCCCATAGATTTCTCCTTGACAAATGGAATAAAATAGATTTAAAACTCTAGCTTATCTCTAGTTTTAAATTTTCGAGGAAACAATGTGATCAACCAGTTAATTCCATATTTAGCTCTTTCCAGGTAAGTCTTTTGTCATTTCTGAATTCCAGTTCTTTTTGGTGTTTAACTCCTTGTTAGCTCAGTATTGACTTTAGTTTTCCTCGGGCATCTCTATCCATCGGGGTTGTCTGTCTGTCAGGTAACACTGCGGTTCTTCTCTTGGTAATTCTTGATCTAGAAACTTTCTTGGGTATCACTGTGACTCTTCTCTCAGGGTTCTCTATCCGTCGGGGTGCACTGTTTGTCGGTGTTTGTTGTCACTTGGTGTATACTAATCTTTTATGCATTACTGATAGCATAACCTTTATTTATTTTGTTCTTTGAAGTCTTTGACACTATGTATATATAACCAATCATATTATATCAAGTTGACATCAATGACAATATAATACATTAACTGATTTAATGTCTTGCATTAACTTTCTGCAGCTCAGTGATCATCAACTTAACATATTCAAACATTCAATGAGTTATAGTTCATCAAGGAATTTTTAGGGTCGAATAGTACCAGTTTAGGAAAGTTTGGGATCGATTAGGATTGATTTAGGAAGATGATCAATTCGGACAAAATGAGAGAAATGTTAATAATTGATGACATGTAATAATGACACAATATTAGTGAATAGAAGATGCGTTAAAAAGGGGGCACATAGGTGTGAACCATTTTTGGGTGTCTACAACAAGTATATTATTTTCCTATCATTTATATGCTTATAATGATTAATATCATGATTGAGTTTATGTTTATTTATTCATAAATCATGGCAATGAAAATTTGAGGTTTCCTAAGCCTTTTGTCTTGATAATTTTATAGTATGAAGGTACAAACAAAAGTTTTAAGTAAACAATGTAGACTCTTTAGGTACATGTAATAAACTAGTAGTTCATAAAGATCACAGATTCTTGTCACTAAATTTATCATTTCTAGAATAGTTCACTTCTACAAATTACATAGGTGAGTTTTTAATCAAGTTATTACATAGTGCATCAATGAAAATTTAAGGATTTGGGTCCTCTTGTAGGATTATAACACACTCAAAATCTTTTATATTGAATATAATTTTATAACATGTTGACTAATATCATCTTGGCTAAATGATTACAATTATGATAAAAAAATTCATGATAATAAAAGAATCAGTAACATAAAAATTATTGGAAAGAGAAAGGATACGAACCTTAGAAGGGTTAACAATTAGGTTCTAAGAAGTGAATTAGTACTAGGGTATTTATCAAAGAGGTATCAATGAAATATATGTAAAGGAAGAGAGGAATTGCCTTGAACTCTAATATTTGATTTCTTAATTGTTTGATGTTTTCTAGTTCATTTCTAGCTTTACATCCTCTAATATTTGCGTTTCTTGGCTACTTTCTTTGTGTGATGTTTTATTTTATACCAATATAATAGAATTATTATAAAATATTAAAATAATGATTGTTTTATAAAAATTAGACACAAAACATGATAATTAACATCCAAAATCTTTATAACATGAAAAATAGTTCATAGTTATCAAATTCAATCTAAAAACATTGTACCGAGTTCTTATACATCAACAAAAAAGAAAAGATGGTGGGATTGTTAAGAAACGATCAAGATATTTTATCAACACCATAAAACATGTATTTTTATTTTAGATAAAGCACAACTTGTAGGGTAAAATAGAGGATGTTGGTCCAAATCATGAGATCCACATGCCTTTTTATCGCTTTTTAGAATTTCAGCAATTTTCTAAATAGATTATAATGTACTCATGTTTATACTTACTTTAAGTATTAATGAGATGGGGAGAAAGAGAGACAGACAAAGATACATTTATAGAGGTAGAGGGAGAGATAAATATAGGGAGATAATAATAGAGAGAAAATTAGATTGAAAGGAAGAAACATTGACATATACAAGAAGAGGGAGAGGGAGAGATAGATAAATATACTTAATGCAATATAGAGTGATGGAGATAAAAAGAGAACGAGAAGAGAGATATGTAGCAATAGAGAAGGATGAAGAGAGAGAGAGAGGGAAGCACACACATGCATATATACACATATACATATTATTTATATATGTGTATGTATGTATATGTATATGTATATATATTTTTGTGTGTATGTGTATGTATGTATATATCTATGAGTGTGTGTATACATACATACATATAGATATTTATATGTATATGTATGTATATATGTATATGTATGTACATATATGGATATATATGTTTGTGTGTGTATGCATACATACATATATAAGGCACACACAAATATATACCTATACATATACAAATAAATATTAAAAATTGTATGCTTGCCTTTCACTACATTTAAATATGGTGCAAAATATTAATTAAAGATTAACTTTCCAATCTTCCTTTAGATCATGCTAGCAAATATTCTATATTATTTTTTTACTACTATTTAGCGAAAACTTTCTCTTTTTGCCTAGTGTGTTTTATATCTAGGTCCTATTTGTTTCAAATTTATTCTTTTGGGAGTTACCAATCTTTTTTCCCCTTGTTATTGTCACTAAGAGATAATAAAGATCCTCTTCTAGTTTTGTCCTTCAGATTAGGTGGGTTGGAATTGGATTCATGAAAATTTGAAGTTTTTTAATCCCAGGCCTTTTTCTTGTCATACAATCCTTCTCTAAGTGACTAACCCTAAATTATTGTAAGTAAATTACTTAGATGTGACATGTTATTTTAGAGTGAATATTCAATATAACATTTGGAAAGATTAATTTTTTTTCACATGTAGTTGATGAATTTATGCATCTATTCTAAACATACACTATATTTATTGTGACAATTTAGATACAAATACAATCAAATAAAGTTGCACTAGAAGTTGCTCATGTATAGATGCTTCTTGACCATTGGGGTATCACACCTTGTATAGTTTCTAGAATATTGCTGATCCCTTCTTCCAATAAGGCTCAATCTCCTCCTAGAGGACATTGATGTATAGGAGTCATAATGCTCATGGACATGATTCTCATCACTTACATGCTTCTTGACATGTAGGGTTTGTGGTCATAGTTCAAATGGTCCTAGACCTTCCCTTATCCTTCAAATTCTTCTTAGCATTGTGTTAGAGGTGCCTCTAGTTGGCCAGATGAGGGAATTCAACATTATGAAGGGTGCTAATCAACCTCTCAATGGTCAACAAAATATTTATAACATTATTATAGGATCAAAGACTCTTCAAGATGGTTAAGATAACCTTAATATGTGGAAGAAAATGGGGTAGCAAGCAAAGGGGAGTTGACCTTGGAGGAAACTCCATGGTTAAGTGCACATGACTTGGAGTAGTACTAGGATGGTCGACCTATCACGATGGCTCAATGCTTCACCTAGATGTAATGGGTGCTATGTATTTCATTCATTATCATGAGAGATGAGGTCTTGTGAACATAACCATTACTCATGAAATAGGGGTCAATGAGTTTGACTCAAAAAATGCACAACATAATCCTGACAATATATTACAATTTCTCTTGCTATGAAAAATATCTCCTACTTATCAAGAAAGATGATTATTATTTCCTCCTACTATTAGAACAATAACTATTATTACTTTGACCACTTTATGGTTTTTTCTATAAACATATTGTTCAAATCTATATACTTTATACACTCAAAAGTCACTTTTTTTTCCACCTATTATTTGTTATATATTTTAATTAAGCCGATAGGCTTTTTATTGTGGGCATTGCCCATTGACGGTAAATTGTCATGCGGCCATTAAATTGTCTTATACCCCACCCGAACCGATAAATTGTCTTATGCAATTGGTAAATTGTCTTATACGTGAAATAAAACAATAATATATATTATGTTTATGCAACGGGTAAATTGTCTTATACCTCAAATAAAAAGAAAATATATAATATGTTTCATAATAGTACATTGGGTTGGAGTTGATTATTTGACTTTTTTACTTATCAATGGTATATGTCTACATATATAGATGGTTTTATTAAAATATAATTATACATAATTATATATTTTTAAATTTTAGTTAATATTAATAGATTATATTTTGATTATTATATGAGTAGACTATATTAATTACTATCTTCTTATTAAAATTTTGTCTTTGAATATATCTCACCATAACTTTGTTTATTGATTATCTTGGATTTTATATTAAAATATATTCATAAATATTTAATTTTCTTTAATATATTCATTTTTGAAAAATGTTTAAAATATAATTCTTTTTTTAAATGTATTTAATATTCATACTATTTTTTTATTCTTAGAATTGTAAATATATAATTTAAAATCTTTTATCTTTTCTTTATGTAAGAAGTGATTTTATTAACTTTTAGTTTCATCAATTTGAATAAATTATTACTCTAATGAAAGATTACAACTTTAATTAGATATTTACAACTTAAAACATTTTACCAAAATTTTATCTTAAAAAATGCAAATATAATAATGTCCTATTGGCCCAATTCAACCCAATTTATTTACCGTTGTAGATGATCATCAATATAATTGTCATGCAAGCGATAAAAATGTCTTAATAATGGATTGCTTAACCACCAACTCAACGAGCTTCTTTCTTCTCGCCGATGATATAGAATAATAGACGGTTCAGGTTTGCATGTAGTGTTCAAGAAGAGGTGGAAACAAAGGAGTGTGAAGAGGTAGAAATGCTTGATAGCTGTTCTAAGATTCCAGGGCCAACATCGGTTACTTACACATTCAGGTGGTTGTATAAGAGTGATGACATAGTAGAAGGGTTGAGGGAAGAGATGTTTGGGCCATTTGTTGTTATAAATGGAGACTGTGCTAACTGTTAGCACTACCTTGTAAAAATTTGAATTTCTTGGTCTTTTGTTTTTCCCGGGTTTTCTTGGTTTCAAATTTTGTCCTTTGCCATGAAAAATGGTCAAACCCCTCTTTGAAGTCATCTTTTAGCTCACTCTCTATGTCGCATCGATCTTTGTCAAATGTCCTTAAGTTGCGCGAGTGAGCGAGTTCTATGTTTTTAAGTCCTAAATCGCGCAGCCGTGAGGTGTTTTTGTCAAGTTTTGGTGTGTGCGCGAGTGGGCGACAAGCTGCTTTGCAATGCAAATCACGCAGTCGCGATGTTTTATCAAGGTCAAGTAATAGGTCCGCGAGTCAGCGACGAGTTAAAGTTATGTAAGTCGTGCACTCGCTGTAATGTTATTCTATTTATCTCATACTCTGCGACTGAGCGATTCCTGTTTAAGTCTCAAGTAGTTGCATACTTTCTCACCGTTTTATGTCAGTGTAATAAGTTCCACGAGTGCGCGACGAGGTTCTGTCCCGTAAGTCACCCACTCACTTATGTTTTAACCCAGTTGTGTTTTGCAGCGCGGGTGTGCGACGAGTCAGAAAATGAAAAGCATCGCTCAATCGCCGATCAAAAAAGATGGAAGGAACAGAGCTCGCGAGGGTGTGACAAGGAAAGAAAAGAGATAGTCGCGCACTCACCGATAATGACAGAATATGAAATGTTATCTTGCGGGTGTGCGACGAGTTGAAAAGTGAAGGATGTCGCGCACTCGCTGATGGTCTGAGGTAATAAAAAATTAGCTCGCAGGTGTGCGATGAGTGAAAAATGAATGATGTCGCGCACTCGCCGATCAATGAAGGTGAAAGAAAAGCCAGCTCGCGAGTAGGCGACGAGCCAAAAGAAGAAGGTCATCGCTCAGTCGCCAGGCAATAGAGAAGAAAGAAAAATAGCTCGCGAGTGGGCGACGAAGGTGAAAAATGAAGCAGTCGCGCACTCACAATATGTATGGAAATGAAATTTTAAGGCTTGCGAGTGTGCGATGAGCCAAAATAAGAAAGAAGTCGCGCACTCGCAGTCTATAATGAAGTAAAGTTTCTGAGCTCGCGAGTTTGCGACTGAGCAAAGAACAGCTATTATCACTCACTCGCGCATTAGATGAAAGCAGGAATAAAAGGATAGCGAGTGTGCGACGAGTTAGAGTATGCAGTAAAGAAATTAATATCGCTTAGTCGCCCAAAATCAAAAAGTGCAGTTTAAAAAGTCAGCGAGTGTGTGATTAAGGAATCAGATGAAAGATAAGAGGCGTGGTCGCTCAGTCGCCCTGATTCAGATGATATCAGAAACCAACTCGCAAGGGTGCGATGAGTTAAAAAAGCAAGCATCTCTCACTCGCGTGAAACCAGAAGCAGAGTAAAAAAGGAGTGCGAGTACGTGACAAACATGAGATGAGGCTAAAGACTTGGGTCATCGCTCACTCGTAGAAGATGAAAAGTGAAGCATAAAAGGATGGCGAGTATGTGACCAGTTGAGTAGTAGAGCTAAAGAGCCACCAAAGGAAAGCATCGCTTACTCGCACAAACAGAAAACAAAGCACAAAATGATGCAGAACAGAAAAGAAACATGGTAAAATTCATGCCTGAGGCCAGAATTGCCATGGATGCCAGGTGGGTGGAAAGCTGTTGCATTTTGATCGGTCCACTGTCAAAAAGGTGAACAGCTGGGAGGCAAAGCATAAAGGATAAATATGGTTAAGCCACAAAAGATAAACTTGGTAAATCAGCTGCCACCTATGTTCGGTTGTAGAATTTTGTTGTACAGTTGTTGTAAATGGTTGAGTTATCCTTCCCAGATGTCTGTAGCTTGTTGTATCCTTGTGCTATAAAAGGATCCCAAGAATACTGGTACAAGGATGGTCATTTTTCTGTCCGAGAATACTACTGAGTCAATTGTAAATCTGGGTTTTGAGAACCAATATATCTGGTTTTTCTGGAGAAATCTCTGTTGAATATTGTAACTGATGATGACCTTTGAATAAAATCCAGTTCACAGTTTCTGAAGCATTTATTGGATTTTCTGTCTTCATTTTAGCATTTTGAATTTTGTTTAAATTGAATGTTCAAGGAGCGTTTTCAATTTATATGTCTGTAAGGCAGATATATGAAATACTTCTAGGGTTCTTTCAAGGAGAGAATATACCTTAGAGATATTTCAACAAAGTTTAGGGTAGAAAATGAATTTGATCGATTAGTCTAGCTCAATGTACTGAGGTAGATATATAAGGTATATCTATTTTTGTGTTAGATCCTGCAATTGCCTTAAGTTTAGTCTTCAATCATGCTGGTTAGAATTATTCACAGATGACTCCATGCCCTCAGATTCAGCACTGGTCTATTTTTGTTCAGTTTAATGATTATCACCATTAAAAATC
>MU227979.1:2487918-2503155 GCA_018584345.1 Thuja plicata | reverse complement strand
AAGGTTGATTCATGAAAGTAGCATTGGACTTGCCCGATACCTATTGACAGTCTAAGAAGGAGGCTGATTCAAGGATGGTAGTAATAGATGCCCGATACTAAGTGACAACCTCTATGTATAAAATCCTTTAACAAGGTCGCACTTAACAATGTGTTTGTAACCTTTAACAAGGTTGGCTCCTAACAGGGCTCACTTCAGAAGAGTGAAAATTTGGGGTACCGGTCCCAGTGGTTTTTCCCCTAACAGAGTTTCCACGTTAAAATTCATGTGTTATGTGTGTATGATTCATTTCTTTACTGTTTTGCATCTTACATAGCTAACTCTGGATTGACTGGTATACTCTGCTTATTTACTGAGTTTCGATAAATAGTTATACTGCTTATCGGTAATCAAGAAAGAATAAGGATTGACAGAGAAAACTGACATACAGTTAATTATTATTAGTATTTCATGGCATGCATTTTGTAGGGATATAATAATCTGAGATTTATTGATTGGTGGTTAAGTTTGAAGGATAAATTTTTGAGGCCACTGATTCACCCCCTCCCCCAGTTATTACTAACAGTTTTATCAAACACAGAAAATGAGTAACCATATTTTCCTGGAGGATTCTTCGTATGAAGAAATGGACTGTTCAAATAAAAATATTATATTTTCTGTTATAAGATAGATTAGATAAATTATTTAATTTGATGTTTAGCTTTCCACTTGATACTTCTGGAGCTGAATGGAAGAAGAAATATATCATTAATCACCTTTAATAACTGCGACGTTAGTTATGCTGAATATTTATTAAGGATATAAATGACATACAAGTTAATTGTTTCAAATCTATCAAGTTGGCCTATGCATACTTTTAACAATAGTGAGACAAAGCCAATGAGTGCTTTGTGGCCTTATAAATGGAGTTCTAATAGGAGCATAATACCAGTTCTTTATGCAAAGATTGTGTTTAGTCTACTTATGGAATTTGCTTGATCTTACATCTAATTGTTATGTATTTAAAGCACATAGGCATTTACAAAGTATCATATGTCGAGAACTCATATTCTAGAAACTAAATGCATAGTTAAACTTCTTGAGTTATCTCTGATTTTTCTATATGAGTTAGAATTGAGAACTTGAGATGTTCTATACTGATGTTAGAAGGGTGATGCTTTCTATTGTATAACTATTCTTGGGCAACATGATAGCTTTTTGTTAGCTTATGTTAACTATTGTTAGCTTTTATTAGCAACATGATAACTTTTGCATGACTTTGAGTGTTTTTGTGGATTTGCATTTGGATTCCATGAACTCTGTTTGATTGTACTATCTTAGTTATGAAAGGAATGTTTCTATACAGGAAATGTTTTGGATTCCTTGATATACTTATATGTGTAATTCAAAGACAAAGATTATGATGCTTTATGAGTTTTGGTAATCCTCTATTGTAACGCCACAATTATGGTTTTGGAACAATCTCTCATTGTTCTATATGAGATGGAAATGAGAACTTGCAAATGTTTAGACTATTAAGGAAATGATGTTGTTTTCTAATGCATTGGAAGTGTTTGAACTTCATGATATCGTTTAAGTAATTAAAGTTCGTAATTTTATATGCACCAATTCCATTACTCATTTCAGTTGTGCTTGTTTAGACTTCATCAAGCTGGGTTGGGTATCTTTCATGTCAGGAAAGATTCCGGGGAAGTGTAACTTCTTCGTGGTAGGGTGGAAAATGAAGAAGAAGAAGAAGAAAAAGAATAAGAGGAGAAGGAGGAGGAGAACAAACAAAAGAAGGATAATACACTTGATTTTCACTTCCTTCAGCCCCCCATTATATTAACTATCGGCATGACCATTGCACATCTTCTAGGTGCAAATGCTACTTATTTAATTAATATAAATGTCATTAAGATATTTCTTCAAAAGTGCAAATTCCACTTACGATGGACACAATTATTATTATCGAAGTTGGCCAATGAAAATTTCAACGACTATTAGAGCGCAGTTGGCGGCACTAACAACGGATGGATAGTCACATTGTCTTTCATATTAAAAAGAAACGTAGAAAACTTGCAGCATTTGAACAAGTCAGTACGGCCAAATCAAGATTGTTCATTTTAAAACGGAAAAAGCCAGAGAAAATGGTACGTGCTTTTTGTGTTCAGATGCGGGCGAAGTTCACCTCACACATAAAACAAATCTGATGAAAAAAGATAAAGAAAAGAGCAGAAAATATTGCGTAGCGTGTTTGATGAGGATTTAGTTAAGAGGGAATATTAGGTATTGAAAAAACTGTATTGCTTGCGTGAACAATCACGCAAAGGGAATATCCAGAGTAAAATAAGCATTTATTTCCCTCTCTGTATTGACTTGGGAAATATGTGGATGTTTCTCCATGTGCTTTCACAGCCTGGCCAATATTGAATGACTCATGGGTTTCACCAGAGACCAATTTAATATGCACCTCTAACGGCATGCTTTGTCACCCATCATCTTAAAAGCTTTCTTTCTCTTCCCTCTTTAATGTGTCTGAATGCAATTTGCAGTAATAAAACTGCTTCAATGGGTATTGTACGTTCCTTTGAAGCAGTTTGGAATGAATCTCCACCGTCCCAAGCGCTGAAAATTGGCAGAGACATGGACAAGAATTCGCCTCATTCATAGACAATAGGTTGGGTGGGGAGCACGCATTTCACTTGTGAACCGTTGTACTTTATTAGCCTGCTTTTATGATTGTTGTGCTTTTGTAGAGCCAAGGCTTTTTAAATGTTTTGACTTTTATTGATAACTTTCTAAGCATGGTGTTGGTGAACATGTTCTAAGGGAAAGAGATAATGGGAACGTGGGAGAAAAATGTGTAATGTGGGATAGGTTGAGAGAGTCTCTATCTTGTTGGGAGGAGTGAGGAGTAAGCGAGAGAGTTGATCTCTAGAGATAATGGGAATGTGGGAGCAAAATGTCTAATATGGGAGAAGTTGAGAGAGTACCCACATTGGTGAGAGAAACAAGGGAGATAATTAGATAACAAAAAAGTGGGAGTAAAATGTCTAATGTGGGAGAGGTTGAGAGTAACTCCCTTATTGAGAGAAGCAAGGGAGACAATTGATCTCTAGAGATAATGGGAATGTCAAAGATAAGAGATAAATGTCTAATGTGGGAGAGGTTGAGAGAGTCCCCACCTTGTTGAGGGAAGCAAGGGAGGCAATTGATCTCTAGACATAATAGGAATGTGGGAGCAAAATGTCTAATGTGGGAGAGGTTGAGGAGTCCTCCTGCCTTGTTGATAGAAGCAAGGGAGACAATTGATCTCTAGAGATAATGGGAATGTGAGAAAAAAATGTCTAATATGGGAGAGGCTAAGAGAGTCCCCACATTGTTGACAGAAGCAAGGGAGACAAATGATCCCTAGAGATTATGGGAATGTGGAGCAAAATGTCTAATGTGGGAGATGTCGAGAGAGTCCCCACCTTGTTGAATGAAACAATGGAGACAATTGATCTCTAGATAAACAAGAAGCCACAATTCATCTTTTCTCAACATGAAATTATATGATAACGTTGTATAGACTTTGATATTCATGAAGACCTAAGGATTCATTTAAAAGTCCTAATAAGAAGAATTTTTAAGTTCATAAGTAATTTCAAGAAATTTATAAAGGTGTATTTGATTTGAGGTAAAAGATGCTTAAAAAAATGTAATATTTTTTTAATTTTATAATGATAAACATAATTTAGAATAATCAACTTTAACATTAAACCTAATATCATGAACATGATATTGAATATTATCCTTTTGCAATTTTATTATAAATGAGACAATTAAATTTAGAACATATAATCTTATGCTTATCATTCATAACATAATTATACTATAAATATAATGAACTCTACACCCACAATATAATAAGTACATATTGTTTTTGTAATAGTGAAAATCGCATACCAGTACCCTTTTCCCTTATGGTTTGGGTTCACTTTGAGTGTCATAATAATAGAGCTAGACATGACATATTATTACATAAATTCAACTTATACATTATATTATTTTGTCCCATCAACATTTATCATTAAAGATTGATCCCAATCTCTAGATCACCACATTCATTATCTTGAATAAGATTTCTTGTTGAAAACTTGGCCTAGGTCATTGTAACAATCCTAAACATTTAAAATAAAATCTAGAATATACTCCCATGAACTTCCTCCTAGTAACCATTATGAGATGACCTAGTGTACATTTGTGTTGATTTGTGGGCTCCATTTTTTATTTAAAGATATCTATTCATTCATTTGGAAATCATTTGAAATTTCTAACTATTAAAGAATACCTAGGTCACAAGATTAAAGAGTACTCAATTCTACATCATTTACTATTAAATCATGCTAATTGCGTGCTTATCATCTATCTTCTATCACTATTCAAAATCTATTAGATCAATGTATCTACGAGCTTGATTGAGGACAACACAACCCTTAGAATTTAG
Organism: Thuja plicata; assembly: GCA_018584345.1. Classification (NCBI taxonomy): domain Eukaryota; kingdom Viridiplantae; phylum Streptophyta; class Pinopsida; order Cupressales; family Cupressaceae; genus Thuja; species Thuja plicata. Next base: position 2,498,684 of record MU227979.1, on the reverse strand, counting down.
TAATCCCCAAAGTATTTTTTAAACACCAGGTCAATCCTTATTAAATTTCAAGTATGAGAAGATTAAGATGAATAAATCCTAATAGCTAGTTTTCTATTGGTTCATTCCTATAAGTGCAAGCCTTAAGCTTCAACATCCACCTCTGGTTGACTTCTATTATTCTAGACAAAGAGGTAAAACAAAATAACATATCACATGTTCATATGCATAAGGGATTTTTGAAAAAAAATTGAAGCAAATGTTTGTTTTTTATTAAGTGAAAAATAGGTTTTAGGGACCCAAAACCCATTTACAAAGGATTACAAAGATATGATCATTAAAGCCCAGCAAAGAAAAACTAAGACTACAAAACACAAGACAAAATGCTGGCAAGAACAGAGCAAAATCCAATAGAAAACCAAGAGCCAGCCAAAGACCAACAAACATACAACAAAAAGGAATAGGATAGAGCCGACACTAAACAAATTTTTTTAGAAACTCAACAACTTCAAGCTCCAGGCGAGTCATCTTGTCAGTAGCAACCCTGAGGTCTTCAATCTCCTTGTTGGCCTTGAGAGCCTCCTTCTTCTTGGTACTTTCTTGATTCCTCTTCCCAGAATCAACTTTATCCTTAGGACTAGTATCCTTCACCTCCTCCACTTGAACGATGACTTTCTCCTTATTGATCTGTTCCAGCTTCCCCACCAGAATATTTAGATGTTCAGCAGAGGCCTTCAAAATATTATAGCTTTGTTCTCCAATTTTATTCAGGGAAGATTCCAGACCATAAATCCTCACATTCACCACCTCGAATTTCTTATCAAACTCAGTAGCCATAGCCTCAGCATTGTCAACAACTTTAGTAAGATCTATGTCACATTTTCAGATAAGGTACTATCCTTTCCCAGGGCTTCCATAATATCTAGCTTGATGATAAAGGAATTATGTTTGATTGTGGTCTCCTTCACCTCTTAAAGACCCAATTAATGATTTTGCAAATCCCTGAGCACCATCCTTAGCCAAAGGACACCAAAGGCATCCTCTTTATTGTAATTATCCATGGCACTAAACATGACCCCTTCAGAAGAGGGCACATTATCATTGTTAGTAGCCTCGACACCAATATAGGTGAACCCATCATCCACATTCACATGTTATTATGATAATTACCACCCTAGGTTGTAATAACAACCCCGGGGGAGTCAAGAGGTGGGGAGGGAACTAGGAAGACACCCTTTTCTTTGCTAACAGTCTTAGGGGGAGAGAGCTTGATTTTATTTTTTGGAGGGGTGTCCTCCAACCCAGTATCAGCTCAGTATCAGAACCACCAATTTCATTAGCCTGTTCATCCGACCAACCACTCCCAGACTCTTCAACAATTTTTTTCTTTTACCTTTTCCTCAAGCTCAGAATCTTCTTAATCTTCTTGACAGCTGAGGAGGGGGAGGGAGTATTAGATATCCCTTTCCTTTTCACAATAGTAACCCTCTTGACTGGGGTTTCCAATTCCCCCTCAAAATTAGTTTCAGAAACCTCATCCGCATCCACCCCTTCCCCATAGTTTTCATTCGAGTCAACATCTTCAATAAAAAGGTGCTCAATAGTATGGATTTTAAAATAATCATATATCAACACCATCTAGCCTTCATGGAGAGTCAAATTTCTATTTTGGTTAGCCCTAGCATCAACGATACTAGCACTCAAGGAACTATACAAGTAAAAAGAAAAGGATACCTTTTCCTCATAGAGGAAATGGTCGAGGAAAACAAAGTGGTAGCTATAGACACGCATAAAATGACCAACCAGAGTGAAGTAGTGCATAATAGAAGACATAACCCTCCTCCAAATCTTCTTAATGAAAGTTGGGGAGAAGTAGCTTTTATTGATTTTAATGAGCCTCTATTTCTCCTCGTCCTCCTTGGGAAACCTTTTCACAACAGTCTAAAAAACCTTTTGATCCCTATAAAAATTCATTCCCTCAAGGGGAATCCCAGTTACTTCAGTAATAACACCTTCATCAACAATAATATTTCTCCCACAAATATTCATGCGTCCATCACACCATTCCTTCTTCAAAATCCTTGTGAGTGATGGGTTACGACCATGGAGTCTCTCCATAAACACTGTAAAATTACCATTCTGCAACCAATTCCACCCTCGACTTCTTCCTCCACTTATTGTATGCCAAGGGCTCAAGTCTCTTCTTGTCACTATCCATACTGCATAGAATCACACTCGTAGCACAAAAGGCACAAAGGATGAGGAACTGCAGATAGAGAGTTTTCTTAGATCATTACCAAATTTGGCAATAAGAAAGCCAAACAAAGCCTTGAACACCTAGAAAGCATGCGAAGGTCTTGGATAATAATTATCCAATCTGTCTAAAGTACATTGACCACCTTTAATCGTCATTAAAATATTTAATTTTTTCCATCATTGGTATCAGTGACAATAACTACCACTTTTCCATGAATGCGATCAAGGCTTCAAATGACCTTAGCATCATTGCATAATTTTAACTCACCATGCCATGAAAGTGGTGAGTCAGCTTTAACCCCTTCATTAGCTAACTAATCGACCATTATGTGTATTTCCTTATAGCCATGGGAGATATAAAAATTATCAAAGTATTTTATAATATCCAAAGAGGATGATATTAAATTACTAATGGTCCATGAAGGATTTCTTAGGCCTTTAAGACACCTAATAATATTATTAGAATCCCCCTCAATCTAGACCTTTGAACAATTCAAATTCTTGGCAAGATTCAAGGCCTCATAGGATCCCATCACCTCAATAAGGTGGTTATTCTGGATACCCAAGGGGAGTGCCACCGCTGCCAAATGAAGCAAATGTTTGTTAACAAACTCCAAAATTAATATTAATGAAATTGACTTTGTAATTCCTCTTGCATTTGTGTTCTTAAATTTATATTTAAAAAAATGATTTATACAGTGGTATGTGATTATTAAGGATGGTGCATACCATTATCCATCTTGTAGTGACATCTATATGGTGTAATTTATGAGACATTTATAGCATATTATTATCTCATTTTTTATTATTTTGTTGATTATTTCAATTGATTATGCTCATATAAGATTGTGCATTTGTTTTTATGCTTATGATGTTTGACCTCATTCAAGAAAATTGTATGTGTTTCATCTATTATGTATAAGTACATATACACTTGATATGTGTTGAGTGGTTATAGGCATTGAGAATGTTTCCACCTAGTCTCTTAAGTCTACGTTATTCTCCATCGATGATTATGAGGAGATATCATAGTGGCCAATTTTTAGTATACCTTACTCATCATACTTAGTTCTAGTGAGATTTCTCATGTTATGAGTAGTATTATACCCTACATACTATGGTTGGTAATGCTCAAGAATTCTTAACCCACAAGTGTTTGAATAGGGAAGAGTGTCTAGAATCCTTATGTTAACATACATATTTTTAGTGAAATTCAATGGGAAAGTAGTTTTGCGGTTTTAAACAATTCAATATTTTAAATGAACAATGTGACTAGTGTATATTTTTTTTTTATAATAAAGCTAAAATATATGTATTTGGATAGTGAAAAATGATAGATAATTATTTATTTTCAAGAAAGGAAAAGTGAATTGGGTTTTAAAAGGGAAATGCGAGGGTACTCATCAATTAAACATGTACCTTTGTATGAGGAATATATTTGATTCCCACACATCTATAGTCTGAATCTCGAAATGAGCAATGCCTCAACATTCTATCTCTTTGCCTTAGATTGTGACTTTGGGTCTTAGCGTAATTTCATTCGAGTGAGGGGGTTAACCCAAAAAATAAATATGCTCCCTTGTATAGGTTGTTTGTTTGATTCTTTGCATCCGTGTTTCAACCTTGAAATGGGTAATGATCTCAATTTATTCTAATTCTTTGCCTCATACCACGACTTTGGGTTTCGATGCAGTGAGCCCAACTTAGTGCAACTTTATACTTGGTATTTTTTTTGGAGAAATTGGGTGCATTTGAAACCCTCTTTTAGCTATAAAATTAAAATTGTGATTGTGAGTCTAATTGTGGAGGGTTTGGAAAGATATTCAATGTAATAGGTTAGGATTTGGGAAGGGTTCTTGTTTCCCCTTGGATTTGTGTTTTCTTTTTGTGTTCTTGGAGAATTTGAAGTTTGAATTTATAGTCAACAAGAGGTAGGAATCTCATTCCTTCTAAATTTATCTTTCTTTTAGTTTCTACTTGTTTGTATAAGGTTAATTCATTAAAAGAAGCGTTTCATTTCTTTAAAGTATTTCATTTGATTTAGTATTTTAATTATTATGGGAAAATTTTGAAAAATTTCCAATTTATGTCATTACCATGACCAATTTTCTCTAGAATGGTTGAATTGTTTATTTTAGAGTAATCAATATTAACATAACACAATTTTATGAGTATGATATGGGATATTCTTCGCTGACAAGTTTATTATAATCCAAACAATTAAATTTAGAACATTTAGTTTTATGTTTATCATTCAAAACATAATTACGATTTAAACATAAAGAACATGTTGAGAAATTGAGTAGAATGAGTGATTGAGGAATTGGTATGATTATGTTGGTATAGTTTTCATTGATGTCAACTTGTTTTTTTTTTGTTGCTGTTGTCGTATGTGACTCTTTTCTATAATTAGTGTTGAGTATATTGCTAGTATATTTCTTTGCATACTCTATATGTTGAGGATCTTATAGTGCACTTCTAAAGATGAGTTAATAATATCCTTAGCTTCATTCATTTCAGTTGGCACGATATTTTTGACTTTGGAGAATTGGTTTCAAAGTTCATTGGTGTTTCTACTCTAGGTTTGGCCAACCTTGGGTGTTTACACTTCATTATTTTTCTTTGTTAATACAAGACATAATGTAACGTGTATGGTGATATTTTTAGTCTTAGACATAACATGGTGTGATCCACTTCTCATTCCTTCCCACCTTGGGAATGTTTAGTGCCAACCTATTTCAAATTATATTTGACTAGTTTTCTGGCTGATTATGGAAGACTTCACAAGTCATGGGTAGATATAAATAAATGGAAAATCATTATGGATTTAGGAGAGTGAGTTGAGAAAGTGAAAGGTGACACTCATATCTATCTGTGCGAAACCTTTGTGAAAGAGGACCTATCTCCTTGATTGATTGAGTCACTGTGAGAGGTGTTTGGGGGCAGTGTGGATATTCAAGAGTTGGATATTAGAAACAGTGAGCTAAAGCTTTCTATAGATCACTTGGTTGATTTGTGCATTAGTCTAGATATATTTAATCTAATCTTTCTTCTTTTGACAGTGAGCCTTCTTTCTTTGGGTTGTGAGACATTTGGCAATGAACCCCTAGCTGTGAGCCTTTCTCTGTAAAAATAACCATAATCAATATCACCTTAACCTATGTTCATATATTTGACAATAATATTCTCTATGGTTTTTCTCTTAACATGGGTTTTCACATAAATTTGGTGTTTCATGTGTTTGATGGTTGTTGTTCTTTCATGGTTCCATATTTTTGTAGTCATGGATTTAAGAAAGTTTGGTGGAACTAATTAACAAGGTTATTAAGTTTAAGTTTAAAAGTTTGTGCACAATTGATTTACCCCCCTCTTACTTTTCTTCCATATTCAATAATTGGTTCCTTGGAGAAGAGCTTAAATTCTTAAGGAGATCCTGATGGTGCACAAATTGACACTACCTACTTTTCATGGATCTGACTATGGTTTTTTGAAACTATAGATGCAAGGATATTTGATCTCTCTAATTTACAAGACCTAGAAATCTTTGAAAACTCATTATGTTAAACTGACAGGTATATTGAATACTTGATAAACACACTTTGAATGCTGAGAGGGGGGGGGGGGGGGGGGGNGGGGTGAATCAACATAAAATAAAACTTCAACAACTAACATCACTAACCACCACAAGTAATAGTATGAAAGTAAAGAAAAAAATATAAACGCAAGAACACCAAGATTTATACGTTGAAAACCCAAACTAGGATAAACCATAGTGAGTACTTTCCCACAAAGTTGATAATTCACCAAAGTATATAATCTGATTACAAAATATTAGGAGCTCATTTATCTGGAATACCAATCAAAGGCTCACTGCCAATACAACAATGAATGTAGATAAAAAAGAAGGCTCACTGCATTACAATACAAACAGGCATTTAGTGCTTTGGACTTGCATACAAAGGCTCACTACCAAAGTAGAAAGATACAGTAAAAAACCCAAGAACCAAAGACTCGTTGTCTTAAAGTACTCACTCTTATTCAAAATAGATAAAAATATATTCTCTTGATAATGCAACTGATTTTCATAATACTTCCCACACCATAATAGAATAATAGGCATCCAGACCAAGCAGATTCTCAGATTTAAGAGTATAATACAGGAGCACTTTAAAACACCATCTACTCATGATCACAAGATACATAGATGTCTTCCAATATTCGTAGACCATACATGATACACGCCTATTTCCACTTCTCTATAGTTTAGTATTGAGAATGTACATGCTTTTCAATATACTGAAGGTTTAACATACATACCCATATCACCAATAATAGAAATTCAGGATCACAAAGCTTGAGGGAAAACAAACTCAAAATCCTATGAAACTTATGGAACACTATGTTTGACATCAATGACAATGAACAATAATCATATATTTCTAACAATATCCTCACTTGTCATTGATGGAAAACAACCACCAAAGATTTGAATTCCCTCTTACTATAATAACTATTTACTTTATCTTTCTCCCCCCTTTCCATAAAGTACAAAGACCTAGAAAACATCTACCACTACACAACTCTGATAACCTAATTCTAACATCAGACCAAGATAAAAATAAAACAAAAATCTCCCATTGAACAGATGCACCAACTTGATGTACTAAGCTAGAAAGGGAAAGGGGAATCCACCCCAAGAACTTCTATAGAACCTTTAAATAATTCTAATCATATGATGAAGCATTTCTTCAACATAAAAACCACTAGAGAAAAATAACTCTTTGGATAATTTTTTTTTATCTTTGCCTTCTCTTTATTTTTCCCTAGATCTGTCACTTCTTTAGTCCTTACGATATCAAGCATAGTTATCAAAAAAACTTCAAACTCAACCTTTTATATGTATCAACATATCATATTCTCTCTTAACCAATCATGGACATTAGTAAAAAAATCAGTCCCACATTCTTATCAACTCATCAAGAGGACTTTTATAATTCACAACACTGTTATTCAAATGTTTCTTAATTTTTGATCTAATAAATACATCAAATTTCCAATCCATACTTGAATACATATTAGAATGAATGAATTTTGACATCATCAACCAAACAAACACCTTTCTAGACCACAAAAAACAAATCTTTTCTTCAGATATGTATTCATAGCTCATTACCCCGATGACAGGATACGCAACATCCAATCTCGAGGGGGGAAACAATGGAAATCCCCCCTAAGACCCTACAATTTGAGTCATTTAATAGAGGAGGAAAAAACATCTATAATGGATGCCATATCACCATAAAAAACACCCTATGTATTCTACAACAAATATATCATTTTTCTTTCTTTTGATTCTTCCGCAATTGTCAAACAATCACCTTTCTCTTCAACATTCTTGCAGAACTTAACAATATGTCCTATTGTATTGCATCTATAGAAAACTAGACCATCCTTTTATAACCTTGCAATATGTCCTATCTTGTTACATTTATATCAAATCAAACCATCCCTTTTGATTTTCATGGTTTCATTATTTTTTACATTGATATTTATACTACATTCTACTTTTTTTGTGTCCATATCCATTGCAACCATAGAAATATCCATTGAAGTTATTGACACCTTGGTTCTCATTCATTCTACTGCAATTCACTTTACTTCTACACTGAATTTCCTTGTGTCCTAACTTATTGCAATGATAACATATTCCATTTAAAACTAAATTCCTTCTCTACAAACTTCTACAATCATTATGATGGCAAAAGGGGAACAAAGTAATAGAGAAATCTCTGATTATGTTTCTCCCACTAAAATGGAACCAATTAAAGGTATGTAAGTGGAAAACAACCATGTTGTTGAGGCATTGAATGACTCTGGTAAGGAAATCCCTAAGGAGGTAACCGACCAAATTAACAATATTATGGAAGTTTACATTGATAATACTCAGAAGGATTTTGTTGATGATCTTGAGGAAAAGGAGAATGACAAAGAAAAAGATAACAATAAAGTGGACAATCTAGATAATACTCTGAAGGAGTATGCTAATGACCTTGAGGAAAGGGAATATGAGAGTGAAAACCCCATCAAAGCTGCTGATGAGGAAATTATGACTAAAAATTTAGGGTGTAAGGAAGAGGAAACCCAAGTCGAAAATGATATTGTTGACTTAGATAAGGAAGAACATAATGATAATGCAGATTGTGAGATTAATTCTTCTCCTCCTGAGAGTCCTAAGGGAGAGAATGATGATATGGGAGAGAAAATGCAGAATCAGAGAAGCATAGAGGAAGATCTGTGGGACCCATATTTCAAGGTTAAAAGAGTCACTAATATCAGTGTGTTGCAAGCCACGAGAAACAAAGCCATCTATGGCTATAATATTGATAAGTGGGTTCATGATGATATCCAAGACATGCGCACTAGGATTAAATCTTTGGAGGCTAGAAATTCTCTTCTGGAGTAGATCATCAAAAAAATATGAAATGATGCTGAGATGTATCACAAAGGCGAGAATGTTCTTGAGAAGGTAACTGATAACTCTACTAAGCTGGAAGACAAAATCTCTAATGCTATTGACAACAATATAAAACCAGTCATAGAGAAAGTGAATAGCAATGACATCATGATGAAGAAGTTGATCACCCTAACTAATGCGGGTATGAAAACACCAGTTGACAATTTGAAATCCCTGTATGCTTTGCTGGAAGGGAATAATACTGACAAAGCTAATGATGATAAAGATGGAAAACAAGATATCTAGCCCTCAGGCCCTGGTTCCAGAACTAGGTCGAGCACCAGAAAGAAATCTGCAGCCCAAGCTATGGATATCACCAATTTGAGAGATTTGATTCAAAATATTGAGAACCAGATGGTGGAGTCTGAGTAGTTTGTCAAAATGCTGGACTAAGAGTGTTGTTGGGAGGTTTTTTGTGCCTGTCTCGCTGGAAGTTTTCTATTTAGGGTGTTACTTTTTTTGGATTTGTTTTTCACTTTGTAATCTGAGGTAAATCCCTGTTTGGTTTCTGTCAGCTATTGTGATAGATTATTGTCATTTAATGCTAGATTTTGTATCTTTATTTTGCTTTATTAAAGGGTTTCAGGACCCCTTCAAAACTTGCAATTACCGCAATCAAAAACTTCTACAATCATTAACTTTGTGTCCTACACTCTTGAAATAAAATTAGATACCATCAAAGGCAGAGTACCTAGAAATAATAGAAGGAGATCTCTGATTCTCCATCCTCTTTCTGTTCTTTGTCTACACTAAATTCTTCTTTTCATTCTTTTTCTTTTGGTCTTCTAATTTCTTATCTTCCAGCTGCTTTGATTGACCATGTTCTATTTATTTTCAGTTTGCTTGTGATCTTCTATATTCTTTTTAACTTCTACCATTTTTTTGATATACCATGTTCTTTTTTTCTTTTTCTTGTTTTTGGTTAGCCATATCCTTATTGAATTTCTCATTCTTCTGGTTAGCCATGTACTTATTGTCTTCCTCATGCATCTAGTCTACTATAAACTAGTCAGCTTCCTTTTTGTTTTCTTTTTGCTTCAGATCCACTATTTTCTTATAGTCTAACATGTACTTGTTGATTTCTTCTTGCTTCTATTCTGCCATAATCCATTTAGCTTCTATTGGATCTTCTAATTCAACCTTTCTCTCTCCAGTGTCCTTTGACAGAGAAGATCCCACTTTGTCTTGCTCAAGTTCCTTTCCTACACCATCTCCCCATCTACTATTGTTTTGATTTAGAAAACATAGATTATTACACTTGTCTTTAATATAATAGATATTACCAACCATCCTGAAACCTTTTCAACCCGTTTCCCAATATGTTTCTTTCTAATAGTATAACAATCACATTTGAACATAAATTCATAACCCTTTTTGCACATTTGACAAACACTCAACAAATTATGTTTCAAACCTTCAACATAGTAAACATCATTAGGTTTATGCTTACCATCAATTGAAATGGTTCCTATGCATTTTATTTGAGCACTTCCTTCTCCATCAAATCTAATTTCTCTACCCTCATAATTTTCAAAATTGATAAATCTTCTTCTATCCCCTGTCATATGATTTGAAAATCTAGAATCTATGATCCATACACCTGCAACAACTTTAGCATGCAAAGAAAATTGTTCACTTCTTTGAGAAATGGATAAAAACAAAAATTCCTCAATAGTTTCATTAGTATCTTCATCTTTAGAAAAATATTCTTCCATGGAACATAAGCTCTTTCTAACTCTACCTTTGAAATTAAAATTCTTTCTTAAATATCCTCTCTTTTGATTGCCCCTTTTATCTTCATTCTCTGAATTACTACAATAATCCTTATACTTGCAATCATTAGCAAAATGCCCTATCCTTCTGTAGACACCCTAAAATGGACAGGCTTGTGACTTTACATTAAAAACACTAATTTTCATCTATTAATTAATGGTTTCTTAATCATTAATTAATCATATATTTTCTTCTAAATTCATTTCCCAAATCATCAAATCCAATCCTCAAAATTAATTAAATA
>MU227979.1:2423589-2453343 GCA_018584345.1 Thuja plicata | reverse complement strand
CAAGTGTGTCCCAAGGGGTCCTACGACCTCTTGGGATACACTTGAGTGTTCCAATGTTTCAAAAGGGGTCATGGGTTCTTCCTAGGGGTCCTAACGTGTGAGAAGGTGTACTAGGACCCCTTAGGACCCTCTTTGATCCTTTGGGACACATTGAAACACTCAAGTGTGTCCCAAGGGGTCCTAGGAAAGTTCATTTGAAAAAAATAAAAAAATAAAAAAAATTATTAAAAAAATAAAAATAAAAAAAATCAGGTACCCAAAAATATCAGGTACTCGATTAGGCTTGTGCTTTGGTGTCAGGTTTGGCTAGGTGTACTAACATCCAAGCCTACTAAAAAGTCAACAAATATTTTCATGCACTTTTGGACGAGTGAAAAGTGGATTTTTTTCACATCACCACTGTTTGGCCCCTCATGATCTCGCACATACCCTTTATATATGTTGTACCTTTCTTAAATTTTTTTTGTAATAGATACTGATCTAGTTTAGCATACCAAGCTCTAGGAGATTTATTGAGCCCTAATGATCTTTCTTGAGCCAATAAGGAGTTTTATTGTATCCAAAAACCATAACCAGATCATTCAATAACTTAAACCCATCTATCTTCTCAATGTAGACTTCCATTTTGAATTCTCCAATCAAATAATCAAAGTTAACATCCATCTAATATAATTTGAAATTATTATAGACATAAAAAAGAAACATTATAATATCTTCCATTCTATCTACCTAATAAAAAATCTCCTAAAAATATACTCCTTCAACTTGAGTATAGCATTCACATACCATTCTTTCTTGTTTCTTGTGACTTATCCATCTTCATTCAACTTATTCCAGAAAAATTGACTTATTTCTGTATAGTCGAAAAATGGAAGCACTTCCATGATAGACTAGTTTAGTCTTCCAACTAAGTGGTTTGGGGTCATGTCAAGTGCCTTGAATGGGTTCCTAACTTTGATCTGCTTTATCCCCCTGTTCTGCCCCATTTCCACTTTTTCCAACCTATTTCTGTTACCCCAAACTGAGAAATTAGAACTTTGACCTCAAGGTCAAGGTTGAAATTTTTGGGTCAAGGTTGACCTCAACCTTGACCTAGGTCAAGGTCAACCTTGACCTTGACCTAGGTCACAATTTTTCTTTTCCAAGCCCGAGGTTCAAATTTCAGAATCTCAGGTTTTCTGGATGTCGGTCTTTGGAAAAATTTAATTCCTGCTTCTGGGTCGGCTGTTTCAGACTTTGAGACAACAAATCATTAGTTATATTTAACATAGGTTCTCTTCTAGGGGCATGGGTCCAATTAGAATTTAATTCTCATATGTCAGCCTCTCTAGAGTATTGTGCCCTAATTTCATATAAAAGGAAGCTTTCTCCTGTCATTTTATCTAAGACTTGATAATCATAATCAACTAAGCATAATTTCAAGAGCTCAAGACTTGAAGAGTGAATTCCAAAGGTGAAGAAGAAATATTTGAAGCAATCCAAGTAGCCATTGAAGCATTCATCCATTTCTCAAGAACTTCTCAAGCATCCATTTTCATCAAGGAGATCCATTGGTGGCCATTGAAGGATTCAAACTCCATGGAGCCCTCTTGTTGAAGATTTCTCCATCCACATTCCTCCAAGCCTCTTCCAATTCAAAGAACCCATTCAAGATTGGTGTTGAAGATCTATAAGAAATTTATTGAAGACATCCTACATTTTCCATTCTATATTCTACATCCATTTGGTGCATTCATACTTGTGGATTCAAGGATTTGAATCCTCCACAAGGACTTTTACATGAGCAAGGTGAATTGTTTCATTTACTTTGTTTATTTATGCAATTTCAATTATATATTTGAGGTTAATTCCAAAACTGTGGTTTGACCAAGGAAAACCCCTCCCCCAACAAACAAACCCCTTTTTCTTGTAGTTATAGGTTTGGAACAACAGATTGGGATGGAGATTCAGATACCCTTTTCAACAAACTTCTAAGATCTAAAAATAGAATTTCAGTCTGAGACTTTTTAGGTTGATTGTGACCTAGGGCGCAATCATAAATTCTAGAAAATGGTGACATTGACTTGAGGGTACAAATCAGAACTATTTCAGAATATAAAAATATTTCTTGGTTTTATCTGTCTCTGTGTTTCTATTCTAGATTTGGTCTCGGATTTTCCAGAAACTCAACACAGGCTTCAAAAAACAACATTTTTCAGATCTGCAATATTTCAAGGTTAGTGCATTTCTCCTATTCAATTTAGTTAAGGTTTTCAATCTATCTAAATCTATTCTACATTCAAATTAACAAATCAAACCGGGTACTTAAGATCTTCCTTCCTTATTCTTGTTTCTAAATGATTGATTCATTTATGCATTGATCCTTCCTTTTGGGTTAATCAACTTGGATCTTTCATTTTCATATCTAAGGATAGAAGGAGAGAATCTTATCTACCCCCATAAAATATTTAAATCTAAGGTATTTTATGTTAAATGAATCCACACAACACAAACAACAACAATTTTCTACCTTACAAGTTCCAATCACATTTTTGTCCACTTGTCTAGGTACCAATTCCTATGTATAATCATGTACTGTTTGATCTAGTTCTTCATTAAATAGCTTTCATCAAAATTTTATCCTTTTTTCATTTCTATATAAGTTTTCAATTCCACCTTAGATAGAAAGAAATAGTTTATTTATTCACTTGCTTTGGGAAGTTTTCTCCTTATTTGAACTTCTTTGTCTCTGTCTCCAATAATCTGATCTTCAGCATGGTGCCTTTGTACATATTCAACAAGTATCTTTAGTACTTCTCCAAATTCCTTTTCTTCTTCCTCTAGTCCTTCTATGTCTTTCAAAGATATTTTTTCTTCTACGGGGGTAACATGAACTTCTTCTAACTCAATTTTAGATCTAGGAATAGACTATCTCCATTATTAATTTATCTAGACATTTTCACTTTCCACAACCTTCTTTATCCTCATATTATAGCACTAATATTCATTTCTTGTAGTAGAATACCCCAAAAATATTCCCTCATCATATCTTGCATCACATTTTCCAAGAATGTCTTTATCCCTTTTGATATAACATTTTCTTTCAAAGATCTTGAAATATTTCAGAGTAGCTTCTCTTCACAATTATAACTCATAAGGTGTCTTAGTTTGATTAACTCTCATCTGTACCCTATTAAGAAGCTAAAAAATACTACATACAACATCACTCCATTACACATTAGATATGCTATCATCCTTGAAAATAGTTCTATCCATTTATACAACTTTTATATTCTTCCTTTCAACTACTATGTTTTTCTTTTGAGTCCTATGTTCAAACAATTATCTCCCAACATCACGATCTTCACAAAACCTATCAAGCTCATGTGATGTAAATTCACCTCCTCTATTAAATATCAAACTTTTCATTATAGTTTTCATCTAATTCTTAACCAAAATCTTGAAAATTTAAATCTATATAATGCCTATAATTTTCTCTTAAAAATGTGACCTAAATCATCAAAGAATTATCATCAAAAAGTAACATAAAGTAACTTTTTCCATTCAATCCTCTTATTATTGTTGGTAAACATAGGTTTGTGTGTACCATTTTCAATGGTATAATGGTTGAGTACTCCCTATTTTTGTACTTGTTCCTAGTTTTCTCTCCTAACTAACATTCTCTGCACATATTATTAGCAGGCTTGATGATTTTGGATAGATTTCTCACTACATTGGTAGAACTTATCTTCATCATATTATCAAATTTAACATGTCCCATTTGTTTTTTCCAAAGCTATTATTCATTTCTTTGATCCAAAGAAAAAATGCCCCCACTATTTTCCTTAAGATATTAAACATTTCCATTAATCATACCTTTTGCAATTATTCTTCCTTATCCTTTTATAATTTTACGTCTAGATCCATGAAGGCTAATAAAAAAATCCCTTACTACATAACTAATTTATTCTTGATAAATTTTGGCATAGTCCTTTAATTTAGTAGACATCACTAGCTTTATGTTTACCATCAATAGATATATTTCCCTCACCACATATAAGTGTAGAGCCTTCACCAACAAATGTGACTAAACCTCAAGCATGGTTTTCCATCTTAATGAATTTTCTTCTACCTCCAACAATATTATTTAAACATCTATAAATAATTATGCAAGGTCTCTAGATTCTTCTCTAACACATAGAGTAGTCTTCATAAATTCTTCTACAACATTCTATCCTCAAACTCTATTATTTTCATCATCCTTGATAGAAAATAGCAATAATTCATCATTTGAGTCATTTCCATCCTCATCCTCTAATGAGTCTCCATTGAAAAATGAACTCTTCTTTTATTTCTCTAAGTTATTTGTCCTACGATTTTTTTGTTCCTTGTATAATTTTATTTTTCCTCATCAATACTCCTATTGTCTTCCTTAAAGGGGTATTCAACAACATAATGTCACACATTCCCACAATTAAAATATTTGAAGGGTAAATTACCTTTGTACTTTTTGGTTCCTTTGTTCAATCTCCTAAAAAAATGTTATTCTTCATCATCTAGATCATAACTTTTCTAAAGTATATATTCATTCATTTTACTATCCTTAAGTAGAGAATCAATATTTTTATACTAAATTTTCTCAAGTTTAGACATCTCAAAGGAAAAAAAAATGCTCCATAGAGTTCTTCAAGAGGTTAATTTTCCATATCATTACTCTGTTGAATGGAAATCAAAAATGTTTTGTAGGTTCTAGTCAAATTTCTAATTGCTTTTAATACTTAATTGTATTCTATAGATCCATGAGTGTCTTTGATTGAGCTAAAAATTTCATTCACCCAGTGAGTGTATCCTTCAATATTGTCATCCTTGGACATTCTTAGAGACTCAAATTTATGCTTTAGGTTTTGCATCTTGATTTTCTTGATCTTCTTATCTGCTTCATATATGCTGCACAAATTTTCCCAAACTTCATATGTGGTCTTACTCCTATGGCATTTAGCAAATCCAGTTTATCTAATCCACTAACAATATCATTCCTATCCTTTGTATCACTCTTATAAGCCTTTATTTCATCAGTGTAGAAGGAGTAACAAATGCTAAAGGTGCATACCATTTTTTGACAACATTTAAAACTGTAAATGATATAGATTCCAAATGTGATTCAATCCTTTCCTTATAGAATGTATAGATCATTCCATAAACATTTTCTACTTTAATACCATGTTCATTTTCATCTTGGATCTACCTCTAGTGATTAAGCTTCTTTATGAGTAACTCAACTCTAGTACCAATTGTTCAACACCTTTGGATGTTGAGAGGGGGGTTGAATCAACATGCACAACAACTTAAATTATTCTATCATAAACCTTTAACAATTAACTTTAATCCAACTAACCATCAATAAAATATATTACAATGAACACACACATGGACATGAACACTAGATTTACGAGGAAAACCCTATGAGAAGAATAACCACGGTGAGACTCTACTCACTATATGGACAACTATTTAAATTATTATTTTAGGCTCACCACCATGGAAGCAAATTGTTCCCTGCTGAAGTACTTGTAGGCTTAAGCACACTACCTTAGGGAAAGATACAAATCTAGACAAGTTTCTAAAAGAGAACACAATCTTCCAGTAGGTATAGAGAATGATGAAATCAAAAGATAAATGATATCTTGATCAAACACTATAAAAAATATATCAAATTCACACTCTTTCACCTCTACTTTTACATTCACATTAATTTTCTTTCACATTTGATCCAAAAAAAATTATATCTATTCCATACAACATTCATCTTTTTGCACACATATATACAAGCTTGATCATGAGAAACTCAACTAGGTCGACCAAAGGAAAATAATTAATATTTGCAAAAAGTCAGCCACCATGAATATAAATATTCAATGCAATAAACCCCAAGAGATGAAGGCACCCTATATACATCACAATGTATTATTGATAAATTAATTCATCAAAGAAAAAAAATCACAACCACCTTTAAGGTATGACCCAAATGAAGCATGTAGAAAAGCATTAAAGAATATTAACAGGTTGGTAAAAAAACCTCTCCAATGCACATGACACCATGAATAGAAAAAAACACCAACGAAAGAACTATTTAAACATATTAAATCTTTCTCCAAAGAATTATTCAAACCAATAAGTTATAAATTTGTTCTTCAAAATCAACTTAGTCAACCAAAGACTAACAAAAACAACAATGTGACTCTCAGAATGTAACATAAATTCACTTGTGGATCAAACCAACATATGATATCTAAACTAGAAAATTTCACAAACATGACTAACAAATTGCAAAACCTAAAATGCTAATGCAGAGTATTCTCTGAACTTGTCTAGACTATTCCTGATAGCTAGCCTCACTATTAGTAAGAAACAAACAACTACTTCTACATTTGAACTTCTGTGGACCTAAAACTAGGATAGTGCAACATTCATAGATCATACATTATAGTACCAAAACCATAAACCATAAAATTATTATGCAAAGGAATGTATAGAATTCCCCCACAAGGACTTCAAATACTCTCTCTTGCATACACCACATATTGCCTTGTTATCATCATCAAGCATCATTTGAGCACTTCAAGCACTCTTTCTTGCATATCAAAATTCAGACACCCTTTTTGCATATAAAAATTTAGATACTCTTTCCTACATATAAAGCTTCAAATACTCTTTCCTTCATATCAACCATCCAATACTCTTTCTGTCATATCAATTTTTATATCAACCATCAAATAAGTTTTTCTGCATATCAACTCATAACACAACTTTCATACTTCTATACATCACGTAAAATACTCATACTTCTTTTCTTTAGGTTTTTATTAATGTGAATATAATATTGACACCAATGACAATATTAAACTCATAATTATAACATAATATATTTTTCCTTCTCTCTTATTGGTTTTTCATGGTTGAATTATTCCATGATTTCTATTCTTCCAATGGTCTCACCTTGTGTATCAAATTGTGAGATTGTTTTTGTTGTCTTTTAACCTATTTTGTAGTATTCCTTGTGCTACTTATTCACATGGTTTATTACAAGTACAACATGATGTTTTCATATCTTTGGTAAGGTTGCATGTTGTTTTAAAAAAACCTATCATTTTTATCTTGGTCCTTCAAGGAGTATTACAACTTCAATGAGGATTATTTGAGATTGGTTCTTGAATTCTTTTCCAAAGGTATTGACATAGGTTTTTACACATGAAAAATGTGAAATTTAAAGAAAGATAGTATACTAAAAAATCCACCATAGAATGTACCTATTTACCAAGTACCTGTAGACCTTATGGAAAAAATGTTGTCAATTAGTGCCAAAACACTTAGTCATTCATATGGTTACAGTGTTGACCGAGCCATCAGCTTGAAGTGTTACCCAAGATAAACAGTTGCAGTGTCGACCAAGCAGTTAGTTCCAAATAGTATCACCCGAGTCACCAGTGTTACCTTAGTTGCATACCATCTCTGAGTGATCAATGAGGCCCGAGCACCCAGTGTCAATCAAGTGCCAGAGTTGTCAATTCACTATGTCGCACGAGTGTCAGTATATCACCCGAGTGGATTAATGGACTCGAGTATCAGCATTGGGAAAACTTAGTACATATTGTTTGATACTATTTAATATGATAAGTAGCTGACTTGTGGAGGTAATTGATTTGGATAAGATATATATGTAAGATACTTTGTTTATCCAAATGATGGAGTAAGTAATATATCAATCATCAGAACAACATTGATGCAAAAATGAAGTGGTAGATTGATTAGAAGGCTACAACATTATAAAGGAACAACAAAGACTCATCTATCACATTCAGATGATCAGTATTACATCAAAGGATCTTATTCAGCAAATCAGATTTGTATAGCAGATCATTCACTAGATCATCCTAATAGGTGTATCAGTCAAATCCTTTAATCGGGTGGACTTAACAATCCTTCTCAAATTTCCTAACAGAGTACATACTTTATTTTATTGCATAAATCCTTTCACAAGGTGGACCTAACATTCCTTATTTCTCCTAATAGGGTAGACCACCAGAAGTGGTCAATTGTAAGCCTTAACCTGCCAACTTTATTACTGTAGCTCTAAATCTTATGGGTATCATCCCCACCCTAATTTTACTTTCTATTTGGAAGGTTTCTGGGTAACCAAATATTTTGTCAATTGCTATGAATGTTTATTGATTTTTTGTTCCATGCATGCAATTATATTAGACAATATAATAAAGAATATAAGTGAATACATTTTATTGGTTCCTGATTCACCCCCCCTCTTAGTCACCTAGCCTTTAATATATTTCCAACAATTGGTATCAGATCGTAGGTTCTCTTATCAGAAGTTTAACAACTTGAGAAAAGATTAGAGGCAATAGAAATATACAGACTGGAGAAAGCCATTGAAAATGAAAAGATAGATCTACAAGTGGCCATGGATCAAATCATAAAACTCAAGGAGAAACTCTCTCATTACCTGAAAAAGAAGAAAAGAATTAGAAGTGCAAATGAATGACAAAGGTTACATAAAAGAAAAAATTGAAGAATTATGAAAAGAAAGAAGTTCTGAAGAAGCTGATGTATCCATTGAAGATCTACTTGAAAAGAATACCAATTTACATGAAGAAGTCATAAAGTTGAAGAGAGAACAAGAAATTCATTCAGTCAGAATATGTGAAGTCATGGAACAAAAGACCCAAGTAGAAAATGATAGAGAAATGGCACAAGAAGATAAAAGATTGCTAAGTACAAGATTAGAATAAAAAGAAAATGAAATCCATCATTTGTCACTTCAGCAAGAAGATATGATAAATCAACTCAATAGTTCAAATCAAGAAGTTATCAATATGAGGACTGAAAATGAAAGACTGCAAAATGATCTCAATATTGAAAAAAACCAATGAGAGCATTATGAATTCACAAGTAAGCGTGCATCAGTTAACATAACAAACTCAATTCAAACATCATGGATAGACTAGATTAGGTTATAATAAATAAGGTGAATCCTCACAACAAGGAGCTCAAAAGAACAAGAAACCTACATGTAATCATTGTGATAAGATAGGGCATACATCAAATAAGTGTTGGAGAAATGGAAAGTCAAAGTTTAATGGTAAGTTCTATAGGTGAAACAAACATGGACATAGGGCAAGTGAATGCACTGAGAAACCTAAGTTTGAAGGAAAATGTTTCAATTGTAACAAACAAGGTCATAAATATATATAGTGCAGAACTAAGAAGTGGAACCCTACTAAACAATTAGCTAAGGCAATTTTTGGTTGGGATTACAACACATGGAGCAGATTTTGTCACTGTGGTGAGTATGGGCACATTGGTGCAAATTGTGCAAAGACTCATCTCAGAAAAAGGAATCCTACTAAGAGATGTTATGTGTGTAAACAACTTGGTCATCTAAGCAAGAATTGTATGAATAGAGAAAAAGTGGATATTAATTTTGAGAAAGGAAAAGAAAAATTTCCTGAAATCAAAACTCAGATGAGTCAGCAGTGGGTAAGGAAGTCTCCTGATAATTCCAACCAAAACAATGAAGGAAAAAATGACACCCAAAATGGTGAGTTGGGTGGATCCACCATCTCTGAATAAAGATGCAAGGAGATAACTAGAAATATGCATAAAAGCCATCATACATCAGTTCCAGATATGCTAGCAAGTCCAAATCTACATATTGATGCACTGGGACACATTATGGTTATAATAGAGTTACTCTTGCTTAACTGAGTTAAGTCGGGTTATATGGTTTCAAAGATGCGAAGTTAGTTTTCACTGAGATTCTGAGTAAGCTTGGGAGAAATACCTGAGCTATGACATCTACTGTGTATGGAGCATTTAATGAAAAATTTATGGTGAAATTTTTCATAAATGGTGAAATTGAAGGGTTATTGTTTACAAAGTTTTATAGTTTGCAGAGTGATTAAGATCTTTTAGTGATTGGATAGAGAATTTGTGTTTGAAAGATTTAGTTGCAAAAAAGTTTCATCAATCCTCTGAGCGTTATGGAATCTCCATCCAGTGGTAAGATCAAGAAGGGATCTAAAATGTTAGTGAGGAATGTCATCTATGAACCGCCAAAGTTCAAACTTCATCTAGCGATTGCAAAGGAGATAGATCCAATGGGAGCCCATTCCCAAATTCTTTCCTAAGGTGTTGTTGATTCACAACATTTGAACTTATTATCATTGAACCATTCAATAGCTAGGCACATTAGAGATGAATCAAGCATATGAGGCACTTTGTGTGGGTGGAAATCTGAAGCCAAAACATAAGCACCTCGAAGTCAAGGGTTTAACATGTCTTGCATATTGTAAATAATTTCCAGATAAAATGGATTAGGTTTATTTTGAGCCATGTTCACGACATGCATTTCTGGTTGGAGAAACCTGTGAAGATCACTAAGATGATGGTACACCCAGTGATAGGGTACCTAATGCTCAAAAAACCTAAAGAAACTAAAACCTTACCCTGAGATGATCTAGCCAAGAAGACTCTTGTTGAGTGGGATGGAAGAGGGATGAAGTTGAATAGAGTCACTGACATTGAACTAAAGTTTAGAATTCATGTGATTGCACATAAGATATACAGTTCAAGCTGACCAAATAGTGTTCCATGTGAGGCTGTGGACTTGGCATACAAAGTGGTGAAGAGAAATCTATCATTCAACCTAGCCAAGTTGCAACTCATCCAACTGAGCAAAATTATGGAGAGCATCCAGGCATCTAAGAACAATCTATGTAAGTTCGGTTCACTCTTGGTCTTCTTATTCTTTTTTGTTAAAAAAAATTTCCCTTCAAAAGGCACAGTTGTATGGAAGAAGGATAGGCCTATAATTTATCAGATAAATGAGTTTATAAAAGAATTGGGAGATAATTTTGAAAGCATCATAGATACATACTTTGAAAGTTTCAGAGAGAAAATGAAAAAAAATTCAGAATTCCCAAACAATTGGTAGAAGACTATAAGGATGATATATTCTTCCTAGTTGACTATGACAAAGTATACATTCAAGAAGTAAAGCCTAGGGTTTCATGGATGAAACCTCTTGTATATGAGGTTAATATAGACAAGAGCAGAGACAATATTGAAGCTCTTTTAAATGAGCCTACTGATCCTAAAACACCATATTTTGGTACTTATGAAGAAGCTAAGGGTAGAATATCATTGGAAATTGAGATTCCCAAAATCTTGAAGAGAGGAAGGAAGAGAATTGAGAATTTTGGAAAGAAATATGGAAAATCATCAGAATCTCCTCCTTTGATCATTGAAAGCAAAGGGGATGACATAAAGGTAGAAGAAGAAGAACCTGAGAAAGAAGAGGAAGAGGTAGAAGCAGAGCCTCCTAAGTAGAAGAGGCTAGCCCCTAAGAAAACACCAAAGGTCTCTACCCCTGCCTTCACTACAAACAAACCCAAAAGATCTAGAAGAAAACTGATATTTCCTAAAGAAGACGACGAAGAAGATACCGTTACATTCAAGAAGCCACCACTTACCTTTGAGAAAAAGGTTGAACAAATTAAGGATGGTAGTGGTATGACATGTCTCAAATCACTAAAGTATGCTTCTAGAACCAAGGATGAGTAGAAGATGATTGAGGATGCATTAGTAGAGAAGATGGAAAGATGGAAGTATGATCCATCTAAATTGAAAAGCCAATACATGACTCAAGACCTTCTCAAGGCAATCACCATTCACTGGAACAATGCAGTTTAGATTGAAAAGGACATAAGAAAACAAGCCTTGAAGCAAGTCATGCCTACATTGACTAATAAAGAGGTAAAATATTCTATGTCTAAGTATGAGAGTAATCACACTCCAAGGTTTAGAAATTTTCAAATTTTGAGAAAGAAAATAGAGGATGTTGTGCAGACCGCAACAAAGTTGTGGAAGCCAATTTTTGATGATAGGGGAGATGATAAGATAGAGGAACAGAGTACAGACCCTCATGTACAAGTTAAAGATGAAGAACTACTTGAGGTACATACCATTGAAGAATCTAATGTAGAACATATAGTAGTATAAGTGATGGCATCCCTGCCCCAATCACCTATTAAGAGTATCTTATCTTCAAGAAAGGAAAAATTCATTAAGTCTACATCAAGTTTAGTAGGAACTGAGCATCAGGCTCTACCTACTACTGGGCCAAGCTAGACCGAGTCACAGAAGGACACTACAAATATTTCTACAGTTGGTGCATTAAAATTTAATGGCCTACTCCAACTGAACACTAAGGACAAGGATGAGGATGGAAAAGGTAAGAAAATAATTCCTTCACCTAACCCCAAGGTCAAGGGTAAAGAAAAGGAAACAATTACTGATGAAGTTGACCTTGAGGAAGACATTGTGATTCCTAATTGGGATCTTTCTATCCTAACAACCGAGTAGATGGACATCCTTGGGGAGCTAGGGAAGAAAAGAGAAAAACAACAGAAGCTCTGAGCTGAGAAGAAAAGGAATAGAGTGTTATAGGACATCAAAGGTATATTCCTTGATTCACTAGAGATTGAAGTGAACGAGGAAGACTCTATAATGGACCAAATTTTTGAAATATCCCACAAGTTTAATCATGATCTTAGTGGTCAAGAGAAATTACTGTAGAAGGTAGAGAGAAAATTTGAGAATAAGGTTCTAGAGAATGTTGTAGGTAAGATTGCAATAGATCAAGTGAAGCTAACCGCTATAATTATCTCTCTAGAAACCACTGTGAATAATGTTGTGGCATTATTTGTAAAGTTGAGTGACACATCTAACTTTACCATGGAAATAAAGAATAAGAAGAAAAATATTAACAATGATTTGAAGGCAAGTGCAAGCCAGTTGGCACTTAATCCTAGTTCAAGTTCAACACATTTTGTTAAGATCAATTATCTGACTAATCTGTAGGTAGAACTACTGAGGGAAGAAGGAAGAAAAAGGGAATCCCTATCAGCAATATAGAACCAACTCCTTCCTCATATGGATATCATGCAAAAACATATTACTCATTCAAAGACACTCATCCATGATAACAACTTTTTAGTTGCAGGGATTATGATGGAGTTGTCTACAGAAATTCAGATTGAGTTGCACATCCTAAAGGTGTTGAAAGAAAATTGGGACAAGAATTTGTCTCAAATTTTGAAGGTACATAGTGATTTCCTTTCATATTTTGGTATTACCTTGTAGATATGCTTTTTAGAATTTGTGTCAAAAACAAGAAGGGAATATATAATTCTTATTTATATGAGGAAATACATGTACATAGAAGAGGAAGATATATATAGGAGAGTTACAAAAATAGTTTTGGAAAATAAAAAATAGAGTCAGTTGTAACCGAGTTGTAGAGCAATAGTCAAAACCGAGCAAGTACCCAAGCACATGGTAAGGGGGAGTTTTGACTTAGCAGTTTGATCAAAGGCTTTGGTATGATAAGTGTTTTTGTCACTAATGTCAAAGGGGGAGATTGTAGACCTTATGCAAAAACATGTTGTCAATTAGTGCCAAAACACTTATTCATTCATATGGTTACAATGTTGACCGAGCCAATAGCTTGAAGTGTTACCCGAGCTAAGCAGTTGTAATGTCGACCAAGAAGTTAGTTCCAAATAGTATCACCTGAGTCAGCAGTGTTACCCGAGTTGCATACCATCTCCGAGTGATCAATGAGGCCCGAGAATCCAATGTCAACCAAGTGCCAAAGTTTTCAATTCACTATGTCGCCCGAGTGTCAGTATATCATCAAAGTGGATTACTGGACCCGAGTATTAGCATTGGACCAACTTAGTACATATTGTTTGATACTATTTAATATGATAAGTAGCCGACTTGTGGAGGTAATTGATTTGGATAAGATATATATGTAAGATACTTTGTCTATCCAAATGATGAAGTAAGATATCAATCATCAGAACAACATTGATGCGAGAATGAAGTGGCAGATTGATTTGAAGGCTACAATAGTATAAAGGAACATCAAAGAATCATCTATCACATTCAAGTAATCAGTATTACATCAAAGGATCTTATTCAGCAAATCAGAGTTGCATAGCAGATCATTCACTGGTTCATCCTAACAGGTGTATCACTCAAATCCTTTAACTGGGTGGACTTAACAGTCCTTCTCAAATCTCCTAACAGAGTACATACTTTACTGTATTGTATAAATCCTTTCACAAGGTGGACCTAACAATCCTTATTGCTCCTAACAGGGAAGACCATCAGAAGTGGTCAATTGTAAGCCTTAACTCACCAACTTTATTACTGTAGTTCTAAATCTTGTGGGTATCCTTCCCACCCCAGTTTTACTTTATATTTGGAAGGTTTCTGGGTAACCAAATATTGTTTTAATTGCTATGAATGTTTATTTCTTTTTCTGTTCCATCCATGCAACTAGATTAGACAATCTAATAAAGAATATAAGTGAATAAGTTTTATTGGTTCCTGATTCACCCCCCCCTCTCAGTCACCTAACCTACAATATATTTCCAACAGTACCATGATGGATCCAATGCATAATATGAATTATATCTTGTCTTATTTTTCTCATATGCCTTAAGAATATGCAACTTAGATCTTAAAAATTTCTATTGGAATTTAATTATTATTACTGACATGTAAATATAACTACTTCAATTTGAGGATGTCCCTATTTAAGACTAGATAATACTCTTCATAAAAGGTTTCAAACTAGATTTGTTTATGTTATTTAAACTTTTTATTGATTTATTTATGTTTCCTTATTTCACCAATTTTTCCAAACATGTGTTATGGAAGCCATATTTCATTTTTGCAGTTTAATCAAGGGACTCGTGAACTCTGTTAAGTACTTCATGAAATATTGTTTTGTTTGAAGACCATGGAGATTGGTGTATTTTATTTTCACATTAATATGGTGGTTTCCTCACGATTAGTTTAGTCTTTGACATCCATAATGTCTTGTGTTACTAATTATGTCTATACAAGTCAGGTTTTGTTTAACATAATTATTCCCTCTAACTTGATTGGGTCTAACATCTACATAGAATAAATTCATTTATTTTCTCTTAGCCTTTTTTTTTTTTTTATAAATTTGATATATGCAAGTATATATATATTATTAGAGCGTGTCATTGATTAGGCCTTCACTAGTGAATCACATAAGAGAGTTAAATTATATGATTAAAAATCTATTTTGTTTCTATATTATAAATTTGAAAGTTGGTTTCTATAGAATAAAATATATTAGATATAGTTAAAAAAATTATTTTCTATGATTTATCAACTAAATCTAAAGCCATCATTTAAATTTCCACATATAGTCCTTTTGTTGAAATAAAATTCTACATTCACCTTTAGTGTATCTTGCATGGCCATGACCTAGTAATAGAGATTTTACGGAGATTGAATTTCCTTCTAGGATATTATATTTTTGTTTGTGTGAGGTAGAGTATATTTTATTCTTGTTTGAGATGGTGTGTTAAAAAAAACATCAATAGGAGTCATTTTTACATTTATAAATGTAATTGGAGAATTTCCATGACTTTATATTAGATATATAATTACTTATCCTTCTTTCTCTTTTTTCATAATTTTTGAGAATCTTTGTTTTTTAATACATGTTGTAGTTATGTTTATTTAGAAAAAAATGATACAATCTACTCATCAAATAATTTTATTTATTTTCAGGTATAGATGGAGTGCTAAAGACTAGAAGAATTCAAGAATTTGATCTATTGTTCTTTTCACTAGTCAAACATTCTTATACTATCTAAAAATTTATTTACTTTTACATATGTTGATTATTTTTTAGGTTAAGATGTATCTACTTAGCAGCTCACATGCACATCAAAGTGGGAGGAAAATAAAATGTTGAAAACTACCCTTCATATATTTTAGCCCTCCTTTTATTACAGTATCACAAGTACAATAATTAGCCTAAATAATTATATGTGATTGGATTAATACATTCCATTTCTTAATTCCTTTTATCATTGATACCTAAATATGCATTCTTGATCCATTATACATGAGAATGGTTCATAACATCTCACATCTTAATCCCCTTTAGCATTAACCCCTGGAATTACATTTTTTATCCCTTGATTCATGATTCACCACCTTAGAGCAAATTCATCAGTGCAAACTTGACCAAATCACTTTTGCAATCACAAATTTAAACCCACCATATTTAAATTTGAATTAAAATTCCCATCTCACTAACCTTTCTCTATTCATTATTATATAACTTGGTAGATAATTAACTTGATTTATTTATTTTGTTGTTATATTGAAGAATATTCATTCACTCATTTGAAAATAATCCACAAATAAATTAGGATTTATTAAACATGTATGTATATATTTCAATTTGTTGAAGGTGGATAAAAGAGATTTAGTGCACAATCAAAAGATTATTTCATCTTAGGGCCACTAAATGATCATTTATTATCCATAATTATTTTGGTCAGAATTGTAAAGTTGATCTATCTATGGTTGAAACTAGGTGAAAATAAATCTTGTCATCCAATAAATTATCCAAAGATGTTCATAAAACACAACTTTTCATATATGCACTCAAAATCATAGAATCAAGTTGACATATTCGATCCATGCACATAAGATCAAGTCCATTAAAAAAATTAATCACGTGTCACACTCATGGAAATTAAATCACTAAATGTAATGGTGAGCTAAATCAATAGATAGACAAATTTAAAAATCTAATATCTTTTTCATAGATATCCCTAAAAATATAGAACAGAGGCAAATCAATTTCTAAGAGTTGATATATCATTTTTCTATATTGAGCATTTATGCATGTGTGTGAATCTTTATATGTGTATATATCTATGTATGTATATGTGTACGCGTATGTATATGTATATGTATATGCATATGTATTTGTGTAAATATATGTATATGTCTATGTCTATATGTGTATGTATGTATAGATATGTGTGTGTGTGTGTGTGTGTGTGTGTGTGTGTGTGTGTAACTATATATATGTGTACACACATATGAATATGTGTAGACACCTAAACTATCCTCATATAATTAAATAAATATTGAAAATGTATTCATTAATCTATTCCTCTATTTTTAAAGTAAATATATATCATTTATTTATTTAATTATTTAATTTCCCACTTTCGTATTTCTAGTATTAATTAAATATTAAATTTATTTAATTAATTCATGATCCTTGTTTTCTAATTTCAACCAATCACTTCCACTCACATGGATCAACTCTAAATTTGTAGGCATATAACAAATGCCATTTTTTTCTTTATTTGATCGTTTCCTCTATTGATTAAATAAAAATATTTATTTATTTAAATAATTCGTTTACCCTTTTCCTCTCACATCTACCAATATTTGTAAATTCAATGCATCTTGTGATATGTTACCAAAAATTAATTGAATTATACCTACCACTTACTCTCATCCATCCATTTTCATTAACATCTTAATCTCCTTTATTGTCATTATTTCCTACATTATCCTCATCTACCCTTTTATCTTAGTCATTCATATTTTAACCTCTTAATCTCAACCTTTGATTTTCATGAGGAATTCTATAAAAGAGCGTCTCTCCTCATTTAGCAAAGGGATATCAATGTAATCAATCATTGAAGACCCATGTTACGATTTTGGAGAACTCTTAAGATCTTTCTATCATATCATTATCATTATTATTGCATCAAAAGCAATCAACCACACTCTTATTATTTCAATGCAATCTTGTGCACATGCTAAATAGTTGAGAGAAAATGTCATTTCATACAAGATCCTTGAAGAATAGGAGAACAATGATGTCAAGCATTTCATGAATGTAATGGTATATTTGGTTTATTTTACATTTTGCATTCATGGATAAGTTCTCTATTGATATATTATTGAATTTAATTTGTAGATATAAGGCTTTTGGATGGGTTTGTTAGGATTTACAAACAACTTTTCAATTTTCAATAACATCAATATGTATATGTATATTTCTATGTCTGTGTATGTCTATGTTTATGTATATACATGTATATGTATGTATGTATGTATGCATGCATGCATGTAAGTGAGTAAAGTCACTTTCAAAATCATTTAAGGATCAAAATTCACTCAATTGTACTTGCAAAGTTTCAAACTTTGGTGGATAATATAGTTAAAAACATATCATCAACTTAACAAATTGATCTACAACATTTTAATGGAGTTGTCTATCGTGATGCAAAAAGTGACATGGATGACACTCACTTCTATAGTCCAGGAAATGAATTAATTTATGTCTTCCATTAGCACACGTGAAATAAAATCTTAAATTTATAGTCGCCCAATGTGCGAAAATAAAATTCTAAATTTCTTTATTGCCTATACTTGAAATTTATTACTGCCCAGTTTATTTTTCGGCTGGATAGCCGCATTTGTTATTTTAAAATGTAAGCTCCTCTATTTTATTTTATATGTTATAAATGGTAATTTTATATTATTTTATAAATAGTTTTCTTTTAATTTATTTTTATATATTATAAAGTTTTCTTAGTATATATATATATTATATACACACACACACACACACACACACACACACGATGTAGATATTGGTATTATATAGCATATTATGTTGGTATTATATAAATAATATTTTATCATATAAATATTAATTATTTATTTATATTTACTATTATATTATATTATTATATAAATAAATTTTATATTGCTTTGTCCAATTGTATTTTTGGAAACAAAATAAAATTAAGA
Source organism: Thuja plicata (assembly GCA_018584345.1). NCBI lineage: Eukaryota > Viridiplantae > Streptophyta > Pinopsida > Cupressales > Cupressaceae > Thuja > Thuja plicata. The sequence goes on along the minus strand of MU227979.1, from coordinate 2,434,605 downwards.
TTTTACATAAAGATAAATAAGATAAATTTTAATATAACTTCAAATAAAAACAATTAAATAAAAATAAATACTAGATAATTCTAATAAATTTTTTTTGTTAAATGAGGTATTCTTGAACACATGAAATAATTTAAAGTTAAAATGTTGTTATTCATATTAATATTTCATTATATAAATAATAGCTATATTTTTATATTTACTATTATATTTTTATTTTCTTTTGTCTAATGTCATTTTTGGAAACAAAAAAAATTAAATACTAGATAAATCTAATAAATTTTTGTTAAATGAGATATTCTTGAGCAAATGAAAAATATATTATATGGGGGTAAGTGCACCAAGATGGTGAACAAAAGGGGGTATAAGTGGCCACTTTTTATGAAATCAGAGAAACTTGAACTTCACAAAGAGATTTGAGGGTCATGCACTCAAAAATAGGAGTTGTGCAAAGAATAATAATTGTATTAATTTGAATCTAGTATCTAAACTACTAAAGTTTTTTTAAAATGGATAGGTTTAAAATGGTCAAACCTCTCGCGTATGAAAAATTCTTCCTAATTTTTTTAGAAAAACATAACATAGTTGTTTCCATGCGCTTCACAAAATATATAGTTAGATTTAGTAGGTTGAAAAACCCTTTGGTAGGATGATAGGTAAGAGTGAGATCTAGAAGTTGTGTATTTTTTTTGTAATTTTTTGTTGAGTATTTTTTTATTTATGAATTTATGAAGTGACTGCATCTTGAAAATCTGGTACATGTTCGTGCGCTAGACATAACTTGCATCATAATAATCGAAAATGCAAACTTTTTTAAAAAAGTGTATAGAATCTAGTGTAGAACAATAATATGTATTTTTTTGAATTTGGTCAAGTAGATTAAAAGTTATTAAAAAATGGTAGACATATGTCTGTGAGGACTGTCAAGACACTGGTAAAGAAAATTAAAGTTTACTATGCTAATATTATCCAAAAATAGAAAAATTTATATGCTTAGAAAGCTGAGAAGACATGTGAGACGATGGTGGTAATTTTAGAGATACCCACTTGATCATTTGTAAAGCTAATGATGACAAAGTTGAGAAATCATGTTGGAAGATGAAAAAATGTGTAAAGGGACAAAAATGGAGGGAAATGGATTGCAAGCCTTAGGGTCATTTTCCAACACTCTTACCAAGACAAAACCCGCAAGGGTTGTGATGTGCAAATTAACCCGCTCAAGTTTTGAAAAGTAAAAATTACCATGCATAGTTTTACATAACTAGTATAGGTTATGTAGAGCTAAAACCATAATTTTGAGTTTTCCATAACCTGTACGGGTTATGAAGACATCAAAATGTATGCTTTTAAACTTAGAATTTACAACACATATGTATAGACATTCATATATTATATGTGTATATATATGTATTTATGCATATTTATGGTTATATATAGATATATTTATATGTATATATGTTTGTATACATCTCTCTCTCTCTCTCTCTCTCTCTCTCTCTCTCTCTCTCTCTCTCTCTCTCTCTCTCTCTCTCTCGGCCAAAAGTTCTAGTTTTACATAACCCGTACGGGTTATGAGAAATATTGAACCTTGTCATTAGGTTTACATAACCCATACAGGTTATGAGAAATTGTGAATGTCATCAATAAGTTTATATAAACCATACATGTTATGAGAAAATCTTCATATTTTAGTCCCAATGGCCTAAAAATCAGCATTTCAAGTTGTTTGAAGGCTGCACTATTGTTACACATTATTTTCTACAACAGTAACAATCAAGTTTTTTTTTTTTTTGGTCAATTTTTCTTTGAAATGAGAGATTTTTCTTGTATTTTGGATTCTTTATGAAGTTATTTTATCATTGTTACTTTAGATTATAATAAAATTATGCTTATTTTTTATTTTTATACTAGTTGATTGTGGATTTTCATCATGATGTTGTGTAGGACAATCAATATAAAAAATGGGAAAGTACAAGAGAGGATCGATTGAACAACGAGAGGCATCAAAGGAAAGACAAAGGGAGCATATGGGGAGATTACGTGAAGGTACACCTTCTAATGCACTTAATGAAAATGATGAACATTCAGCAATTAAAATTGATATGATGAATGCACCAAATCAAAATAATCAACATACACCAATTAAAATGCAACTAATGAATGCGATCAACATACACAATTTAAAAATGATGTAATGAATACACATGTTAATGAAATTGAAGAAGATATACCATTTGAATTTGATGCATGATTAATGCACATAATGCACCTAATGAAAATGAAGAGCATGCACCAATATTAACACCTCCTAGAATAATTCGTATACAACCAAAGTTTAAAATAGACATTGATGAAAATATTGTGAATCCAATGCATGATAAAATTTCTGAAAGAACTTGTAGAAGAATGGTTAGAATAATTTGGAATAACTATTTTGAAAACTTAAATCAAAGTGGAATATGCCAATTAGTTGTTGAAATGATTAAAAATCTGAAATTTAGATAGACAATAAAACTTTTGGGGTTAAGAACATCCAAAAATAATAGTGAAAGAGCCATTGTGAGAAATATTTTTGATGCATACCAAGCCATTAGTTTTAAATCACGCTCTAAAGATGCTAATGTTACTCGTCGTGTCCTCACATCAACCATAATGAGAAAGGAACTGAATAAATATTGTTTAATAATCAATTCATTAAGGATAATTAGAACCACATTACACCATTCTTTAGATAAGTGAGAGAAAATTGAGGATCCTAACAATAATTCCCTTTGGGTGTTCTCGGGTAGACTCCCACGCAAGGACAAGGTTGTTGTCGATGCACTAGGAACGGTAATTGAGAAATATTGACATGATAACACAAGGGTTTCACCCAACCAAAGAGATGTTTTTAGAAGGTGAATTGGAATTAGAAATTGCGAGCCACATCCAAACCACTATTTATATATATGAGGCAAACACAATTTTATGAAAGGTTTCTTCAAAGTTTTCCTTAGATTAAAATTAGTCAAATATTTTTTGAGATGAAAAAAACCATTTTATGTTAAGATTAATCATGCATGTACTACATGTTGTTGTAGGGTCCATGTTGAATTTTCCATGCATTATGAGATTTATCGCTATATATGTGGCACTTTGCACTTTAACAATGTTTTGGAGGAATGTGGTCTATAAGAACCCCCTAAGTCACTGAGAGAATTCATTTCAAGTGTATTCTGTAAACGAGATGATGGGTGCATTTATTATAAGATGATGTGTTTGAAAGGATTTTGTCCTACATGTTGTGGTTTGCAAAAGTTGTATAGATACTTACATCTTGATAACACACATGAAATTGGGTGTGAAATAGTTTCTATTGGAAAATACAAGTCAGTTACATATGGTGTTAAAGATGGAAAAGAATTAAAGAGGTGTGAGTTATTGAAAAGGGATATGCGCTTAGCTGATTTTATGAAGATATTTCAAGAGAAACTAGTTTATGAGTACATAGGTCACACTTATAGAGCTAGGTTGTTAGATGATCAATTAAAGTTGTGTAAGGAAACTTTCACCCTTGGTACTATTATCTCCATTATTGATTTTATAGATAATTATACACTAAAACCTCAAATTAAAGTACAACCTATGTATTACCACTCTACACAAGTTACAATTTTTGTACACATAGTATTCATGCATGGACATGATAGCATAGAGGAGGAAATAAAGGTCATAAGAGAGTATCACTTATATATCAATGATGATCATACACATTCCTCAGAGTTTGTGCAAGGATTCTTTAAAGTATTCTATGAAATTTTAAGGGAAAGAGGTATACAATACAACCAACACTTTTAATGGTCAGACAATTGTACCTCACAATTCAAGAATGCAAGGATGTTCTATTGGTTGACTAGGATGCATGTGACAAGTGGGGTGCAACATTTTTTAGAATTTCACTGAGGCATGTCATAGAAAGGGAGAGCATGATGGTGCGGGAGCATGTATGAAAGAGCTCTTACCATAGAGGAATTAAAGTATGAAGGTGGTGTAGTGTTAATAGATACAGAACCAATTTCGCAATAGTTTAATTCTACGATGGGACCAGGCAATATAGGTAAGTCTATGGTTTCTAGATATTTTTGGTTAATACGTGAATCTAGAATTGAAAAACATATAGATTGTTGTACAAGTTTACAGGATCAAGTAACATGCATTCATTTAGAAGTTCAAATGTAGCATCATTAGTTATTTATACTAGATAAATTACATATTTTTTTAATCTTCATGTATGCATTTTGTATGGGATGAATATGAATCAAAAGAGTAGGTCGACCAATGGTTTTCTAGACCTTTACAAACCCTAGATACATATCAACATCCTAGAGCACTACAACTAAACCAGATGGAAGCATCAGTAGATTTTGACCATGTATCCAACCTAGTTGAACTAGCTAATTTCTCAATTTATTACTTAGTGAATAATTTTGCTCTTGTTGTACATGCATTTTAAGGTCAATTTATTAGTTCTTTATGTTGATTTTGGTATTAAATTATAGCCTTCTACTAAATACAAGTGATGTATATGCATTCCTTGCGAATGAGAAGAATGTTCAGAAGGAAAATATTACGTTTTTATGTCGTTGTATTGAGGCCAAAAAGAAATTGACAACTATAATAACTGATGGAGAGGGTTTTAAGTACCTAATAGGATCTATTGTTGTGACATACACATGACTTAAAAGGTATTGTTGTTGTGTCGAGTTGTATTAAGGCCTCTTAAACTCAATTTATTACACTTGTATTGATATTAAAATTAACTTGTCTTTATAATAAAACGAAGTTACCCTATCAAGAATAATAACTCATGGTTGTTTGATGACTTTGAGACACATAGACATATTCTTCATTACTTTAACCTTGTTGTTGCAACAAATATTCAATTGATTAAATATCGCGGTGGACCTCTTAACAAGAATTTGTGGAAAGTTTGTGAATATGACCATGAGGCAATACTTGACAGAATAAGTGTTAGAGCTTATCCAGAAGGTTCACTTGATTGATTTTGGGTCATATAGATTAATGATTCTACAATATGGTAGAATGATTTTGACAATTTTGTATATGTCGTTTGCAAAACATTGTAACTTTACTTTTTTGGAAGTGTTCTATGTGCATATGAGCTATAATGTGCATATTTAGATGCCAAATTTTGTATACATAAAAACATTAAAAACAACAATCAATTGTAATGTGCATATTTAGATGCTAAATTTTGTATATAAAAACAATAATCAGTTGTAATGTGCATATTTAGATGCGGAATTTTGTATATAAAAACAATAATCAGCTTTAATGTACATATTTAGATGCAGAATTTTGTATATATAAACAATAATGACCTTGAACATGCATATTATATGTAAAATTTGATATATAAAAGTGCCCATGGGGCTGATTTGCAAATATTGAGAGCCCACATATTGTATATCCTAATCTGTACCATTTGATTATAAATACATATTGAATTTTGTATCCTTACATTTGTATCATCTTAATGCCATGTTTCTCTGGATTGTTAAGGTAGATGGTGAATAGCTAAATGTTAAGGTAGATGGTGAATAGATGAATGTTACTTTCTTTTTCTATAAATTTGGAAAATATGGAGATGAAAATAGTGGAGGATGTTTCTTTTGTCAAGAATTAACAAATCAACAAAAGATGTCAATTTTGTTAAGAATTGCTTTAGCCACTAGCTTAAACCGTTCGTTTGGGATAAAACCATTCATCTTAGCATCAAACCATTTGCGCCATTAGCTCTAGTTGACCAGGTAAATGTTAATGATAACACCATTTTTCCCACGGATTCACTAGAAAATTCATGACCATCCCAGACTGAAGTGTCCCCAAGATGCACTAAGTATGATTGGGCAATAATCTTACAAGGATAGTATCTTGAACCTCATGAAATGTATCAAAAAACCATCAAATGCTATAGGATCATATTGACAAGGCCTACAATAGCCTCTCTATATTTTGAGAGATTCTATTTTTTTTCAATTTGGTAGGGAAATCTCACTTGATGCCAAAACTTGCAGTGATGCTTAGTTGAAAGTTACACCATTGGGTATCTTTCAAACTGTTAGTATCGACATCGAACCATCTGAGCCATTAGCTCTGATTGGCTGGGTAAATTCTAGTGACAACCTCATTTCTCCCATGGAGTCACTAGAATGTTCATGACCATGCCAGACTGAAGTGTCTCCAAGATGCACTAAGCACGATTGGGAAGTGATCTTTAGAGGATCATATCTCAGACCTTGTGAGAGATATTAGTGAGAGATCAGGTGCTACATGACCATGTTATCGAGGCCTAAAATTACCTCTCTCCATTCTGGAATATTTGACTTTGTTTTAATTTTGAAAGGAAATATTTCTTGATGCCAAAACATACAGTGATGCTTAGTTGAAAGTTGCACCATTATGTATCTTTCAAACTGTTAGTCTCGGGATTGAACCACCTACACCATTAGCTCAAGTTGGCCTGGTAAATGCTAGTGACAACTCTGTTTCACCCATGGAGTCAATAGATCATTCGCTACCATGCCAGACCAAAGTGTCTCCAAGGTGCACTAAGAACGATTGGATAACGATCTTCTGAGGCTCATATCTCGGACCTTGTGAGAGGTATCAAATTTTTGTCAGGTGCTACAAGACCGTATTTGCAAGGCCTACAATAACATCTCTCTATTATGGGAGATTCGACTTCATTTTAATTTGGTAGGGAAATCTCGCTTGGTGCCAAAACTTGCAGTGATGCTCAGTTGAAATTTGTACCATTGGGTATCTTTCAAACCATTAGTCTTGGCATCGAACCATTTGTGCCATTAGCTCTAGTTGGATGGATAAATGCTAGTGACAACCCCATTTCACCCACATAGTTACTATAATGTTCATGACCATGCCAGACCGAAGTGTCCCTGAGGTGCATTAAGCACTATTGGGTATGTCGGCGAGTGTTTTGGCATGCTGAAAGGAAAAGTGGGACCATTCTTAGGGTAAAATTTCACAACCAGATGCAATGGAAGTGTCAGTTTTTTCCCACCATGAGCATAATTTTTTCTGCACCAAGGATGATTTAGGATCATAATGTATCCCAACTTGTTGTTTGATCACATTTAAAGAAAACCTTCAAAGCACAAAGGGTGCCCACAAATACATGTAAGGAATGGATCAAACAAACAAACACTCAGAAGGCATGATTGTATTCATTAATGAATGCAAGGTATGAATTCCAATACACATAAGGCAGTGATCATACACTCAAGGCATGGATCACACATTTATATATCCATAAAGCATGAATCACACATGTGGAGATGTATGAATGCATGAATCATACACATAGTTTGGATACACTTATGAAGCATACACATAAAGCATGCATGTGAATAATGCATAAAACATGATTGTTCATAAGCCAAACATAATACTTGTAACATATGAATTCACTTGTCATGAACCATAAACATGAATATTTGTAGTACATAGGAAATGAAGCATATACATGAAATCATTTAAGTCAACAATCATATATGTGAATATAAAACATGAAGTATATACATAAATTTATTGAATTTAGGAAGTATACATGTAGTGCATACATATGGATTCACTTAAGTCATGAAGAATACATATATGGCATGAAGGATACACATGAATGCAATGTAACACATAAATAATGAATTCACTTAAATCATGACGTACACATGTGAACACACATAGAACACAAAGTGTACACAAATTTTCTTAAGTCACGAAGCATACATGTAGGACATAGATTATGAATCATAAACATGATTTCAATTACGTCATGCACGTAGCCTGTATGCATAAATTTAGGTTATGAGGCATATATGTGAATACACATGAAGTACACACATAAGTACATTAAGTTATAAAGCACACACATGAATATACGCAAGTCATGAAACAAGAATACACTTAAGGTATAAATTCTACACATGAGTACATACACACAAACATATTTACATATTAATAATTAACAAATGAACACACAATGAAAAAATTGGATCGCATATCAAGTTTCATATATATCAAAATGAACAATAATCTTGCACATATCAAAAAATGGCATACATGCCAAATCAATAATAGAGTTACAAAAATGTGGCATCGACTATGTCAAGGTCAATATATAAAATAAAAATGTTGAATATATACAAAAATTGACCATTCAATGACCATAATTAGATCTATATGTCTCTATCAATATCCACGACTATGCTGGATCATCAAAATTGAGCTTCTTCAAAGCATTACGTGGCTCACTAGGTGTCTACACAAGAAAAATTTAAATGCTAAATCAGATATCTTTCTCAAAATAACTAAATACTAGACTGTAATTTGTTGGCAGTTGAATTGTTGATTACCTCATCTCTTTCTTCTACACTTGGATTGTTCCCTAAATCTAATGGGACCCTTCTTTGGTGAGTTGGAATTCTAACACAATATAAAGGTAGAGGATCCATGAGAAGTCATGAACGGGCTGTAACGGGTAAAAAAAATCAATACAAGTCAAGAAAAAAAAATCCATGGACTAAAAAACTAATGCATACTAGAGCCTTAGATGGATCTCCTATGTTTGTAGGCGGCACAACCAATGATGAATTGGTTTTGATATTTTCCTGTATGGTAAGTGATAAAAGATGTATAGTCATAGAGAGAGGAATTAGGGCTTTCTAACAAAAACGAAAGCAATCCAAAATGAGTTGACAATAGGGTTTCAACTAAGAATACATGCATACCTCTTTCCTTTTTTGTGTTGGACCTCCTCTTTGATGATCGAGACTCCTAAAAAATAGAATGGTAAAGGATCTGTAGGAAGTCGCGAGGGAGCTATAATAGGTAAAAGTCAATTAACACAAGTTAATAACCCAAAGTTGTTGACAAACACTAAAAAACTAAAAAATGCATGTAATCATATCTAAACGCATATGTTAACATGTATATAGAAAAAATGTATACCAAAACCTTAGATGGCTCTCCTGTACTCTTAGGAGGCATCATCACTGATGAGTCAGCTATGACCATTTCCTGTATGAAAAATCATAACATATGTCATAGTCATAGAGGAAGGATTTCTAGGAGATTTTGAACAAACAAGAATGGAATTGAAAGTAACTATAAAAATATTACCTCTTCCCTCTCCTGAATATCAACGATATCAGGTGCATTCATTAATTCTGTAAAACCCAATTTTTTCTATATATAGAATAAAAAAGTCAGGTGCATTCATCATTATAGACTACAAGTACATGTTTAATCATAATACATTTCAACAAATAAACTTAAATTCTATGAATTACCTTTTGTCATTTGTGTGTCCTCAAGGATTTCTTTCTTTGTCTCAGTGTCCTCAAGTCAGGTGGGATACCCTAGCAAAAACATTTAACATAAGAGAAATGAATATGACACTGCATGGGTTCAATTAAAAATTTAAACAAGAGTTGTGTAAAATATTATACCACCAAGCTCTAAAGGCCAAATTCAATGGAAGAAAGCGTGATATCATCAACTTGGGAAATTTGAGCATCCGTCAAGCCCTATAAAATGCCAAATAAATATACATATATTAAAAAAAGATATTTTGAATCCAATGTATTATTATATTTTTTTTTATGAAAATCTAAAAAAAATTACCTCAAGTGTCAGAGCTACATGTGCACGTCTACTTGAATGAACACTCCATGGTGTGCTAGTATCACATGCTGCACCCTACAATGCATATTATTCATGTATTAATTTAAATTATTCTCTAAATACAAAATTATTTACTTTTATAGGATTTAGGTGATTAATTAATAACATGTGAAAACAAAAATAAATAAACCTATGTCTGCTCTCCAGAAAACACCACTGTCATCAAGTTGTCTGTGAGGCTCACATCCTCAACAGTGAATGCATGACATCTACCCCTCAATGTGTACACAAATGGGATGTCGAACCATCGTCATTCATGTCAGTATCTACCCCAACACATATACCCTCACAACTGGGGCACATATTATCAATGGGTTAGGCTGAGCCAAATGGTGCATCTGATGATGATGGAGGTGGTGTAGGTGTTGATCCACCCTTTGCTCTGACAAACTATGTGCCATGCTCAATAATGACATCATTCAATGATGTGGCTGCATGAAGAGTTTGTAAATCCATAGACTCCTTCAGGAATACTAGGACCACAACATGAACCATGGGTTTTTTTATCTAGAGGCCCCCTATTTTGTGTTTGTACCACCATATGGGCCCTAGGTCTATCATACACAAAGCCTCTCCCTCTACCATGGAAGTTCTAGATGTCAAAGTAATTTGGCTTTGCACCAAGGATAAACTCACAATATAGCTTTCTCAAAAAATATAGAGGCACCTCCCAATTATTAAAGGGTGGTTGGTCAAAGACCATATACCACCTATCCCAAAAATATGCTTTCATCCAATTGTGAACTCACCAATGTATAGGAAACCGAGTCATATTTTCTTCTAGGCTGTTACTAGCAATAGGATCGGTGAAAAGAGAACATATGTCACATTTAAGTATGCCCTTCTTTTTCAATTGATCATATGACAACCCATATGCATAAAAATCTTGACATATATCCCTCCATGAACCTCATTTGGTAACCTCCCTAGATACCTCATTTTCACTATTGGCCATTCTCTCTAGAATTGAGGTGAGGGTTGAGTGGTGGTCAAGACTAGAGGACCTCAACCTATTGACCAATATAGAAATTTGGGCATTATTTTGTGTAAGGCGTTTGATCAGATAATCTTGTGTGGCATCTCCATGATCTAATGGAGGATGTGGAGTGTTTATGGGTGGCGGTTATTGTTAAGGAGTAGTATTTTGAGGTTGTGGAGCAACATTTTGTGGTTTTGGTTGTTCATGTGCAATGTTTTTGGCATTTTCTTATGTTTCTTGTGCACAAGGTCTTTTTTTTTTGGGGGGGGGGGGGGGGG
>MU227979.1:2411872-2423569 GCA_018584345.1 Thuja plicata | reverse complement strand
GGGAATTGTTTGTAGAATCTGACATCAAATTAATAAAAAATATATAAATCAATTAAAAAACCCTACTTCAATTAAAATGAAATAAAAAAAAATAAAAAATAATCAAAACACTAAAATCTTACCTGTTTAATGTGGTGTCATTGTTGCAAATTGATCAAAAATCCAAATGGATCCAAAACACTCTTAGGTTCTGATGAAATTTTCCTTCTCCACACTATTGTTGTTCCATTTTTGGGGTTGGAAATGGCCCAATGCCACTGGTTTTGTGGAACATTTTGTTCCTCAAAACCTGTACGGGTTTTGAGGATCATTTTTATTTTTTATTATTTTTTGCTAGGCTTGGGAAAACCAAGCCTAGCACATTTTTGAATTTTTTAGAACACACATGGGCTATGATAAATTTGGTTTTTTTTGCATGTGGCCACTTTTTTGTTCACCATCTTGGTGCACTTACCCATGGGTAAGTGCACATAGACAGGGGACCAAAAAGTCACCAATCACTTTCTTGGTCCCTCAAAAAAGGTACGTCGTGTGTCATATCATATATGACACTTGCCTTATGGTTTTGTGTGTGAAGCCTTAGGCCTGGGTACACCAATCCTATATGGCGTACGCCGTATATGATATGGCACACACCAAATGTTTCATTAAAAACTTGTTTCTCTCTATCTCTCTTTGTCTCCAACTTTGATCAATTTCTTCAAACTAAAGTCAAATGCAATTTTAGAGCATGAATATATACATTAAATATAACATTTAAGTATAAGTCACATTTCAATTCATATTTTTCCTTTCTTATACTTTGAGCTATATAGTTCATGTATATATTGTTAGGATGCTTGAGAATGGTTTCATATCTCTAGGAGTTATAATTTAGATTCACTTTTGTGAGCATCACCTATATGAAATGAGTGCCAAGTGTTCCATTCATTCTCATAAGAGAAGGGTTATTGTGAACCAATACTCATTAAAAATGGGTCAATGAGCTTGGCTAAGAAACTACAAAATTGAATCGTGATAGAAATATCATAATTTTAGTAACCAACATTCTTGTATCATTATTCTCTTGCTCTCTTTATCTCCCACAAACTCTAGAGTTATCTACCTCCTTCTCTTCTCTCTCTCACCTCTCTCTCCCCTCTCTCCCCCTCTCTAGGTCTATCCCTCCATCTCTCCCTCTCTCCCTTTCCTTGCCTCTTTACCCCCATCTCTATGCTTTTCCCTCTCCCTATCTCTTCATCTCTTTCTCTCTCTTATTATTTCTCTACACTCTCTATCCATTATCTCAATTACTACATGGTGCAGGAGCACTCCTTGATGAAGACAATGAGGTCACAAGGCCTCCATGATTTTAATAACATATTTTGATAGGCCAAGTTCCTATAGACATCAAGAGAGCCTAGAAATATAATAAGTCTTAACTTGTAAGGCCTAGTGACTTAGCATGAATTATAAATCCTATGGTCAACTATGGTCAAATGGACATGGTTTGTGTAGAATTATGTTAGGAAGGGTTGATTTTTTTTTGGCATGTTCATACAAGGTAAAATGCACCCTTGGTAGGTTCGTAGGATGATCAGGAAGTCAATTTGCAAAAGTTGTCAACAAACAATGCAAATGTTGTCAACAACAAAAGTTGCTAATTGCAAATTTTCAAAATATGGTTGCCCAATGTTCATAAACAGCCAAAATTGGTTTGAACTAAATGGAATTGATATAAAATTGTTTCAACAATCAAATTCAAGGCTATTGAAGATATTTTGTATGTAGACACTAGAAATTCAATAAAGAAAATTGTATTTTCCCATAAAAATCTCTGGTTTTCCATTGTGTATGGAGTTGTACAAATCCTAAAGGTGAAATTAAATTTATAGGAAGTTGGGGAATCATTTTAAATTTCATTGGAATCTAGTTAGACATTCTGAGGAGGAGTATTGAGTGAGAAATATTGTCACAGTCACCTACAGGTCAAAAATTTGGCAAAAACTAGGGTTTCAACTTTCTCTCTCCATACCTCGAGATGTAACCATAGGAAAAATCTAGTTCTAAGTTATATTGGAGATTGGAGAGTGTAATTTATAATTCATTTGGTTTTAGAGGGGGATGTTTCAATTTTTGAGAGATATGCATGAAACCCTAGCTAGACATCCGAATGTGATTGGCAGAGAAGCATAGCCTAATTGCTCGCAGACCCCATAAGTTTTGATGGGTATTGTTTCAAGGACCAACAATGGAGGATTGATGGTTTTTCATGTGCCCAAAAATGTTCCAATTTCTGGATTGGCTAAGTCCAAGGTTTGAAGTGTACTTCCTTCTTTAAGTGCTCCAATTTGCCCTTCTAAGCCAAGGTGAGGGTTTCTAAGTTGGAGGAGTTGTCTAGGGATTAAATACCTATCCTTTTGAGAAAAGAACTGCCCAAAATAGTAATTTCTTAATGTGTAATTAATTTTCTAGATCCTTTGGGAGATTTGATGACAAAACTAGAAAAGGTGTCCAAAAAGGGCTACTAGGAAACTTGTTCATTCTAGGCCTTTGAGGTGTTGAGTGAATTTAGAGCTGAAGAGTCAGTTTGGTTGTGTTGTGGAGTGTCAAGGAGATTATTTGGGAATTTTGGATAGACCTTGAGACTTGGGAATTGTTGGAGTATCATTGAGTAAGGTAAGTGGACCATAGACACTTAGAAAATAGGGAAGCATCAACACAAAAGGATGTGTGTGATGAAAAGAAACTATGAAAGGGGTTAGGGGGATTCAATATTAAGAGTTGGTGAGTTAGGAAGAAGAAACTTGAAGGTTAGAGTGCTTGATTTGATCAAGTAAGGATTTGAGTTCCTTCAAGTAAGTTAGGAGGTTGGGAGATCTGCATCAAATATTATCAGAGCCAAGAGATCCTTAGGAAGATGATTGTAAACCATGTTTTCAAAAGAGGGAGACACTGAGATCACATCAAGGATCACAAATGTAGAAATTGAAAGAATAGTGAGAGAAAAAATGGAAGAGAACAAATATTTGAGGAAAGAAGTGGAAAGACTCAAAGGGAAGTATGATAGAAGTGGTGCTGGAAACTCTAGAGATGATGTGGGAGGGAGTTATGAATAACCCCTTGAGAAGGAAGAGGAATATATTTCTATAGACCAAAGGCTAATCTTGAAGACCTTGAAGTCCATGGAGAGAAGAACAATGGATGTTAAACTAGATCTCCCAATATACAGTGGAAAGATGGACCCTAAAGCTGCTATGAATTGGGTGAATGCTCTCACAAGTTTCTTTGACTATGAAAACATGCCCAAGAACCAAAAGGTAAATATTCCCAAGTCAAAGTTAAAGGGATCTGCACTAACATGGTGTAATTTCACTCAAGATGAAAGAGTGAAGAAGGGAAAAAATCAAATTACTACTTGGAAAAGAATTGTAGCCGTACTCAAAGAGGCATATATTCCTGAAGATTATGAAGTGAAACTTAATAAGAGGAGGATGAGAATGAGGCAGAAGGAGTTGAATGTCTCAAGTTGCACTGAGGAGTTTTGGAGGCTTGTCATGAAGTCCAAGGTGGCAGAAATTGAGAGTGTGAAGCTTTTAAGGTACATGCAAGGATTGAGAGTCACAATACAATATGAACTTAGTTTGAGTATCCCTAGCATAATACAAAAATGTTTTCAATTAGCATTGAAGGTTGAGGAGAAACTCAAGAGAAGACATGAACAAGATGGTATAGGGAGAGGAAAAAAGGACTTTGGAAGCAGGGGCAGATGTATAACCAGTGGAAGAGGACAAGGTCCCAAGTGTTGACGACAATTATTCAATTGTGTATTGTCATTGATGTTTACACAAGTATATTGATGTTTACAAAAATATCTAATCCTATCCAAGCATAGTCAGTGTCTTCCAAGCTCTATCGGGCATCGAAGATGAACAAAGTGATTTTTAGTTCTAACTGAGTTCACTCAGGCATTACAGTGTTGGTTGAGCGTTGAAGGATTTCAGTGTTGATTGAGTAAAACCGTTAGTGTCAGCCGACTAACACTGGTTTATATTTTATGGATAAATAGTCATATGCAACTGAAAAACATGAGTTTTATTATTTATTTGGAAGGATATCAAGGCCGAATTGACAAGGCTTAACATATATATGTAAGGTCAAGTTTGGATTGAATTGTGTTGGATAAGAGTGGTGATGTGGAATTGCATGTCAAGTGTGATATGAAGAGTGAAGGAAGAATCAGATGGGATTCTGATTGAGGACAGAATATAGAGGACTGCAAAAAAATATCCAATAAGTGAGGATCAAGTATTTAATCCAGAATAGAGATCTAAATTAGCAAAGAGAGTTTCTTGTCAAAATAGTTCAATCCATTGTTACTCTCTAACAATTGTAGCAGTGATCAAAATATCTTAACATAGTAGACTTAACAGTCTTTTGTAAATCCTCTCAAAAGGTGACATTTCTACATTGAAGTGTTTGAAGACCACTCACAAGGCCACTCCTTATAGGGTGATTAAATCCTCTGAGTCACACCTAACAGTGTGTTATTGTAACCTTTAACATGGTTGGCTCCTAACAGGGCTCACTTTAGAAGAGTGAAAATCAGTGACTAGTTACTATTGGTGTTTTTTCCCATATTGGGTTTGCAAGTTAAATATTGGTGTTATCTATGTACATTTAATTTTCTTTATGTTTTATGTTTCTACAATTAATTACTAAAGATAATCATGGTTAATATCTTAAGATTTACTATGTTAACTGAGTGATAGTGAAATATCTATGTTAACCAAGCAACAGTGTTAAATTTGTTTAAGACATCTAAGGGACTTGGATTTTTTTTGTGGTAACTGATTCGCCCCTCCCCTCTTAGTTACTCAAATCATTTCCAACAAATGGTATCAGAGTTGCAAGTGCTCACAGGGAAGGTTTAAAGGCCTAAGCTAAAGATCAGAGATGTCTTACAGAAGGGAGATCCCTAATCTCAACAAAGACAACTTCACTGCATGGCAAGATATAATGAGGCTACATCTATCTACTATTAGAGATACTGGTTTTCAATTCCTGGATCACAAGTATGTGGAACCACCGAGACCTATGTCTATGGATCAGATAGTGGAAATGAAGTATCATAACATAATGATGATTGATAGCCTCTGCACTCAGCTATTCTAAATTTGATGAAGTCAAGGACTGCCCTACTACCTTTGATATGTGGAACAAACTACATGATATCTATAGAGGAGATGAAAATGTAAAGAGAGCCAAAGTAGAAAGTCTCAGAGGTGAGTTTGATATGATGAAAATGAAAGAAGGTGAAAACATTACAAAATATAGTGAAAGAATCAAGAAAAGTGTTAGTGCAATCAGAGCTACTGGTGGAACAATTGAAGATAAAACAATAGTCAACAAGGTATTAATAAATTTACTTCCTATCTATGCAATTAGAGTTTCAGCTATTCAAGAGATGAGATGTAGTAATGACATAACTCTAGATGGATTGATTGGAAGATTATCAGCTTTTGAGTTGGATAACTTTGACAATTATTCTCCTAATCCTAGAAATATTGAGTCAGCATTCAAAGCTAAATTAAACCTTGGAAAGATGAAAGGAAAATAGATTGATAGTGATAGTGATGATGAGGATCTGGAAATCATTGAAGAATTACTTGCAAGGAGAGCTACAAAAGGAAAAGGACAATATAAAGGAAGAATACCATTGATTTTCTTTTCATGTGATGAGGTTGGTCACATTGCTGCTAAGTGTCTGAACAAGGAAGACAAAGGTGAGAAAAAGTTCAACAAGTATAAAGGAAAGAAAGATTACAAAAGCTACAAAATATACAAGGAAAAAGGTAAGAAATCTTGTTATATTGCTAAAGATTTTGATAGTGATGAAGATGAAGATGAAATGGTTTACATTGCTATTAAGGATGAGTCAGATAGTAAAGACAATGAAAAGACAACACTATACTCTCATATAAGTAAGAATGACACTTGGATAATTGATAGTGATTGTTCTCATCACATGAATAGTGATAAAACCAAATTTAAACATCTTAAACACTATGATGGTGGGAGTGTTAGTTTTAGGATTGATGAACCCTCCTATGTGAAAGGTAAAGGTTGTATTGCTCTTACTGAAGGAATCAAATGCTATAATGCTTATTGGGTTGAAGGACTAAGGCATAATCTGCTAAGTGTGGCACAACTAAATAACATTGGTTTCAAGGTAGAATTCATGAATGGTAATGCCAAGATCTTGGATGGTAGAGGAAACCTAGTTGGAACTGGCAGGAAAACAAAAGATAATCTATTTTATCTTGATCTCAATGAAAGTTCATGTTTTATTGCACAAGTAGAATAAATATGGTTATGCAATAAAAGGTTGTGTCATGTGAACTTTGAAAACCTAATCAACATAAGTAATAACATAAGAGTAAGAGGTATTCTTGTTCTAAAGAAACCTAAACTAGCCATATGCAAACAATGTCAAATTGGGAAGATGGGCAAAACTAGCTTCAAGAGAAAGAACTACAATACAAAAGAAGTCTTAGAATTGGTGCATACTAACTTATGTGGACCAATTGGAACAAAAAGTTACACATGTGAGAAGTACTTCATTCTATTTGTTGATGATCATTCCATAATGATGACTATTATGTTTCTCAAATAAAAATCAGAAGCTTTTCAGAAGTTCAAATGGTACCTATCCAGAGTTGAAAAAGAAACAAGAAATAAACTTAAATGCTTAAGATCTGATAGAGGAGGAGAATTAATTTCTAATGAATTCAATGAGTTCTACAATGAAAGAGGAATCAAAAAACATGTATCTACCCCAAGTACACAATAGCAGAATGGTATAGCACAAAGAAGGAACAGATCCATTATGGATTGTGTAAGAACCTTGATGATTGAGAAGGATGTTGCTACCAAATACTGGAAGGAATCCATTAGCACTTAAATTCACACCTTGAACTGAGTTCAAATGAAGAAAGGTACTGAGAAGATACATTTTGAATTATGGTATGGCTATAAAACTAATGTTCATTATTTCAAAGTATTTGGAAGTAGATGCTACATCTTGAAGGAAACAAGAAATGGAAAATTTAATGTAAAAGATGATGAAGGTATTTTCCTAGGCTACTCCAACAAAAGAAAAGCATATAAATATTTATATATTACTACTCATAAATTCATAGAAAGTGTGCATGTAAAGGTTGATGAGTATGCAGAGAGAAATGAAGAACAAAGTAGTAAAGAGCCTGAAGACTACAAAAACTATGTGTATTATGAACCTGATACTATACCTAAGACACAAGCAATGATGATTGGACAACAAGCATTTCAACCACTAAATTTATTAGCACAAACCTTGTTGCAACCTATGCAACCAGTGATGCTAACTAAAGAAACTGAGTCATAGACAGAGGTACTCAAGTCACAGAAAGATACACTTGAGTCTCAAATAGTGGAACCCAAGTATTAGACAGAAGAACATGACATAATATTGGAGCATGGTGAACATAGTGGAGCAAGCCCAAAATCAAAGAGGAAGGATCTTGTACTTGCTAAATATTTTAGAAGGCATCATACACCTGAAAAAATAATTGGAGATCAGACAAAAGGTGTAATGAAAAGGAGCAAAATAAAAGGTGACATGTTTACTTAGTGAAATTGAACCTAGAACTATTAAAGATGCATTGAATGAAGAGAACTAGATTGAAGCAATGAATGAAGAAATTGAGAAGATAGAAAAGAACAAAATATGGAATCTTTTACCTAGACCAAAAGGCAAGAATCTGATTGGTACTAAGTGGGTTTTCAGAAACAAGATGAATGAGAAAGGTGAAGTTTCTAGAAAAAAAAAAAACCAAGACTAGTATGTAAAGGATATGCTCAAGAAGAGGGTATTGATTATGGAGAAAGATTTGCTCCTATTTCAAGACTTGAAGGAGTCAAAAATCTTTTGGTATATGCTGCACATAAAGGATTCAAGGTATATCAAATGGATGTAAAATCGTCATTCTTGAAATATGGTTTTGTAGAACCTAACAAAAGGAATATGGTTTGAAAACTTCACAAAGCATTGTATGAACTAAAGCAAGCTCCAAGAGCCTGCTATGAAAGACTGCATGGGTACCTGATAAGTATTGGATTTTAGATAACTAATGACAATAGTAGTTTGTACATCAAAGAAGGACCTCAGAACAAGATAATATTAGCAGAAATATTTGTTGATGACATATTGTTTACTAGATATGATGACTTATGCCGAGCATTCTCAAAAGATACGAGTAAGGAATTTGAGATGTCTATGTTTGGTGAAATCAAATTCTTTGTTGGCTTACAATTTTATCAGATGAAGGATGTTATCTATATTACTCAGTCTAAATACATAAAATAGATACTGAAGAAATTTGGGATGGAAGACTCTAGACCAGTTGGAACACCTATGCCTATTGGACATAAGATATCTAAGGATGATGATTCAAAGGAGGTAAATCAGACTACATACAGATCCATAATTGGAAAAATTCAATATGTTCTTCACACTAGACCTGACATTGCATTAGCAGTCGATATTGTTGCAAGGTTTTTAGCTAATCCTAGAGAGAATCATTTGATGACTATCAAAAGGATTCTGAGATATCTTAAGGGTACTAAAGATTATGGATTATGGTATAAGAAAGGAGGAAAATTTGATTTGAAGAATTTTATTGATGTTGATTGGGAAGGAAGGGTTGATGACAGAAAGAGTACAAGTGGTGGAGCACTACTTCTTG
This sequence comes from Thuja plicata, assembly GCA_018584345.1. NCBI lineage: Eukaryota > Viridiplantae > Streptophyta > Pinopsida > Cupressales > Cupressaceae > Thuja > Thuja plicata. Next base: position 2,414,804 of record MU227979.1, on the reverse strand, counting down.
GAAAGAGGTTACTCTCTTGGACAAGCAAGAAATAGATCTGCATTTCTCAATCTACAATAGAAGCATAATATGTTGCTACAGTAGTAAATTGTTCAAACATCATATGGTTCAAACAATTTTTGTTAGGTATGAAGGTAGAAATCACAGAACCAATCATTATCTACTGTGAAAACACTAGTGCTATTAACATTTCAAAGAACCATGTGATGCATACTAAGACTAAAAATATTGCAATAAAGTATCATTTCTTGAGGGAATTGGTTCAGAACAAAGAAGTAAGATTGGAATATGTGAATACTAAAGAACAAATTGCAGACATATTCACAAAACCATTACATAAGGATGCATTTTTTGTATCTTAGAGGAAAGCTAGGGGTAATTCTCCTAACTGAGTCTCACTAAAACATAGTTTGGTGATGCATCAACCGTGCTACAGGACAGACTTAACATATTGATGTAGATATTTAGAGCTTATTGCATATGAACTAGTACAGATAGGTACATTAGAATTTCATTAGATATGTCAATTGGTGTTTTTGGCATTGGTTATCAAAGAGGGAGAGATTACTGTATGTCATAATGATTCATGATGGAAAGAGAGATTACTGTATGTCACATTGATCAGTGAAAGAGGGAGAGATTGATGATAGATGGAGAAGATTATCAGAGACAAAGATTAATGTAAGAGGGAGAAATTCGTATTTCAGTGATTGAGGGAGTTTTGGATGAGAATCAGAATGAAGCTAAAGACATGAATAAAATTGGGTGAGAATTGGAATGAAGCTAAGGACATTAATAAATTTTTTATCCTTATGTATGTTTCTCTATAATTCTTTGTATTATGACATGTGTTGCCATCAATGCCAAAGAGGGAGATTGTTGATGAAAATTATTCAATTGTGTATTGTCATTGATGTTTACACAATTATAGTGATGTTTACACAAATTTATAATCCTATCCAAGCATAGTTTAGTGTCTGTCAAACTCTATTAGGCATTGAAGACGACCAAAGTGATTTTCATTTCCAATCGAGTTCACTTGGGCATTACAGTGTTGGTCAGGCATTGGAGGATTTTAGTGTTGACCGAGTAAAATAGTTAGTGTCAGCTGACTAATAGTGGTTTATAATTTATGGATAAATAGTCATATGTAATCAATAGACATGAGTTTTATTATTTATTTGGAAGGATATCAAGGCCGACTTGACAAGGCTTAACATATATATGTAAGTTCAAGTTTGGATTGAATTGTATGAGATAAGAGTGGTGATGTGGAATTGTATTATGATTGAGGACATAATACAAAGGACTGCAACAAAATATCTAATCAGTGAGGATCAAGTATTTAATCTAGAACAGAGATCTGAATCAACACATACAATTTCTTATCAAAACAGGTCAATCCATTTTTACTCTCTAACAAGTGTAGCAATGATCAAAATCTCTTAACAGAGTAGACTTAAAAATCTTTTGTAAATCCTCTCACAAGGTGACATTTCTACATTGAATTGTTTGAAGACCTCTCACAAGGCCACTCCATATAGGGTGATTAAATCCTCTAACCAGGTCACACATAACATTGTGTTATTGTAACCTTTAATAGGGTTGGCTCCTAACATGTCTCACTTCAAAAGAGTGAAAACCATTGACTAGTTGCTATTGGTGGTTTTTCCCATATTGGGTTTCCATGTTAAATTATGGTTTATGTTTCTGCAATTAATTACTAAATATAATCATAGTTAATATCTTAAGATTTGTTATGTTAACCAAGTGACAGTGAAATATCTATGTTAACCTAGCAAAAGTGTTAAATTTGTTTAAGACATCCAAGGGACTTGGATTTGTTTTTGTGGTAACTGATTCACCCCTCCCCTCTTAGTTACTCAACTCATTTCCAACACCAAGGAATTTGGGGAATCAATTCATGAAAGTACCCAAGGAGAGAGAAGCTCTAGAGGTTCCTTTAGGAGAAGAAGATAAAACTCTAGAGGGAGATTTGGGAGAAGAGGCTCTGATACAATCAAATGCTTTAGGTATCGTCAGCCTGAACATTTGACATTAAAGTGTCCTAAAAAGGGAAACAAATAAGGTGAGATGAGAGAAGATTTGGTGAGAGATGAAGACTCCCATAGTGTACATTCTCATGAATCCTTTGCAGCACCAGAGAAAGGAGAGTTTCCCATGATGAGGACTTTGATCAATACACCTAGTCTACTGGAGCCACCCCAAAGAAAAACATGTTTTAGAACTATAAGCAAGGTGGGATGTAAAGTATGTACAATGGTTATTGATCCTAGTTCTACTAAAAATTTGGTGTCCCTTGAAGCTGTTGAAAAGCATAAGTTGAAGAGGATTCCGCATCCCACAACCTACAAAGTGTCATGGCTCATAAAAGGGAAGCATACAATCATTGAAGATCAAGCATGGATGGAGTTTTCTATTGGAAAGTACAAGGTAAAGTACTTTGTGATATAGTGCTAATGGATGCATGTCATTTTCTCTTGGAGAGGGCACAAAAGTATTACATTAAGTCATATCATGATAGGGAGAAGAACACATACACCTGTAACACCCCAAAATTGGCACCTAATAACTTAATCAATTTTGGTGCATTTTCTCATCCTCGAAGTCCTATTGTTCTAGGCAAATTCTTCTCCTAATTGACTTTAATCGACTGAGTTTCAAATGCAGAAAACCCAAATTTGCATAAATCTAACATTATAATTTAATTCCTAAATCTAAAATGATTATTAGCTAAAACCCCTATGATTAATTGATTTAATCCTAAAGTCCTAAAGTACTTTGAATTAAATCAAATACACCCTCTTTGGCTAATATACATAAAAGGAATTGAAGAGTTATTATTATTAATAGAATGAATTATCCTCAAAAGGGATTTCCATAATTCCATACGAAGAGACACTTATGTGTC
>MU227979.1:2347231-2376745 GCA_018584345.1 Thuja plicata | reverse complement strand
GTAAGGAGGAGGGGGAGGGGGGAGGTCTAGAGGGGGGACAAAACTAACGAGGGGGTAGATAGAGAGGGAGATAGATATAGGGGTAAAGAGGGAGGGGAGATAGAATTATTAGGAAACATTTTATTATAGGAAATTAGTTATAGAATTATAGTTAGTGTTGGGATTAAAAAAGTAAACCTAATTTAATGTACATTTTAGGGTTCATTTGGTTTAGTGATCAATTAAAGTTGGGGTTAGTATTCATATTGGTTTGGTGTTAGGATTAGGTTTCATTTTTGTAGTGTTTAATTGTGTTTAGGGTTAGGATTCAATTTTGTATATTGTAAGGTTTAAAATTAAATTAGTTTTGTTTTTCAATTTTTTTGTTTTTTTGAGGTTATTATGGAGAGAGAGAGAGAGAGAGAGAGAGAGAGAGAGAGAGAGAGATTTTCTTTTAGCTCTTGGGTTAGGGTTATGAATAGGGTTTAGGGTTTATAGTTAAAATTATAGTTAGGGTTAGGGTAAGGATTGATGTTAATATTAGGATTATGGTTATGGTAAGGAATGGGGTTAGAATCAGGAATATGATTAGGGTAAGGGCCTCCAATATGGTTAGGATATCTCAAATTAGAGGATTACTTATGTTCACTAAACCTTGTACTATCGATATTGCACCCTAAACCATATGAAGAGAGGGTGAGTGAGATATAGAGAGTTGGTGGGAGATAAAAGAGGAGAGGGGTAAGGGTTTTGGGGAGGGATATATAGAGGGAGGGTGAGAAATAGAGAGGGGGTATATAGAGAGGGAGATCTAGACAGTTCTATGCATCTCTTTCCCTCTCTCTCACACTCTCCCTATTTCCATTCTCTCCATCTTACCCACACCTCTCTCCCTTTATCCATATCCACCCCATCATCCTACCATACACTCTCTCTTTCCTCTAAGCTCCCTTTCCCCTCTTTATTTCCCCCTCTCCCCATCCCTTTCTCTCTCTTCCCCCATTACTGAATTTTTCCTAGATCTTCCTACCACTTTATTTTCTCTCTCAACCAATTGTACCATCAATCCTAGCATAGAGAATAGAGAGAGAGAGAAAGAGGGTTAAATAGAATGGGGGAGATAGAGAGGGAGAGATGAATACAAGAGGAAGAAACCTATATATGGAAGGGAGGGATAAGATGAGAGAAAAATGAACAAAGAGAGATAGAAGAGTATGAAAATATGAAGGAGAGGTAAAATTGGAAGGAGTGAGAGACCTAGGGAAAAGAAAGATAGAGTGGAAGAGAGATGACATACCTAGAGGGGGAGATATAGGTGAGATGTGGTTTCAAGAAGGAAGGGAAATACATTGATGGATAAGGGAATAAATATAAGGAGATACCTAGATAAATTATAGAGAAGAGAGAGGGGAAGAGAGAGATAGAGGGAAGTATCAACTTAGGAAATACCCTCAACCTTATTTAACCTAAACCATGTACCGTCAATCTTTTACCCTAAACACTATGTAGAGAGGGAGGGTTAGAGATAGAAAGGTGATGGGAGAGAGAAGAGGATAGGGATAAGGGGGAGGGGGAGAGAGATATAGAGGTAGGGAGAGAACTAAATATGGGGTAGATAGATAGGAGAGAAACCTATAAGGGGAGAAAGACATGAGAGACTTAGATGGGGAAAGAGAGGGGTGAGATATATGAAGTGGGACAATGATAGGTGGATATAGAGATATGGTTAGACAGGTGGATATTTCATCCCAAGATATAATAATATAATACATATAGGTGAATCACATGTTTTAATATTGTATAGTGTATTCTTGTTAGTATGATAAGGAATACAATCATATCATCAAGTGTATTTGGAAATAAAATATGAATCTACTAATATGAGGGTAAAATAACTTACCAATTTGATGATGGCTAGTGTTTAGGATTAGGATTGGGATTATGGTTGAATTTATGATTTAAATAACAAGTTGGTAAAGAGTTTGGCATAAAGATAGAGGGGATATTGGGATTAGGGTTAGGGTTATGGTTTAAGATTATGGTTTAGATTTTTGTTAGGATTAGATTTTACACCATTGTTAGGGTAATGGTTAGGATTAGGGAAAGGATTTTGATAATAATAATTAGTGTTACAATTATGGTTAGGATTATGGTTTAGGGTTATGGTTTAGTGTAACAATTATATTTTATTATTTATCTATATACTATTATATTATATATTCAATTGTATTATATTAAAATATAGTGAAAATCGAGGAGGAGACAAGGGGATAGGGAAGGAGGAGAGAGTGAGAAAATGGGATAGGGAGAGGGAGGGAGAGAGAGAGGGGGGAGCGAGGGGAATTTATCATAGTTGGGGAGATTGATGTAGTTTTGATTATTACACTAAGATTAGGAAATTTGTATTTGAAGGTACCCCTTACATTTTACCTCTGGGACTGTTATAAATATAATAGCATACTTGGAAATTGTATTGATCAACTTTTTTATTCTATCTCCTTCTCTTCTCCCTTGCCTATGATACCACTTTCCATTCTTTTGTGAGAGGGAGGGAGGTTTATAGGGAAGAGAGAGAACTGGACAAGGGGGTAGATAAAGAGGAAAAAAACCTAGAGAGGGAGAGAGACATGAGAGATCTTGATAGGGAAAGAATTTAGGAGGTTGAATAATTGGGGACAAAATGATAGGTTCTAAAGACTTAGAAAACTTCAACAAAATTTTGATAATGCTTAAAGAAATTCAAAATGGCTGATTAGGGGAAAATTTGAAAATAGCATGAACCAAGTTAGAATTTTGAATGTTTTTATCGTTATAATTTGTTCATGTGTAACTTGACAAGGAATTGTTGGCTATTTTTTCCACCTTTTATCCCATGAAAGATAATCGATCTGAGATAATTGACCATGGGCTAAAAACTGGCAGGGTCAATGCATCGTGGTTCTCAACATTTGTGGCCAACATGTATTTTCCCATGTTTTCATTGTTTCACAAGGTGATGGTGGGATCCATTTCTTATCTTTTGTCCAAAATTACTAAGGTGGGACAACATGTCATCTTTTCCCATTTTTTCCATTTTGTTGTTTTTTCCTCCTGCTTGTCAAGATTAGTTGTAAAATGGTGAATGTCAAAAGGTCAATGACACATCAGTGGGGGGTGGGATAACATGTTGTGTTTTCCCATGTTTTTTTCTATTTCACAAGGTGATATTGGGGTCCATTTCTTTTCTTTTGTGAAACAATGATAAGGTGGAACAACATGTCCTATTTTCCCATTTTTTCATTTCATGGTTTGTTTCCTCCCACTTGTCAGGATTATGTGTAAAATGATGAAGTTCAATAGGTCAATGCCTCATCAGCATGGGGTGGGTTATCTCATTTTATTTTTTTCCAATTATTTCACTATTTCATGAAGTGATGGTGGGGTCCATTTCTTATCTTCTGTGAAACAATAGGAAAATTTTTAAATATTTGCAACCAAGGGACAACGGTCTCATGGTCCACATGTTTTAATTTTATTGGATGTGACCATGCATGGCTGTGCTTCTTACAAGTGTTGTCATTTTTTTGCAATGGTTAGCTATTGAAAAATAGTGATAAGGTGGGAAACATGTCATGTTTTCTTAGTTTTGAAGGTTTTTTTTCCAATAGCCCAATTTTGATGATTGTGGCCTTGAGGGCATAAGATCTTACTAATTTGATGAAAGAGGGTATGTGTATTATGAACCACACATACACAACAAGTTGTAAAAATTTATGCATAGTGGATTTTTTGTTAACTCATCATGTTATGAATCACTGTGTAGTTTTTCTAGCAACACGAAGTCTTATGAATCATTATGTTAACTATAATAAAAATCCAAGAAAATGAAATTTATTTGTTTGATAACTTGAAAGTCAAAGGTTTTGCAAAATTGATGAATGATTGAAGTTCACAAGCTTCATATTCAAGTAATAGAGATGTGCACCCCAAAAAAATTAAAAGTGGAGATAGAAAATTTTGGTCTCTTGTAGAGGTTTTGGATTTCATATTGTTACACGAGGCCATGAAAGAATAAATTTAGAAAAAAAAAAAAGATGGAGGGGGTGAATCAATTTTGACAAAAAAATCAAGACCTTTAACCAAATTATCAACTTAATCTCAGATCCAAAAGATAAATATGAAAGGATGAACATAACACAATAAATCAACACATAACCCCAAGATTTTTGATGTGGAAACCCAGTTAAGGGAAAAACCACGGTGGGGATCAACCCACAAGATGAATATACTCTATTAAAAGAACTATACCCTGTTAAGAGTACTATATGATGAACTATAAATGATTGAATGTTTGAAGATGTTAAGTTGATGATCACCAAGCTGCAGAAAGTTAATGCAAGACATTAAATTAGTTAATCTATTGTATTATCATTGATTTCAACTTGATATAATCTGATTGGTCATATACATAGTGTCAAAGATTTCAAAGAATCAAAGAGATAAAGGTTATGTTATCAGTAATACATAAAATTTTTGTATACACCAAGTGACAACAAACACCAATGGTCAGTGCACCCTGATGGATAGAGAACCCAGAGAGAAGAAGTCGCGGTGATACCCAAGTGAGAAACCCAAGAAAGCATTACCGAGAAGAACCAAATTAACCAGAGAAGAACTGAAAGTCACAGTGTTTCCCAATGGAAAGACAACCCTGACAAATAGAGATGCCTAAGGTCAACTGAAGAAAAGAATGAGAAAACAAGGAGTTAAACATCGATCAGAACCGAAGTTTAGAAATGAAAAAAGAATTAGCTGGCAGAAGCTAATTATGGAGTTAACTGATTGATCACATTGTTTTCAACGACAAGTTAAAAGCTAGAGATAAGCTAGAGATTAAAGCTAGTTTTATTCCAGAAAACAAGGAGAAATCTGAGGGATAAAACTGAAGTAAGCTTTAAAGTAAGATAGGTGAGAATTGCAGATCACACCAAGAACAAGAAAGTAGAGGACAAAAATGGTGAAATCATGTCTATAATAGAGACAAGATAATTTATTATGAATTGGTGGGTGAATAGAGAAGAATATGCTAAAGAGAATATTGGTGAAGAAGACTTCATCAGACCTGATCAACAAGCTATAAGATAGAGTTAAATATTTCTGCAGACACCGAGCAATAGAGGAATATAGCATCATCGAGCAGAAAGAATTGGAGCAAAGGAATAGAAAAGAAACAAATTCAGAAAGGTATTATGATCTTACAATAGATCTGAACATATGAAAGAATAAGTTGTTTATATGAACAGATCATTTACTATTTCAGTTTAATCATTGGATCAGAAAGTCTCTTAATCAAGCAGGACTTAACAATCCTTTATATATTGAGATACATCTCAAGATGTATCAAAAGGTTAATTCTATTGAAAAGCATAGTGAATGCAGAGAGGTCAAGTGATTAAATATTAGTGATAAATCCTCTAACAAGGTCACACTTAACAATGTGTTTGTAACCTTTAATAGGGTTGGCTCTTCACCGATCTCACTTTAGAAGAGTGAAAATTTTGGGTCACCAGTCCCAAGTGGTTTTTCCCTAAATAGGGTTTCCACGTTAAAAATAAATGTGTCAAATGTGTTTATGATTCATTTCTTTGATATTTTTCTTTACACATTACTATATTGGATTGATGAGTAAACATTAAGTTATTTATTGTATTTCAGTAAAGGCTAGACTCCTATTCGGTAAAGCTTAAGAATAAGGGTTAACAATGAACTCTAACCACTATTTATTTGATATGATTAGTTAAAGGCATACATCTTGTAGAACTGAAGATAACTGGAGATTTATAATTGTGTATAAAGTTTTGGATGAATTTTTGAGGCCACTGATTCACCCCCCCTCTAAGTTATTCTGATAATTGGTATATGAGCTTGTGTGCTTAGAAGGAAGGTTTCAAGACCTAAGATAAAGATCACAAGATGAGCAAATGGGATGTGCATAAGTTGAACAAGGACAATTTTGCTTCATGGAAAATAAGGCTAAGAATCTACCTATCAGGTATTGGAAATGATGTTACTCAATACTTGGATACTGAATATGTGTTGCCTATAGGACCTCACACACTTGAACAATTGAGAGAAAAACATGAGAAAAATTCTATGATGATAGAAATTGCTTCCTCACTCTCTGATGCTGAATTTGAAGATGTCAAATCATGCACCACTACAAAGAAAATGTGGGACAAACTGAAGCTAGTAGATGGAGGAGATGTTAATATACTAAGAGCTAAAGTAGAAAGCTTGAGAGGAAAATTTGATGACCTAGGAATGAGAGAAGGAGAAAACATCACTCACTACAGCCACAAAATCAAAGAGGTAGTCAATGCTATCCAAGGAGTTGGAGGTGTACTTGAAGAAGAAACAGTGGTAAGTAAAATATTAAGAACATTACTATTTGTTTATGCTATTAGAGTATCTTCTATACAAGAAATGAGAGGAGTACCAAATAAAAATTTCACTCTAGATAGTTTGGTTGGTATAATTATTTCATTTGAGATGAATAAATTTGACAACAGTGTCTTACCATCTATTGAGTCTGCATTCAAATCTTCTTTAAAGATAAGTAAATCAAGTCATAAACACACTATGATAAATGCTAGTGAAAGTGATAGTGATGACCAAGGACTTGATGAGATTGAAGCGCTAATGGCTAGAAGATTGTAGAGAGGGAAATGTAGATACAAAGGTAAATTACCATTGGTATGTTTTAATTGTAAAGAGATTGGACACTTTGCTGCTAGATGTACTAACAAAAGAAAACATGACATAAGTAATGAAAAAAATTATGAAAATAAGTTTGATAGAGGTGATAACAAATATTACCGAAGCAACCAAAAATATGACAGAAGAGATGACCGAGACTACAAGGACAAAGAGAAGAAATCTTGTTACCTAGGTAAGAACAAAGCTGGAGATACTGACACTGAATCTGATGAAGACATTGAGATGGTATTTGTTTCTATGAAGGATGATTCAGACGAAGAGGAAAGGTGTGTTGAGACTGTACTCATATCTAAGGTTAGTAAGAATGATGTATGGATTATAGATAGTGGCTACACTCACCACATGACTGGAGATACAAAAAAGTTTGAAAATTTTGAGTATTATAATTGTGGATCAGTAAGAATGGGTAATGACTCACCTTGTCTAGTTAAAGGTAAAGGAATCATAACGTTGAATAATCTGATCAGATGTGAAAACACATATTGGGTGAAAGGCCTTAAATATAATCTGTTGAGTATTTTACAGCTAAATAACATAGGACATCGAGTTGCATTTGAGAAAAAAAAGGCAAAGATCTTTAATGAATCAGGAAGGTTGATCGGAACTGGTGAGTAGACAAAAGGTAACCTATTCTATCTTGATGATATTAACACCACTTGTTTGATGGCTAGAAATGAAGACATATGGTTGTGGCATAAAAGAATATGTCATGTGAATTTTGACAACATGATTAAGATAAGCAATAAAAGGAAAGTAAGAGGCTTACCGAGCATGTCAAAGCCTGACCATATCATGTATAAGAATTGTCAAAAAGGTAAAATGACAAAGTCTAGTTTCAAGAGAAAAACCTATACATGTAATTCTATTCTAGAATTAGTCTATATTGATCGATGTGGACCCATGAGAACTAAGAGCTTCTATGGTGATAGATACTACATTCTATTTGTAGATGATTTTTTTAGAATGATGACAATTATGTTCTTAAAAGAGAAATCAGAAGCACTCAAGATGTTTAAATGGTATAAAGCTATTGTAGAAAAACAAAGTGGTAAGGAAATTAAATGCTTAAGATCAAATAGAGGAGGTGAATTTATTTCTGATGAATTCACTAAATTTTGTAATGAGCATGGAATTAAAAGACAAGTTTTTGCACCAAGAACACCACAACAAAATGGGATTGCTAAAAGAAGGAGCATATCCATTGTTGATTGTGCAAGAACACTGATGTTTGAGAAATGCATCACACAAACATTCTAGAGGGAAGCTATCAGTATTGTTGTCTACAGATTGAACTTAGAAAAATTGAAGAAAGACACCAAGAAGACACCTTATGAGCTATGGTATGGATACAGACCCAATGTAAGTTACTTCAGAATTTTTGGAATTCAATGTTATATTTTGAAAGATGATAGAAATGGAAAGATTGACTCCAAAGATGAAGAAGGGATCTTTCTAGGTATTTTATCAAAAGCAAGGCTTATAAATATCTTAAGAAATCCTCTCACAGAATCATTGAAAGTGAAAATGTGAAAATAGAAGAATTTACAAAGAAAAATGATGAGGAAAGAAGGAAAGAACCAGAAGACTACAACAGGTTTTTTTATAATGAAGAACCTGACACTCTACCTGAGCAATAGTGTATTACTCTTGAGTGACACAGTGTTGCACCCATGCATCAGGCTACAAACACTGAAAATCAGGAAATTGCTCAAAATGATGTTCAAAGCGATGGAGATAAGAATGAAGGTCAAGATGATGATCAGAATGATGAACAAAGAGATGAAATATAACTTGCCAAGTATGTTACAAGACACCATCCATAGAACCAGATCATAGGAGACAAAAAGGCTGTTGGAATGAGAACAAGAAGTAAGTCACTAAACACTAGATGTTTAATTTGTGATTTTGAGACTAAATTTGTTAACAATGCACTTGAAAATGAAGAATGGGTCAATGCTATGAATGAGGAGATAGAATAGATTGAGAAGAATAGAACATGGACATTAGTACCTAGACCAGATGACAAGAATGTCATTGGTACCAAATGGATATTTAGAAACAAGCTGAATGAGAATGGAGAAGTCACAAGAAACAAAGCAAGATTAGTATGAAAGGAGTATGCACAAGATGAAGGTATTGACTATGGAGAAACCTTTTCTCCCATTGCTAGACTAGAAGGAGTAAGAATTATTCTTTCTTATGCTGCATTCAAACGATTCAAGGTATACCAAATGAATGTCAAATCTGCGTTCCAAAATGGAATACTAGAAGAAGAGGTATACATTGAACAACCATAAAGGTTTGTTGATCCTAACAAAAGAAAAATGGTTTGTAGACTTCACAAATCCTTGTATAGATTGAAACAAGAACTGAGAGCCTAGTATGAAATACTTTACTCCTATCTCATAAGTATTGGATTTTTAAGAACAAGTGAAAACAATAATTTGTATTTAAAAGAAGCTAAAGATGATAACATTTTGATTACTAAAATATTTGTTGATGATATCATATTTGGCGGTAATGATATGTTATGTAAATCAATTTCTAATGAAATGAGAAAAGAATTTGAGATGTCAATGTTTGGGGAGATCAAATTCTTTCTTGGTCTACATCTTCTTTAATAGGATGCAGGCATATACATCACTCAATCCAAATATATCAAGGAAGTGCTAAAGATATTCAAGATGGAAGATACCAAGCCAGTTGGAACACCTATGGCTTATAGATGTAATCCAACAAATGAAGACAAGTCAAACAAGGTAAATCAAACCTTATATAGATCTATGATTGGAAAACTCATGTACGTTGTTCATACTAGACCAGATATAGCACATGTAGTTAGAATAGTTGCAAGATTCTATGCTAATCCCAAGGAATCACACATGAATATTGTCAAAAGAATTACGAGATATCTAAAGAATACCAAAGACAATGGCTTATGGTATAAAAGAGAAGGCAAATTTGAGCTTCAAGTCTATACAGATGTTGATTGGGCTGGAAACTTAGATGACAGAAAGAGAACAACATGAGGAGAATTCTTCATGGGTGATAGACTTGTCACATGGATAAGCAAGAAGAAAGGATGCATCTCACAATCTACTGTAGAAGCATAATAGGTGGTTGTTGCTGCAAATTGCTCTATCATTGAATAGATCAAACAATTACTGGAAGGTATGAACATCAAAATTCTTGAACCAATAATTTCTATTGTGATGATACCATTGCAATAAACATTTCTAAAAACCCATTCATGCATGCTAACACAAAGCATATTTCAATCAAGTATCATTACTTAAGAGAACAAGTGAAAGAGAAAGAGGTGATACTAGAATATGTTCAATCCAAGGAACAATTAGCTAACATATTCACAAAGCCATTGCCTAAATTCACATTTGAGTACCTGAGAAAGAGACTAGGGGGTCGAACCTTGTCTATTAGTCACTAAGCCGACTAGGAGGCTGCATCAGCCTACACATAATCAGAAGATCATTCATGTTTATGCAAGAAAAGAGAAGGACTGCAAAGATATATTAGTACATAGAAAGGTACTTATCTACACTGAACACCAGAGTTATTATTTGCTGATGGAAAGGAAATTCAAGGAGTATATTATAAAAAGAAGGAAGCATATACTTTGGCATTACTGTCAAAGGGATAGAGTATCTTAAGAAACCAAAGAGAGATTATATCCATATGAAATATCCATCATAATCATCTAAAGGGAGAGAAATTACCCTAATGGAGAGAAGTATTCTATATTGCTATCAAAGTAAAAAGAGATGATCTAGGAGAGGAATAGTCAAAGGGAGAGAAAACATCAAAGAAGAGATTCTACAACAAAGGGAGAGATAGACTCAGAGGTTGCTACATCTATCCAGTGAATGGAATGAGGATTGAAGAAAGTACTCTGTAAGAATCAAATCTAAGCTATATGAGCTTACCAAGAGCCATATATTTGTATTGGTTATAGACCAATAAGTTTGGTAAATTGTGGAGCTACAACTGATATATTTCATATTGTATTATTAGTAACGTAGTATGTTTCCATCAATGCCAGAGAGAGAGATTGATGAACTATAACTGATTGAATGTTTGAAGATGTTAAGTTGATGATCACCAAGCTATAGAAAGTTAATGCAAGACATTAAATCAGTTAATGTATTGTATTGTCATTGATGTCAAATTGATATAATCTGAATGGTCATATACATAGTGTCAAAGATTTAAAAGAATCAAAGAGATAAATTTTATGTTATCTGTAATGCATAAATTTTAGTATACACCAAGTGACAAGAAAAACTGACGACCAGTGCACCCCGACAGATAGAGAACCTCGAGAGAAGAAGTCACAATGATACTTGAGAAAGAAAGCTGAGAAAGCATTACCAAGTACAACAAAAGTAAAGTAGAACTGAAATTCATAGTGTTTCCCGATGGATAGACAACCCTGACGGATAGAGGTGCTCAAGGACAAATGAAGTCAAGACCGAGAAAACAAGGAGTTAAACACCAATCAGAATTGAAGTTTAGAAATGACAAAAGACTTAGTTGTTAGAAGCTAATTATGGAGTCAATATGTTGATCAAATTGTTTTCATTGACAAGTTAAAAGCTAAAGATAAGCTAGAGATTAAATCTAGTTTTATTCTAGAAAATAAGGAGAAATCTGTGGGATAAAACTAAAGTAAGCTTTCAAGAAAGAAAGGCAAGAATTGCGGATCTTGCAAAGAACAAGAAATTCAAGGACTTAGAAATGATGAAATCATGTCTATAAGAGAGACAAGATAATTTATTATGAATTTGTGGGTGAATAGAGAAGAAGATGCTAAAGAGAATACTGGTGAAGAAGACTTCATCAGACCTGATCAACAAGCTATAAGATAGAGCTAAAGATTTCTATGAACACCGAGTAATAGAGGAACACAACATCACCAAGTAGAAAGAAGTGAAGAAAAGGAACATAAAAGAAAAAAGGATCAGAAAGGTATTATGAGCTTACAATAGATTTGAACATCTACAAGATTAATTTGTTTATATAAATAGATCATTTACTATTTCAGTTTAACCATTGAATCATAAAGTCTCTTAACCAAGCAAGACTTAACAATCCTTTATATATTGAGATACATCCCAAGGATTATCAAAAGGTTAATTCATGTTGATAAGAATAGTGAATGCGGAGAGGTAAAGTGATTAACTATTAGTGATAAATCCTCTAACAAGGTTGCACTTAACAGTGTGTTTGTAACCTTTAACATGGTTGGCTCTTCACCGAGCTCACTTCAGAAGAATGAAAATTTTGGGTCACCGGTCCCAAGTGGTTTTTCCCTTAACAGGGTTTCCATGTTAAAAATCCATGTGTCAAATATGTTTATGATTAATTGATTTGATATTTTTCTTTTCACATTACTATATTAGATTGATCAGTAAAGATTAAGTTATTTACTGTATTTTAGTAAAGGCTAGAATGCTATTCAGTAAAGATAAAGAATAAGGGTTAACAATGAACTCCGAGCAGTAGTTATTCAATATGATTATTTAAAGCCATACATCTTGTAGGGCTGAAGATAACTGGAGATTTATAATTGTGGTATAAATTTTTGGATGAATTTTTTAGGCAATTGATTCACCCCCCCTCTTAGTTATTATAACAATTGGTATTAGATCTTGTGTGCTTAGAAGGAAGGTTTCAAGACCTAAGCTAAAGATCACAAGATGAGAAAATGAGATGTGCCTAAGTTGAACAAGGACAACTTTGCTTCAAGGAAAAGCAGGATAAGACTCCACCTATCAGGTATTGGAAATGATGTTACTTAATACTTGGATACTGAATATTTGTTTCCTACATGACCTCACACACTTGATCAATTAAGATAAAAGCATGAGGACAATTATATGATGATAAAACCTACTTCTTCATGCTCTGATGCTGAATTTGAAGATGTCAAAACATGCACCACTGCAAAGAAAATGTGGGATAAAATAAAGCTAGTTGATGGAGGAGATGCTAATGTACCAAGAGCTAAGGAAAAAATCTTGAGAGGAAAATTTGATGACCTAAGAGTGAGAGAAGGAGAAAAAATACTCAGTGCAGCTGCAGAATCCAAGAGGTAGTCAATTCTACCTGATGAGTTGGAGGTGTACTAGAAGAAAAAATAGTGGTAAGTAAAATCCTAAGAACCTTATTGCCTATTTATGCTATTAGAGTATCTTCTATACAAGAATGAGAACAGTAGAAAATAACAATGTCACTCTAGATAGTTTGGTTGGTAGACTTATTTCATTTGAGATGAATAACTTTGACAATAGTGTCTTACCATCTATTGAGTCTGCATTCAAATCTTCTTTAAAGATAAGTAAAACAAGATATAAACACACTATGAGAAATGATAGTGCAAGTGATAGTGATGACCAAGGACAATGATATTGAAGCACTAATGGCTAGAAGATTGTAGAGAGGCAAAGGTAGATACAAAGGTAAATTACCATTGGTATGTTTTAATTGTAAAGAGATTGGACACTTTGCTGCTAGATGTACTAACAAAAGAAAATATGACATAATTAATGACAGAACTTATGAAAAGAAGTTTGAAAGAGGTTATAATAGAGATTATGAAAGAAATTGACAATCTGAGAGAAGAGATACCCGAGACTACATAGACAAAGGGAAGAAAGCTTGTTACGTGGATGAGAACAAAGCTGGAGATACTGACACCTAATCTGATGAAGACATTGAGATGGTATTTGTTTCTATGAAGGATGATTTAGATTAAGAGGAAAGGTATGTTGAGACTGCACTCATATCTAAGGTTGGTAAGAATGATGTTTGGATTATAGATAGTGGCTGCACTCACCACATGACTGGAGATAGGGAAAAGTTTGAAAATTTTGAGTATTATAATGGTGGATTAGTAAGAATGGGTAATGACTCACCTTGTCTGGTTGAAGGTAAAGGAACCATAATGTTGAATAATCTGATCAGATGTGAAAATACATATTGGGTGAAAGGCCTTAACTATAATTTGTTGAGTGTTTCACAACTAAATAACACAAGACACCGATTTGTATTTGAGAACAAAAAGGAAAAGATCTTTAATGAATCACGAAGGTTGATTGGAACTGGTGAACAAACAAAAGGTAATCTCTTCTATCTTGATGATATTAACACCACTTGTTTGATGGCTAGAAATGAAGACATATGGTTGTGGCATAAAAGACTACGTCATTTGAATTTTGACAACACGGTTAAGATA
The DNA here is from genome assembly GCA_018584345.1 of Thuja plicata. Classification (NCBI taxonomy): domain Eukaryota; kingdom Viridiplantae; phylum Streptophyta; class Pinopsida; order Cupressales; family Cupressaceae; genus Thuja; species Thuja plicata. Next base: position 2,362,758 of record MU227979.1, on the reverse strand, counting down.
AGAAATAAAAGGAAAGTAAGAGGCTTACTGAGCATGTCAAAGCCTGACCATATCATGTGTAAGAATTGTCAAAAAGGTAAAATGACAAAGTCTAGTTTCAAGAGAAAAACCCATACATATAATTCTATTCTAGACTTAGTCTATATTGATCTATGTGGACCCATGAGAACTAAGAGCTACTTTGGTGATAGATTATTCATTCTATTTGTAGATGATTATTCTAGAATGATGATAGTTATGTTCTTAAAAGAGAAATCAGAAGCATTCAAGTTGTTCAAATGGTATAAAGCTATTGTAGAAAAACAAAGTGGTAAAGAAAGGAAATGCTTAAGATGAGATAGAGGAGGAGAAATTATTTCTAATGAATTCACTAAATTTTTTAATGAGCATCGAATTAAAAGCCAGGTTTTTGCACCAAGAACACCATAGAAAAATGGGATTGCTAAAAGATGGGATAGATCCATTGTTGATTGTACAAATTTGAGCTTCAAGTCTATACAAATACTGATTGGGCTAGAAACTTAGATGATAGAAAGAGCACAATAGGAGGAGCATTCTTCATGGGTGATAGACTTGCCACATGGATAAGAAAGAAGCAAGGATGCATCTCACAATCTACTATAAAAGTAGAATATGTGGCTTCTACTACAAATTTCTCTAACATTGCATGGATCAAACAATTACTGGAAGGTATGAACATGAAAATTCTTAAACCAGTAATTATCTCTTGTGATAATACCAGTGCAGTAAACATTTCTAAAAATCCATCCATGCATGCTAAGACAAAGCATAATTCAATCAAGTATCATTTCTTAAGAGAACAAGTGCAAGAGAAAGAGGTGATACTATAATATGTTCAATCTAAGGAACAATTAGTTGACATATTCACAAAGCCATTGCCTAGAGATACATTTGAGTACCTGAGAAAGAGACTAGGGGTCCGACCCTTATCTATTAATCACTAACCTGACTAGGAGACTGCATCAGCCTACACATAATCAAAAGATCATTCATGTTTATGCAAGAAAATAGAAGGTTTGCAAAGATATATCAGTACACAGAAAGGTACTTATCTACACCAAACACCAGAGTTACTATTTACTGATGGAAAGGAAATTCAAGGATTATATTATAAAAAGGAAGGATATACTTTAGCATTGTTGTCAAGGGGAGAGAGTATCCTAAGAAACCAGAGATAGATTATATCCATATGAAATATCCATCATAATCATCCAAAGGGAGAGAAGTTACCTTAATGGAGAGAAGTATTGTGTATTGTTGTCAAAGTAAAAAGAGATGATCAAGGAGAGGAATAGTCAAAGGGAGAGAAAACATCAAAGAAGAGATTCTACAACAAAGGGAGAGATTGACTCAGAAGTTTCTACATCTGTCTAGTGAAGGGAATGAAGATTGAAGAAAGTACTCTACAAGAATCAAATCTAAGCTATATGAGCTTACCAAGAGCCAGATATTTGTATTGGTTATAGAACAATAAGTTTGGTAAATTGTGGAACTACAACTGATATATTTCATATTGTATTAGCAGTAATGTAGGATGTTTCCATCAATGCCAAAGGGAGATATTGATGAACTATAACTAATTGAATGTTTGAAGATGTTAAGTTGATGATCACCAAGCTGCAGAAAGTTAATGCAAGACATTAAATTAGTTAATGTATTGTATTTTCAATATTGTCAACATGATATAATCTAATTAGTCATATACATAGTATCAAAGATTTCAAAGAATCAAAGAGATAAAGGTTATGTTATCAGTAATGCATAAAAGTTTAGTAGACACCAAATGACAATAGACATTGATGGTCAATGCACCTTGACAGATAGAGAACCTTGAGAGAAGAAGTCACAGTGATACCTGAGCAAGAATTACCAAGCAGAACCAAAGTAACCCAAGAAGAACTGAAAGTCACTGTGTTTCCCGAGGGACAAAAAACCCTGATGGGAAGAGATGCCTGATGACAACTGAAGTCAAGATAGAGAAAATAAGGGGTTAAACACCGATCAGAACTGAAGTTCAAAAATGACAAAAGACTTAGTTGGCAGAAGCTAATTATGGAGTTAACTGGTTGATCCCATTGTTTTCATCAAAAATTTAAAAGCTATAGATAAGATAGAGATTAAAGCTAGTTTTATTCCAAAAAATAAGGAGAAATCTATGGGATAAAAATGAACTAAGCTTTAAAGAAAGAAAGGTGAGAATTGTAGATCACACCAAGAACAAGAAATTCAAGGACTTAGAAATGGTGAAATCATGTCTATAAGAGAGACAAGCTAATTTATTATGAATTGGTGGGTGAATAGAGAAGAAGATGATGAAGAGAATAATGGTGAAGAAGTCTTCATCAGACCTGATCAACAAGCTATAAGATAGAGCTAAATATTTCTGCGGACACCGACCAATAGAGGAACACAACATCACCAAGAAGAAAGAAGTGGAGCAAAGGAACATAAAAGAAACAAAGATAAAAAAGGCATTATGAGCTTACAATATATCTGAACATCTACAAGATTAAGCTATTTATATGAATAGATCATTTACTATTTTAGTTTAACCATTGGATTAGAAAGTCTCTTAACCGAGCAAGACTTAACAATCCTTTATATATTGAGATAAATCCCAAGGAGTATCACAAGGTTAATTCATGTTGACAAGCATAGTGAATGTGGACAGGTCAAGTGATTAATTGTTAGTGATAAATCCTTTAACAAGGTCACACTTAACAATGTGTTTGTAACCTTTAATAGGGTTGGCTCTTCATCGAGCTCACTTCAAAAGAGTGAAAATTTTGGGGCACCATTCCCAAGTGGGTTTTCCCTTAATAGGGTTTCCACGTTAAAAATCCATGTGTCAAATGTGTTTATGATTCATTGCTTTGATATTTTTCTTCACACATTACTATATTGGATTGATCAGTAAAAATTAAGTTATTTATTGTATTTTGGTAAAGGCTAGACTGTTATTCGGTAAAGATTAAGAATAAGGGTTAATAGTGAACTCTGAGCAGTAGTTATTTGATATAATTATTTAAAGGCATACATCTTGTAGGACTAAAGATAACTGGAGATTTATAATTGTGGTATAAATTTTTGGATGAATTTTTGAGGCCACTTATTCACCCCCCATCTCAGTTATTCTAACACTACAAAGGGAAATGAACATGTGTTCAGGCATATTGCCTCGAGCTCGGTGATCAAATATAACAAAAATCTCAATCCCAAGGAAGGTTCACTACCTTACAACAATATTTGATCTTAGATCATAAAGGCCATACTTTCCAAGCTCACAAACTAACAAACAACATCTCTGATATGCCAAAATAGTTTCTATGAAGTACAAAAATCTTTGCCTCAATTGTATATTCCATTTATACCACTTCTCTTTAGTATCTCTTATTCAAGATTTTAGGCCCAAAGAAGACAAACACAACTGAGAGGGTGGGAGGGGGGTGGGGGGTGAATCATTTGTACTCATAGTTATTAAAACATTAACAATTGAATCACTTATATATCTAAAAGATAAATAGTAATGCAAGATCCACAATACACAACTCATAACACCAGATTGTTTCATGACAAAAACTAGTTAAGGGAAAACCCAAGTGGGAGTCAAACCCACAAGATAAATGTACTCTTCTAAACTTACTTCCAATTAAGAGAAAATAAGAATAGAGAAGAATACACTTGCATCCACAAGCCCACTACCCAGAGCACATTTCTCACAATACAACAATCTGGCCCTCAATCGGGTTCACTGAACAACATCTGATAATAGTTACAAAGGGTGGAAAAATTATCCAACACAACCAAACTCACTTACAACATCTACAATGCCAATATAGTTCCAATGAAGTATAATTTCTACCTCAGTTACAAAATACAAACATCTCTTTTTACCACATACTACACACACATCACAATCACATATGATTTCCCATTTATACAAATTATAATGAATATAAACAACAAGGTCGTCCAAGACCTATACAAATAAAGATATGAATATTAAGCTCAAAAAACAATGAGATCAAAATCAAGTCAGATAGGACTTAGATAGGACACTAAACATCATCCATGAACATGCAACAACATTACCAAATCGATGCCACAAATTGCAACATGTTACTTCACCAAGTTGGCTAAGACCTAAATGAAGAAACACTGACATGCTCAACAAATCACCAAATGTTATCACCTCGATCAATGATAACCAAAAACATAGTCATAACATGATCCAAGAACACTAGAAAGCGGCATGAAAAAACTCTCAAACATCTCAACCTTGAAATCCAAACTCATCTTTGTATTGTTCGTCATGAACACTAAACTCTGTCACACCAAAAAGATAGCTTGTTGAACTCTGAATCACGAACAACACTAGCTGACAAAACAAAATTAAGTCTCAAAGAATTCACCAAATTTTCATCCACTGAATCAACCAAACTAATCTATACCGAAGAAAACACTTGACCTCTGAAGAATCTAGGATAAAAGGAACACTGAAATACTAGCACTTGATCAATCAATCATAACTCACTCCAATTGTCATGTAAAACTTTTTAAGTTTACCAAAATCAACTATAGACACATCTAAACTATCAGATATGGCCATAACACAAGATTAACAATATATCACCTGAACAACTAAAATCATCTCTACTAAACAAAACACACTGTATGCAACAACAATAGTATGTTGACAACAATGACAAAACATTAATGTTAGGACACATAGACAAGGCCTAATAAAAAATCTCTAACTTTCTTAAAAATATTCCAACAATCTCCCCCTTTGGCATTAATTACAATATATGAAGTGAAAAATAGATCAATGTCCAAAGATAATATATCCACCTGATCACTCTGAATATCCAGCTTCAAAAATCTCAAAACAACTTGTTTTTCACACAATCTTGTCCCCATTTGACATCAATGGCAAAGGACCAAATACATCAAAAGAACTTAACTCACCTCAAAATGTTGTTGAAACTTTTTAGTATTAATCCATAAGATCCTAAAGAATGCTCCCATAAGGAGTAGACCTATCCCTTCAATCCAGAGAATAATATTCAGACAATGTTATAGATTAATGGAATCCTTAGCATCATATGCTCTAATTAGGAGGGGCCATTACCCCAAGCTTATCTATGAGATATTCAAATGTGTCTTTTGGAAAATTTTATGTATATATATATCAGTAATATTTTCCTTAGTAGATACATACTATGATCTAACTTCCTTGTCACTAGCTCTATCCCTCATGAAATGATACTTAACAGAAATATTCTTTGTTTTTGAATGTTATACCATATTCTTTGAAATATTTATAGCACTTGAGTTATCATAATAAATAACAATAGGTTCATCAATGTTTATCCTTAGATCCTTCAACATTCTCTTCATCCAAACAACTTGAGTGTAATTAATATCAACAACAACATACTCAACCTAACTGTAGATTGTGAAATGCAATCCTACTTCTTACTTGTCTAAGAGATTAGTCTCTTGCCTAAGAAGAACACACCACCACTTGTACTTTTCCTATCATAAACATTTCCTTCCCAATCCGCATCTCTATATGCACAAAGTGTAAAATCATTGTCCTTAACAAACCACAAGCCATAGTAACCCATTCCCTTTAAGTATCTAAATATTCTTTTAATAGAAACAACATGTGATTTCTTTGATTTTACTTGAAACATTGCCACAAAAAAATAGCATTTATTATATCAAATCTAGTCTAAGTTAAGTATAATAATCCACCAAGATAGATCTATATATTTTTTGATTCACAAGGGGATTCATCATCTTTAGTCAATTTACAACTAGTAACCATAGGATTTCGAACTAGTTTTTAATATTCTATACAAAACCTTTTCAATAACTCTCTGACATACATGGACTGTGTAATGAAAATTCCCCTATCCAACTGTGTAACTTGAAATCCAAGAAAGAATTTCATTTCACCTATTATAGACATCTCAAATTATTTTTTCATTTCATCAATAAATCCTTTACTCAATTCATCTTCACCACCAATTATGATATCCTCAACAAAAACTTTAGCAATCAAGATATTATCATTAACTAATTTGAAATACAAATTACTGTCAGTTGTACCTTTACTAAATCCAATCTTTGTCAAGTACCTATCCAATCTATCATACCAAGCTCTAGGGGATTTCTTCAATCCATAAAATTCTTTTTTCAATTTACAAACCATATCTCCTTCATCGGTTAGTGGAAATCCATCAGGTTGTTCACTATAAACATTTTCCTCTATCTCACCATTCAAAAATGCTGACATGACATCCATCTGATAAAATTTAGAATTTATGTAAGTTACATAAGCAACAAGTAATCTAACAACTTTAATTCTAGCTACAGGAGAAAAGGTCTCTTTAAAACCAGTACCTTCCATCTATGAATACCCTTTGCATACTAGTCTAGTATTCTTCTGAACCAGTTTTCCAACTTCAATCAACTTGTTCCTGGATACCCTTTTAGTTCCAATCACATTCTTATCCACATGTCTGGGAACAAGAATCCAAGTCTCTTTCTTCTTAATTTGACCAATTTCTTCCCTCATAGAATTTATCCAACTCTCATCATTACAAGTTTATTTCACATCTTTAGGTTGAAATCCATATAGAAGCCATGTTTCATCACTAGAAATGATTCCTCTAGTTTGAACACCTCTATTCTTATCACCAATAATATAATTTTTAGAATGATTAATCTTTACATACTGTAAAGTCTTAGAAATAGGATTTTTATAAGACCCTTCAATTTCAATGTCCTTATTAGCCATCATCTCAACCTGTTCATTCAATTCACTCTAATCTTGATCTTGATTTTGTACTTACACAATCTAATTGTTCTCTTCAACTATGTCATACCTACAAGTTCTTTCTGATCTCTGCATATTCACTCCAACTGTCATGCGAAGCTCTATAATTTGACCAGAATCAACTAAAAACATATATGAACCATCACATATGATCACAACATAGGATCAACAACATATCACCTCAACAACTGAAATCCTCTCTACTAAATAAAATACACTATTTGCAACATAAATAGTATATTGACTTCAATGAAAAAATAATAATGGTAGCACACATACACAAGGTCTAATAAAAAATCTCTAACATTATCAATAATCTTCCAACACATCGCACTCATCCATACCTTTGCAATTACAAAATGATTTCATATTTATACACATTACATCAATTTATCTCAACTAGGTCAACCGGGTACTTAAGTACAAAATATTAGTTCAATACAACTCAATACTCAATGCGATCCATTGAATGTTGGGTAAAACATAGCAATGACTCATTAAAAAATCCTCAAACATGCTCTAGATTTATATATGACGCCACGATCCATCGCAACATGTTATGCCACCAAGTTAGACAAGAACAACAAGAATACCAATACTTTACATGAAAAATCTTCAATTTTGATCACACATACCAACGTGTTCCACCTACATGAATAAAGAACAATCAAGAAATATTAGCAAGCAACATGAAATTTCATGATGTCAATAGGAACATCTTTGTCTCATGAATCAAACTCACATCTTCACTGTTCATCGGGAACACAAAACCATAAACACTTTTATAAAATAAAAATAGCTTATGAACATCCAAATCATGAACCAATTGAGCTGAGGATACACATCCATTTCCTAAAATCACCACTAGGTTAGAAACAAATAATATTGCATAACCGATCCACACCGATCCAAATATTGAAACATTGTCTCTAACAAAATAACCAAAATAAAAGTCTCTGATAAATTCATCATAACTCTCTCAAATCATCATGTGATCCTCTTCCACTTGAACAAGATCAAGTACAAACATCCCCAAACACTTCACCAGGCTCAAAACATAACATATTCAAGACACTATCCATACCACAGAAATCATCTTACTAAACATATTAGGGACACTGTCACCAACAGTAAAATAAGATGACAGTGTTATATTTTGTGTTATTTAATTTGTACTTGGTTCAAGTATATACTACAGTGCTAAAAACTTCTATCCAATATATTTGTGAAATAATCACTTCAATCATAATAGTTCTAGCAGTGTCTAGAATGGTTCTATTTCTAATTTCTTCAATTTCATTCTACCGTGGGATCTGCAGAGTAGACAAGTGTCTCTTTATTCCATGATCTTCACAAAAATTGTTAAATTCAGTATAATTAAAGTCTCCACCTCTATCTGATATAAGAAATTTCAATCTCAATCATATTTTAGTCTCAACCATAGCTTTGAAAATCTTGAATTTGTCAAAGGATTCAGATTTCTCTCTAAAAAATGTAACCCACATGATTATAGAATAATCATCAATGAATAGAATAAAATACCTTTCCCCATAATAGCTTCTTTTTACTGCAGGACCACATAGATCAAAATGCACCAAATTGATAATTCCAATTGAAGAATAATTATTTCTCTTAGAAGTAGACTTAGTCAATTTACCCAACTGACATTGCTTATACATCGCATTAATAGGATTCAAAAGTTTAGGAAGATCTCTAAAAGATATTGTAGTTCCTATCTTCACAATGTTATCAAAGTTCACATGAAAAAATATCTTATGCCACAACCAAATGTCATAAACCTTAGCAATCAAGCATCTACTCTCAGAATTGTTCAAATGAAATACATTACATTTAGTCTTTCTCCTTGTAGAAATCTCAATTCTATTGCTTCCAATAATCTTGCACATTCCATCCTTGAATTGTAAGTTGCATCCTTTATCAAATAGCTATCCAATACTCAAGAGATTATATTTGCAACCTTCAACATATAGAACATCATCAACATTAGTCTTACCATCAAGAGTTATATAACCTTTGCCTTTGATCATGCAAGGAGTATCATCACCAAATCTGACAACACCACCATCATACCTATCCAATTTCACAAATTTGTTTTTGTCTTCAGTCATGTGTTGTGAACATCCACTGTCAATAACTTATTCATCCTTCTTATCTACATGTGAAACTAAGGCTTTCTCTTCATTTAGAATGTTAGGATTTCCATCTTTGATAATAATAAACACAATCTCATCTTCACTGACATCTTCATCATAAACATAGTGACATTTCTTATGATATTTAGGCTTGAATTTATTTAGGCTTGTACTTATATTCTTTATCAAGACATCTAGAAGCAATATGACCAATCTTACTACATGAAAAACATTTCAAAAACAACTTTCCTTGATACTTACCAAATCCCTTAAGTAGTCTCTTTGAAAATAGGGCTTCAAGATCTCTTTCTTCTTTCTCAAATTGTTCCCATTCTTTAGCATATCTACCAAGCTTAGATGAACTTTATTCAGGAACATATATGTTCTTATCCTTAGAAATAAAAGCTTTAAATGTAGATTTAATTTTAGGAAATCTATCTCCAAATTCACTCATTTCAAAAGATTATAACTTACCAATAAATGTATCTCTTGTCATAGTAGTCATAGTTCTGATTTCTTCAATAGCGGAAATGTTATGATTGTAAGGAGAAAAGGAGCTCAGGATTTTAGAAACAATCTCATTCTCATCCTATGTTCCACCAGCGCATTTGATTCCACAAACAAGTTCAGTGATATTATTCACATAGGAAGTAATGTTCTCATCTTCTCTCATCCCCAATGATTCATATTTTCCTTTTAGAATTTGTAGATTGACTCTCTTCACAAATGTATCTCCTTCAGATAATGTCTCCAAATTTATCCATACTTCATGTCTAGTCTCTAATCCTAGAAAGTTTGTATACTTAGCATCTGATAAGGCACTCTTCAAAGCTTCTATTGCTAACATTTACTCAAATTATTTATTTTCATCAAAAATCTCAATAGAAATATCCATAGGAGGATTATAATATTTCTTTTTAACAACCCAATGTTCTTTGCTAAGACATCTCAAGTGTGTCATCATCTGGTCCTTTCATATAGTGTAATTTATTCCATCAAATCTTGGACTATCTTTCTTAAAGGTTGACATCTTGAATCTCCTCAAGTGGTTAAGCTTCTCAATGAGGACACTACATCCACTATCAATCAATAGAATAAATGTAGAAAATACGACTGAGAGGGGGCGTGAATCTGTTGTAACAAAAAAATCAAGACCTTTAACCAAATTATAAACTTAATCTCAAATCTGAAAGATAAAAATTAATGTAGGAACATAACACAGTAAATCAACACATAACACCAAAATTTTTGATGTGGAAACTTTTGGAAGAATTTTGAGCATGTCAGAGATTTTATATTAGACCTTGTCTCTGTGTGTTGACATTAATGTTTTGTCATTGATGTCAACATGCTATTATTGTTGCAGATAGTGTTCTTTTTTCAGTTGAGATGATTTCAGTTGATTCATGTTATATTTTTTTTATCTTGTGTTACGATTGTATATGATGGTTCATATATGTCTATAGTTAATTCTGGTCAACTTATAAAGCTTTTCATGGTGGCTGGAGTAAGTTATGATTGATTTATTAGGTGATAGTATTTCAATGTTCCTATTGTTCAGATTTTTTAGAGGTCAATTTTTTACTTCGGTATGGATCATATTGTTTGATTCATTGGACATGAAGTTGGTGAATGATTTGGAGCTTAATTTTGTTTCTTTCTCTCATATTGTTCATGAGTCAGAGTTCAGCAAGCTATCTTTTTGATGTGATAGAGTTGAGTGTTCAATGTTCATGGTGAAGAATATAGAGATGAGTTTGGATTTCAAGGTTTATATGTTTGACAGGATATTTATGATACTTGTTTCTATTCTTGGATCCTGTTATGACCATGATGTTGGTTAGAATTGATCGAGGTGATCACTTTTGGTGATTTGAGGATCATGTTGGTGTTTCTTCATTTACGTCTTAGGTGACTTGATGAAGTAATGTGTTGCAATTCATGGCATGGATTCGAAAATGTTGTTGTGTGTTCACGGATGATTTTTTGGGTCCTATATAAGTTTTGGATGACTTGATTTGGATTGCATTGGTATTTGATCTTAATATTCATATCATTTGTTTGTATAGGTCTTGGTCGGCCTTATTGTTATTATTCATTGTAATTTGGATAAATGGGCAAACATTTGTGATTGTGATGTATAGTGTGGATAGAGTAGAGAGAGATGTTTGTAATATGCAACTAAGCGAGAAATTGTACTTAATTGGAAGTATATTGTCATAGGATATGTTGTAAGTCAATTTAATTGTATTGGACAGTTTGTCTACCATTTTTTAACTATTATCAATGATTGATCGGTGAACTTGACTGAGGGCCAAATCATTGTATTGTGAGTAGTGTGCTTTGGGAAGTGGGCCTGTGAATGAAAGTGAATTATTCTTTGTTCTTATTTAATCTTAACCAGGAAATTTTTTTAGCAGAGTACATTTATCTTGTGGGTTTGACTCCCACGAGGGTTTTCCCTTAACCAGGTTTCCTCATGAAAAAAATGTCGTTGTAAGTTGTATATTTCCGATCTTGCATTATATTCGTATCTTTCATATCTATTAGTGATTCAATTTTTAATGTTTTAATAACTAAGAGTACAACTGATCACCCCTTTAGTTGTACTTGTCTTCATTGGGCCTAATATTTGGTATCAGAAGTAAGTCCTTTGGAGGAGCTTAATCCCTTGATGGAGATCTGACATGACAAGAATTAGGAAAGATAGTCTGAAGTTTGATGGAACCAACTACCTAATATAGAAGGATCAGACGACTACTTATCTGATATGAATGGGAGATGAATATTGGGAGATAAAAGTGAAGGCTTATTCTATTCCTAATGACTTGACTCAGTCTACTGATGATGAGAAGAAGAAATTTAAGGAAAATAAGTTAGCAAGGGAAGATTTGGATAGTTCCTTGTCAAATACATAATATTATCACATATATGGATTGAGGACAATGCATGAGGTATGAACTAAACTCAAAACTATTTATGAAGGTGACAAGTATGCAAAGAAAGCTAAGTTGCACAGTTTGAAAGAAAAGTATGAGGATATGAAGATGAGTGAAAGTGAAACTATCTCATCCTATTTTCAGAGGGAGAATGATCTGGTTAGTTTAATGAAATGTGATGGTGGTACCTTAGAAGATAATGAGGTCATATACAAAATTCTGAGATCATTTCATAACTGTTACAGTGAGAAATTTGCAGCTATTAAAGAAATAATGTTTTTGAAAGATATAACAAGAGAAGCCCTAATTGATAGAATATGTTCTTATGAGATGACCACACTTGCTAAGGAACTTCCAAAGGTTGAAACTTCATTCAAAGTAAATGTGACGAAGCATGATTAGGGAGAGAGCTCTTGCAGAGTAATAAAAGACAATTAATATGCTAAGAAATGGGAAGAGATCATGGAAGAGGAAAGAAAGATTGATTATATTGAAGCCTTGACTGCAAGAAGATTTCCTAAAGGCTCTCCTAACTATGAAGGAAAGTTACTGTTAAAATATTTTTCTTGTAATAAGATTGGTCATATTTCATCTGGATGTCAAAAACAAATCTCGAAGGAATCTAAGGTCACATCTAATAAATCTCATCATAAGGATCATAGAATTTTTTATGCTACTGGAGAAGGTATGACTGATGATAAATCTAGTGCTAGTGATGAAGAGATTGTAGTTATAATTATTAAAGAAGATAATCCTAAGGAAGAGAAATCTAGTTTCACATGGTGTTAAAAGAGATGAATGGGCCATTGATAGTGGATTTTCAAATCATATGACTAGTGATAAAAAATAAGTTTGTGAAGCTTGAAGATTATGACGGCTCTGTTGTTAGGTTCGGTAACAACATGCCCTGCTTGATAAAAGGGAAATGATCTATTATTCTTGATGGTAAAAATAGTAGTGATGATGTTTTGTATGTTAAAGGATATAGCCATTACTTGTTGAGTGTTTGAAAATTAATGGACAAGGGAAACAAATTGGGATTCATAGGAGTGAGAAAAATCATTGGAAGCAATGGAAAGATGATTGCATAAGGTACACAGACTGCTGGTAATCTATTTAATTTGAAATTTGTTGAGAACAAGTTGACCGATGGCTAATGAGGAGGATATTGAAATTCAAGGGTTTTCTACAAAGTCTAATCTAAATAATCCACATTATGTAAATATTAATCATTCTAAAAATGATTTTATTGGTGATAAGAATAGAGGTGCTCAAATAGAGGAAGTGATCCAGGAGCATCCTGGGTATAAGGGCAATCTTGCATCACCCAAAAATATTTTTGTTTTCTTTTCAATAAGGGCTACCTCGTGCAGAGCTGCTATTTATGGAAACTTGCTATTTTTAGTAAGTTGGTCATACGATCTCGGAATGTTATGATTTTGCATGTGGAGGTTCATCTCAGTCATATCAACCTGCCAGTAAAGTTTCATGGCTAGATCAGGTCTAGTTTTGAAGATATTGAAAATTTTTGGTATTGAAAATAGGGTATAGAAACTTCGAGCTCAGTTTTGAAGGCTTTATAGGCCCTGGATGAGGTCGAAACTTGGGCCGAATGAAGCTTGCTTAATTCAAATGTTGTAGAGCGCTTTGTGGCATTTCTGAAATGAGGTTATAATAGTTAATCGGGTCAACTGGTGATGACTTATGGTCTCCGGAAGTTGGGCCACCTGAAATAGCAGAAAATAATTTTCCTTCAAATTTTTGTTCGGGTTTCAAAAGTTATTTTGAGCCGACTTTGATGTACTAAATTGAAAAATAAAATAATTTTAAGTTTGGTCAGCCCTAAGGGCTAAATTTCTGAAACCTTCTCGGGCAGTGGAAATTGCCTATATAAAGAAGGCCGGTAGTGTTGTCTTAGGCAGTTCGGGACATTTCTGGGTAGATCTGGGTAATAATTCGAGGCTTTGTCCTATGGAATATTGTAAGGGGAATGCCCATGTGGCTTTGCATATTGTAATTCTGAAAGTTTGTAACTCCACATTTGTGGAGATAATAAGAAGCCCATTTTCTGTTCTTGCAAATTGTTGTTGCTTCTCTGTTTCTGTTATGTGTTTGTGGCATTAAGGGGAGCACCCTTCATCAAGTGGTATTAGAGCAAGAGTTCTTGAGTGTGTAAACAAATCGCCGACTATGAGGCAGTTTGCACTAGGACCATGGGTCAGGGTTTTTGTGTAAACAGATCACCGACTGTGAGGCAGTTTGTACCATGACCGTGGTTAGGGTTTCAGCGCGCATCGCGAGAATGCCTCCATGAAGGGAACATGGTGGAAGAGCTGGCATTGTGACACCTGAGGTTAGAGAGCTCCAAAGACAAGTGCAAGCATTGCAAGAAGAGATTCGCAGAGGAATGAATCTTAATGTTAGAAATGAAAGTGAGGATGAAGCCAAATAAGGAAATGATGATCAAGAAGAAGTTGAAGTTTTGAATCCAAAAGAAGAAAGGCTTTTTCGAGCCATTTCCAAGATTGGGAAAAGACCTAAGATTGAGGTTCCTACATTTTCAGGGCATCTTAACCCAGAGGAGTTGATTGACTGGATCAATGAATGTGAAGAATATTTTGAGTATGAAGATATTGAGGATCCTGATCGGGTCAAGTTTGCGAAGGCCAGATTGAAGGGTCATGCAAAGATCTAGTGGCAGGAGATCCAATTGGAGCGAAATTGAAGAGGAAAGGATAAAATCACAAGATGGGATTGAATGGTGGATAAGTTGAAGCGACAGTTTATTCCTGTTAATTATGAGCTTGACCTACTGAAGAAAATGCAAAGTTTGAAGCAAGCAGGAAAATCTGTCCAAGAGTATACGGAGGAGATTCTAGGCGATGCGGAAGCTGACAAGGAGAAAATTTCCCGTTACCTTAATGGGTTGAGGCAGAGCATTCAGGAGGAGTTGAACCTGATTCGAATGAACAGTATTGAAGAGGCCTACCAATTTTCCCTAAAGGTAGAGGAAAAGTTGAACAAGAAGTTTGAAAGCAGGCAAAGCGGAAGAGGTCGCGGTGGAACATCTAGTGGATGATCTTATGGAGACTGAAATGAAGATCAGAAAAAGAAGGATGATGCTAGTAGTAGTCAGAATCAGTGAGGAAACAATTCCAATCATTTCCAAGATCAGAATAATAGAGATCAGAGAGGAAGAGGAAGAGGACAAGGATCTGGAAGAGGAGGCTTCCGTGGAACATGTTTTCACTGTGGAGAAGAAGGTCATAGGGCATTTGAATGTCCTCAGTGCCAAGGAAGAATAGAAAGGATAAACGAAGGCCAGGCTAGAGTTGCACATGTAGATGAAGATGCCAGATCGTCACATTCTAAAGATGCTGAAAGAGGAGAAACGTTGATTAACAAAAGAGTCTTGTTGAGTGGTGAGAATGAACCTAAAAAAAGGAGGAGCCTATTTTGCACCAGGTGCAAGTGTGAGGGTAAGTGTTGTGATGTGATTATTGATAGTGGAAGCACTGACAATTTGGTGTCCGAAGAGATGGTGACAAAGTTGAAGCTCAAGAGACA
>MU227979.1:2306022-2325594 GCA_018584345.1 Thuja plicata | reverse complement strand
CTTGGGGCCTGTTTAAGACCATAGAGTGCTTTCTTCAATTTGCATACCATGTCTGGTTCATCTGAAAGAATAAATCCTTTAGGTTGTTCAATGTAGACTTCTTCATTCAAATCACCATTCAGAAAAGATGATTTTACATCCATTTGATATACTTTAAAGTCTTTGACTGTTGCGTATGACAAAAAAAACTTTATGGCTTCTAGTCTTCTCACAGGGGCAAATCTATCAGTGTAGTCTATTCCTTCTCTCTATGAATATCCTTTGCATACCAATCTTGCTTTGTTTCTAACTACTGTACCATCTTCATTCATTTTGTTTTTGAATACCCACTTTGTTCCATTCACATTTTTGTCACTAGGTCTAGGGACGAATTCCCATGTGTCATTTCTGATTATCTGATCTAATTCTTCTTTCATTGCATTCTTCCAATCACAATCATTACAAGCATATTTAACACTTAAGGGTTCAATCTGTGAAAGTAAACATACCTCTTCATCCACTGCTAGACTTTTTTCTTTTGATCTGGTCAAAACACTACTGCTCTGATCTCTAATGATGTCATTTTTAGAGTGGTATCTAGATGTGAATTTAGGAACCTTAGGTGTGTCTTCTTCTTCTATAGTCTGTGATTCTTCTCTGCTTGATTCAGGGTCATTGCATGAGACATCAATGCAATCAAAAATTTCTTCAATAACAGTATCTTTGTTGCTAGGTCTGGATACATCCTCAATCATAGGTGCATAATCATAGTATCTTTCTTGGACCATAAAATTTTCATCAATCTTAACATCTTTCAATTATCTTCTTTAATCTCAAATTGAAACATTTATATGCTTTTCTTTTAGTAGAATAACCAAGGAAAATACCTTCATCACTTCTAGCATCAAACTTACCAAAACCATCATCTCTTTTGATGTAGCACTTGTTGCCAAAGATTCTTAAGTATTTTACTATAGGTACATTGCGAAACCAAAGTTCATAGGAAGTCTTATCCATGCCTGGCCTTAATTGGGTTCTGTTGATAGTATATACTGTTGTGCTCACTACATCTCTCCAATAGGTGTGCAAAACTTTTCCTTCAATCATCATAGTGCGCGTTGTATCAAGTATGATCCTGTTCCTCCTTTCTGCAATCCCATTCTGCTGAGGGGTTCTATGTGCACTCAACTGTCTTTTAATACCATGCTCTTCACAATAGTCATAAAACTGGTCAGAGGTGAATTCTCCTCCTCTATTTGATCTTAAACATTTCAGTTTTAGTCCAGATTCATTCTCAACCTTAGGTTTGAATATTTTGAACTTCTCAAAGGCTTCTAACTTATCCTTTAAAAATGCAACCCACATCATCCTAGAAAAATCATAAACAAACAAAATAAAGTATCTTTCTCTGTAGTATGATCTTGTTTGAGTAGGACCACATAAATCTGTATGCACTAGGTCCAATTTGTTCTCAACTAAGTTCTGCTTGCTTCTGAAGGAACTCCTTACATGCTTTCCCATAACACATTCCCTACATATTGTGTCTACTAGTCTTGCAATACTTGGTAGGTCTCTAACTGCCTTAACATTGTTGATCTTTACTATATTATCAAAGTTGATATGACAAAGTCTCTTGTGCCATAACCAACTGTCATCCACCTTTGCAAAAAAACAACTTACATCAGAATTAGGCTAAAAAACATTACCTTTTGTTTTGGAGCCTGATGCAATCATGTCTCCATCCTTGTTGTTAATGATGCACTTGTTGTCTTTGAACTCCAAATGATAGCGTTTGTCAAGTAGCTGTCCAACACTCAGCAAGTTATGACGTAATCCATCAACATATAGAACATCATATGTCTTATTCTTTCCATCTAAAGTGATAGAACCTCTGCCTATGATAGGTTTGGTAGTGTTATCTCCAAATCTAACCATACCAGCTTTGTACTTGTCTAACTGAATGAATCTATCTTTGTCACCTGTCATATGATAAGAGCATCCACTATCAATGATCCAATGAGTTTTGATGTCTGCTTTGGTAATTAGGGCTAGTTCTTGTTCTTCCTTTTCATCTGCAATGTCCATTTCCTCAAGCATCCTATCCATATCTCTAAGGGAAACAAATCCAATTTCATCTTCTCCTGAATCTTCATCGGTTACACCTTCTTCAGCATGATAACATTCCTTCTTATATTTGGGTTTGTAATTAGATCTAAACTTCTTGACTCTTGTGGGACATTTAGATGCAAAGTGACCTATCTTATTACATGAAAAACATTTGAATGGAAGCTTTCCTTCATACTTACCTTTTCCTTTCTTTTCTCTTCTAGCAATCATAGCTATGATTTCTTCAAGTTCTTTATCAACTTCTTCTTTCTCATTTTCACTAGAGGTGTGTAAGGATTTCTTATCATGGATTGTGGCTTTGAAGGCTGTTTCACTTTTAGGTTCAGTCTTCAATCTTGATATCTCAAATGCAGATATTTTGCTAATTAGAGTCTCTCTCTTGAAGTCTTGTGAGAATTGCATAGTTTCCTCTAGAATACTGATCTTATTTTCATAGTTTGATGTCAAAGTAGTTAAAAATTTATCCATTATATCTTCTTCTGATATTTCACCACCATTATTCCTGATTCTAGATACTGCTTCATTTATCCTTTGGTTGTAAGCTCTAATGTTCTCTTCCAGTAACATCTCAAGAATGTTGTATTTCTTCTTCCATGTCTTCCTGCATGCATTCTTTGCTTGAACATCTCCTTCAAACATGTCTTCTAAATACTTCCATATGATATATGCTCTATCAATCTTCTGGATTTTGGAAAATTCACTGTCAGATAAGGCACTGATTAGGGCTTCTTTGGCAATTGCATTATTGGCGAATGTTTCCTTTTTTCTATTAATAGCATCATCCTTTGCAAGGTCTTTCAGAGATGGAATTACAACCTCTTGTGTGGAAATTTCAAATATCTCAAATCCAATGCACTGTAGATGTGTTATTATTTTGTTTTTCCAATCCAAATAGTTCTCTCCATCGAACTTAGGGCTTTCTTTTCTGAAGTAAGACATCTTGATCTACCTTAAGCTGTTAGGATTCTTCTGCAAGGCACTTGGATCTGATACCAATTATTAGAATAGTCCCAAGGGATAACTAAGAGGGGGGGTGAATCAGTTATCAGTTACTTCAATCTCTTTTTACTTCTTTAACATTAGTGTACAAAAAAGTAAATGCATAATCAGATAACACAGTACTGAACACACAATTTGATTTCGGGGAAACCAAATGGTAAAAACCCCGGTGGGAATTACCACCCACAATAAACTATACTTGTTTGTAGTAATCAATGTTAGAAGATATTTTAACCCTATTAGGAGTTGTACAATATAATGCAATAAGTAGAGTGACCTGGTTAAGGGTCGGACCCTGTTAGGAGTCTTTTACAAGTAACCCTCTTAGGGGTGGTGGACTCACTGTCCAAAAGCTCACTGATTGATGGTGAAGGCTACAACCTTCTAAATAATAGATATGCACTATATCTAATGATGAACTATAGAGTAGACCTGCTGTCTTGATCATTTCCAGTGTATTACACTCTTTCACTTCTTCTTCACATAGATCCTTGATGAATGAACCAACTCTGATAATCTACTCTGTACATCTTTCTTCACATTTTGTATCATTCACACTTGGCGTATCACAATTGAACTACTATAATTATCTTCTCCAAATTAGAAGGTCATTTCATCTCTTAGAAACACTTCATCAATATCTTAGTCATCTTAACTAAGCATGCTAACAATATTAAGTCTGTGCAATTCAATGCTGAACAGACGCAACGCTTCACTGAGTCAGCCTCACCAATTTAACCATAACTTTTTAATCAACTTGAAACACATTTTTTGCCTTTGGATTTGTATCAAAAAATCATAACTAAACATGAATATACACACGCATATCCTAAAGATAGGCACAACTCATGTAACATGTTATATACATTGGCCCTAAATAGTTATGCTTCCAGAACTGTAACTGCTAATAACAGAATTGCATAACTTTACTGAAACATTATATCTAGGTCTGCGTGTATGGATATAACATAATAAATATGTCAACAACATGTATGTATCCATGCAAGTCTTCATGTCATCATTCAGATAAGTTCATACAGAATTACTACTGTATTTATATGTTGTCATCAATGAGAAACATACAAATAATCAACTGCTCAGAGTCAAATCTCCAACAATAAATATTTCCAAGAATCCAGTCATGCATGCAAAGACTAAACACATTGCAATAAAGTATCATTACTTAAGAGAACAAATTCAAGAAAAAGAGGTGATACTTGAGTATGTGCAATCAAAAGAAAAATTGGCTGATATCTTCACCAAGCCACTGCCCAAGGATACATTTGAGTAATTGAGAAAGAGAATAGGGGTCAAACCCTTGTCTACCAGTTAGTAAAGGACCGAAGGCTGCATTAACCTATATATTATCATAATATCATTCATGTTGAATCAAGAAAAAAGATGAACTTCAAAGCTACATCTATATAAAGAAAGGTATATATCAGAATCGAGCACCAGAGCATATTGTTGTATTGCTGATGGATAAGGGAAATTCAAGGAATATAATATGGATAGAAGAAAATAATTGTTTGACATGAATGTCAGATATTTGTAAAATATTTTTTTGGCATTTTTGTTAAAGGGAGAGAATGTATCCATATTATCACAAGAAATTATTCATTATCAGATTACTCCAAACAAGGAGAGATCATATCCATAGGGAGAGAATTTGTATGAAGATGTCATATACAAAGGGAGAGTTTCTTATAAGAGAAAAAGACATCAAAGAAGAAGAACAGTCAAAAGAGAGAAATTGACACAAGAAGATAACACAACACATTAGTACAAGAAACACAAAAAGCTACAAGAACCAAATCTAAGCAAACACAGAGCTTACCAACGGTCAGACACTTTTATCAGTTATCAAAACAAAGTGTTTGGTAATTTGATGCATCTCAACAATTGTATTTCATATTGTATTAAAAATAGTATTGTGTGATAATATAGTATGTTGCCATCAATGCCAAAGGGAGAGATTGATGACATGTAACTGATTGAATATTTGATAATATTAAGTTGAAGATAATGCAAGGCATTAAATTAGTTAATGGTTTATATTGTCATTGATGTCAAATTGATATCATTTGTACAGTCATGTACATAATGCCAAAGACTTTAGAGAATCAATGGAACAAAGATTATTCTTTGAGCAATACATAAATGTCAAGTATTCACTAAGTGACAGACAACACCGATGGAGTGCACACCATCGGTAAAGACAAAGAACAAAAGTCATAGTGATACCCGATGAGCAAAAGATAGTGTTGCCCAATGAAGTAAAATTATAGGATGCCCGATGAGATAAAAATAGAGTTGACCGATGAGAAAAATCTAATGATGCCCGATGGACAGAGATCCTAAAGCTAACTGGAGTCACATCGACGAAAATGGCAGTTGTCACCGATGACTAACTGCAGAGTTGACCAACAGAACAGAGAGTTCAAAAAATGACAAAATATCTAGCTGGCAGAGCTTAAGGATAGAATTAATTGGTTGTTTTATTTTTTTTATTTGACCAGAGTTAAGTAATTAATTTAAATAAGATTTGTACAGTTGGCAAGAAGATAACTATGAAATAAATTAGGAGTTAAAGCTATAAATCAAATTGGCTAGATTGTTTTTCACACCAAGAATCAAGAATCAAGAATAAAGGAATATCATGTCTATGTAAGAGATGCAATCAGATACACGGGAAGGGGAGTGAATAAGAAAGAGGATGCTGAAGAGAAACTGGTGAAGAAGAAATTCATACAGTCCTGATCAATCAAGCTGAAGGAGAGCTAAAGAATTTTGCAGACACCGATGAATAGTGAAGCACAACATCACAGAGAAGAAAGTGTGGAGCACAAAGAATTGAATTGATACATTGATCAGAGAGGTAATGTACTTAAATAGATCTAAAAATCTACAATTCAAGTTACATTAGAAATAGGTTATAGTGTTTCATTTTAACCATTGAAGCATCAAGTCTCTTAACAGAGTAGGACTTAACAGTATTCTATAATTGAGGTATATCCTAACAGATTGCCAAAAAGGTTGATTCATGAAAGAAGCATTGAAATTGCATAAAGCCTATTAACAGCCTAAGAAGAAGGTTGATTCAAGGATGGTAGCAAGATTTTCCTAAAGCCTATTGACAGTCTAAGAAGGAGGCTGATTCAAGGATGGTAGAAAAATAGATGCTAGATACTAAGTGACAACATCTATGTATAAAATCCTCTAACAAGGTCACACCTAATAGTGTGTTTATAACCTTTAACAGGTTTGGCTCCTAACAAGGCTCACTTCAGAAGAGTGAAAATTTGGGGTACTAGTCCCAGTGGTTTTTCCCTTAATAGGGTTTTCACGTTAAAATCTATATGCTATGTTTGTATGGCTTATTAATTTATTTTTTTACATTTCACATATGCATTTCTGGATTGATTGGTATACTCTGCATATTTACTGAGTATCGATAAATAGTTTTATTGATTATCGGTTATCAAGGAGAATAAGGACAGACAAGGTAAACTAATAGACAGTTAATTATTATAAGTATTTCATGGCATGCATCTTGTAGGGACTTAATAATCTGAGGTTTTTTGATTGGAGGTTAGTGATTAAAGGATAAATTTTTGAGTCCACTGATTCACCCCCCCTCTCAGTTATTACTAACACAAAGGAGAATGCATGCATTTAGACACACTTCTTAGAGCTCATTTCACAACTACAACAAGGATATTAATCCCAAGGAAGGGTCACTTCCTTACAAAAATATCTAATCTCATATCATAAAGGACATATTTTCCAAGGTCATGAACTGACAAACAACATCTTAGA
This sequence comes from Thuja plicata, assembly GCA_018584345.1. Classification (NCBI taxonomy): domain Eukaryota; kingdom Viridiplantae; phylum Streptophyta; class Pinopsida; order Cupressales; family Cupressaceae; genus Thuja; species Thuja plicata. Next base: position 2,318,670 of record MU227979.1, on the reverse strand, counting down.
TATGCCAAAATAGTTCCAATGAAGTACAAAAAATATCTACCTCAATTACAGATTCTACTTATACCTCTTCTCTTCAGCATCTCTTATTCAATGCACTCATCCATACCTTCACAATAACAAAATTATTTCATATTTATACACATTACATCAATTTATTTTAACTTGGTCGATTAGGGACCTAATTACAAAATACTAATTCAATACAAATCAATACTCAATGTGATCCATTGAATGTCAGCTAAGACATAAAAAACCCATAAAAACATCCTCAAATATGCTCTAGAGTCTAGATCCATAGATTACACCACGATCCATTGCAATATGCTACGCCACTAAGTCGTCCAATAATAATAAGAATACAAACACATTACATGAAGAATATTCAATTCTGATGACACATCCCAATGTGATCCACTAACATGAATAAAATACAATCAACACACATCAGCAAGAAACATGAAATATCATGACAACAACAAGAACATCTCTGTCTCATGAATCAAACTCATCTCTTCACTATTCATCAAGAACACTAAACCATAACAAATGTCATACAATAAAAATAGCTTTTTAGCATCCAAATAAAAAACCATTCGATTTGGAAGACACATCCATGTCCTGAACTCATCAACAAGTTATCAAAAACTAATATTGCATAAGTGATCCACACCAATCAAAATATTGAATCACTGTCTCTAACAAAATAACCAAAATAACAATCTCTGATAAATTCTTCATAACTCTGTCAAATAATCATGTGATCCTCTGCCACTTGAACAAGATCAAGTTCAAACATTCCCAAACACTTCACCAGCTTCACAACATATGATATTCAACATAGTATCTTCACCAAAGAAATCATCTTACTAAACATCTTAGGAACACTGTCACCAATAGTAGAAATATGTTGACATCAATGTCAAAAAATTAATGCCAACACATATATGCACAATTTGAACAATATGCCAATAGGCCAATCCATTGTGTTTTTAGCATTGTTGAATCCATGCCCAATGGATTTCTTAAGGACACTAATCATATGCTTATCTAGAAAGCATACCCTCTAAGTTGCCATAAATGTTGGCTATTTTTACACCATAAGCTCATCCTAGATAACTGATCTAAGACATCCTTATCATGGGATAAAACTCTATCAGGGACATCACATCATGTTATCTTCCCTAGTGGGCCAACATGTCACATTTTTACAATGTCACACTTGCACAAGGGCGCAAAGACATCTTTGTGAAATGAAGAAATATGTCACCATTTCACATTTTCTTCTTACTACCTATCGGAGTAGTGTGAAACCCCATAGCCAATCATCTTTTTACACATAGATCTAGTCTATACAGTGGGCTAACATGTCATGTTTTTCACCTTGAATTTCTCTTTCCAATGACATAATTTGTCTGTTTGAGGCCATGATATGGTACTAGGACAATACATCGTGTTCTCAGTTTTGCAGCTAACACATCATCTTATCTTGCTTACCGATGGACCCCTTTTAATTGAGTATGGTCATTTCTTTCCCCATCCATATTTTTTATTTAGCTAATAAGTCACACATACAAGTCATGCTATCTAATTTTATGTGTACTAGATTAGTTTCCAATACGTCATGTTATGGTTATGGTTTAATTTAGTTTAGAGTTGAGGATTAGAATTCAATGTATCATTATATTTAGTTGAATTTGGTTTATATTTTATGACATTTGTTTCTAATATGTTGTGTTATGTAGAAGATTTTTTTAAGTAATAATTGATAGGGGGGGGGTGAATCAGTGGCCTCAAAAATTAATTCTTAAATCAACCCTTAAAACTTGTAACTGTATATGCTGAAAACTTACCTGTTGGGAGCACGCTCAGACATGTAAACGTTAAAGATATAAAACCATTAAACTACACTAACATGTCTAAAAAATATACTTCAAAATATGATTTCTATCATAACCTTTGATGAGATGAACAAGGGTACCCAATGCCTTGTTGATTTTCTCTTAGAGATGTTATGTGGGTGTGCTCTCCCAACACAATATCAAAATCTTACTTTGATTACTTGCATGGTATGGATTGAAACCTACAATGCAAAATAATGGATGTGATGAAGAGCTCAAGAACAAGTATGAAGAACTTGTCTCAATCTATTCGCCATATGATTGAAATGAAAATGGAAACAACTAAACTAGAATGATATGCATGAGAAAATAGAACTAGATAACATGATAACAATGCATATAAGGGAGATGATTTACTCTTGACAATGACCTCTATTTATAGATTGTTTGGAGGAGAGAGAGGGCTTGGATGAGGTGGATCTCATGTGGCATCCACATAGGTGCCACATGAGGGACATATAAGCCATGCAAGAGGCCCACTTTTCTCACACATGTGTGAGCAATTTTGCATGTGATAGGTCAAAGTGTACTTAAAGTACACTTGTGAAGGATCTTGTAAGAGGTGTAAGAGTTTTGGACCAATGAGACACTTTTAGAAAGTGTAAGAGGGTGTCATCATAGGTGTAGAAACCTTGTTGGCACCAAATAAGGGTTATTTGGAAAAGTGGATTTTTTAGAAATTTTCTCATACGTGTGAGCAAATAATTAGGACTAATTTGTGTAGGAATCAAGAAATTAGCCTAATTAACCTTAGTTAATTAGTGAGTAGGTTTATTTGGTGAGAGTGATGTGAGGTAGGGTAGGATCTAGGTTAAAATTAGCTTAATCCAAATTTAAAATTTAGAATAATTATAGTTTAGTAGAATTTAAGTCATGTGAAGGAATAAATAAATCAAAAATTTATTTAAAAGGGATTAATGAGAGGTAATGTATATAAATCAAATTTAATACATTAAAGGGGATAGTATTTAAATTAAATTTAAATACTAAGGAAAGTGAATTATATTTAATTAAATAAATAGAAGAATGTAATGAATATAATTAATTAATTAAAATTAATTATAATGCTATGGGAATATTAATTAAATTAATATAAAGATGATTTTAGACGTCTACATTTTGCCCCTCTTTGATGCGGCGTCGGAAGTGGCGTCATCTCAAAGAAAAGAAAATAAGATGCCCCAGAAAGGTCACAAAAACCTACTGCAGCGAGAGTGGAGGAGTGCGCCCCCTCGATAAAATAATAGGAAAAAAAAATTTAATAAAATTTTCTCGAAAAAAGAAGGAAAAGGGGGAAAGAAGACCAATTGCATGGTGTGTCTAAGAAAAATAGAGGAAAAATTGGGACAAAAATGGGGAACGAGAAGAAGGATGGAAGAAACAGGTCCCAAGGGGCTATAAATAGTCCACCGGGGCCATAGAGAAGTCACTTTCACTCACAAAGAGCAAAAAGAGAGAAGAAAAGGAGAGCAATGGAAGCAGAGTGAGAGCAAGCATAGATTTGGGAATGCATTCGGATCGACTAGCGACCTATAGACACAGGACCACCGATGAGTAGTCAAATACCACTTTGTCCTTTATGCATTTAATGCTTTTCTAGGTATTTTGGGGGTCATAAATGCGTCCCAAAATGATGCACAACACAGACGGCAGTCGCCTGATTACTGTCTGTGCAGACGGTGATCGAAAGATCGCCGTCCTCATAGATGACCGATCTGCAATCGGTGTCTACACAGACGGAGATTAGTTGATCTCCATCTACGAGGGTAGGGGGAAGAGAGAAAATGTGTAATGGAGATGGTGGAGTTGGAACTCCATTTTTTGCATGAAAAAGAGGCAGCAGCCTAAACCAACATCTCTGTAGATTGGCGACTGCGAAGTTTCACCGTATGCGAGGGTCAATCATCGTCTCCATGGATTGACCCAAAAAATGAAGAAAAAAGAGGAGAGAAAGGGAAGAACGGGGCCGGGAGCATTTTTTGATGCCCCAGAATAGGCTAGGGATATTTTTTGATGCCCCAGAATGCTATCTAATATCTGACATGAGCTTGGTTGGATACAGGAGGATACTATTACCTTCCGGGTGAGGGAGTGCTACCTAGCGACTATGGTACTGGAGCACGAGCTGACTACTGTGTAGTGGGGGATCGTGACTCTGTGCGGGTTGGAGCACATACATCAGTGGCCACATCTGAGAGACATAATGTGCTAATGTCTACTTTGATTGAGAGGTGGCACAACACCACTTTGATCTTTCACTTCTCAACATGGGAAGCTACTATCACCCTCCACGATGTGTGGAGAATCTACAGAGTGCCGATTCAGGGGCTAATACCCATGTACTACTTTGAGGGTTTAGAGCCATATATGGAGATGGCATTCAGGTGTGTAGATCTACCGACTACATGGCAGTGGATGTCCTGGGCAGGAGCGATAGCGATGCGGCCACAGTTACAGTGGGTGTCACTCTACTTAGCCAGATTGATTAGAGGACGGTTGATGCCTGATCATGCAAGAAAGGGATTTCCTATGGGCTGGGCTCAAGTTCTGAGTAACATGGTGGAGGACGGAGATTAGTACTACTGGGGTATACCATCCTCAAGCAGTTATACTATGACTTACACATGTGCACCTACCGTAAGGGTAGGGCACTAGGGCCGGGATGCATGTTGCTTCTTGTATGGGCATGGAGGATGAGGTTTATGATTCATATTACATTAGAGTTGTGCAGATGGACTATTGGCTCATTAGGTGGACAAAATATATGATCTCCAGATATATGCCATCTAGAGTACACAGATAGATGAGTCAGGTGCAGGAGGTTGTTCCAGATGGGCTCCCGCATCCACTAGTGACACAAGAGGTGGGTAGTATTTGGGTGATGGGAGTTGATCCCTGTATAGCATGAGCATCTTGGATGGGGATGACAGAGGTCCCATGTGTCAAGGTGTGAGAGTCTTTACACGATGCAGGAGTGGTCCCAACATATGCACAGTGGTGGGAAACACATAGACTAGTGAGGTTGATAGTGCCAGACAGGAAGATCAACAGCCTAGAGAGGGAGGGGATGAAGAAGATCAGGAAGGAGATGATGATGACGAGGATGGAGGAGGGGTCGGGGGAGGAGATTCTAGCCCAGGGTTACAAATCAGAGGCGGAGAGGGTAGGTAGAGATACCAGTGGGGAGGTAGCCACCTATTGTCCCAGGTGCACAGGGAGAGGATTGGGGATAGGTTCAGGAGTAGGGAAAGGGGCCACCCAATTAGGGACAGGGGCCATAGAGATAGGTACCACCAGTCAGGCATATAACCCAGGATGTTCATGACACCGTGGTAGTAGAGTGGGATAGTCTTTGGACTGAGTTAGGTAGGGTACAGGGCTTGCTAGCGACATCTCAGGTGACTCAGGTGAGCATGCAAGAAGAGATCTAGAGGTTGAAGGGGTTATTGGTGACTGCTCAGGCCACATCGAGTAGTTTGCAGAAGAAGATAGCTAGGGTATAGGGGAAGTTGGTAGTGGAGACGGCTTGGGGGGATGGTGCGCAAAGAGCACTAGATTTGTTACAGGCAGAGGTGGATAGCGGAGAGTTCACTATGGTTGAGGAGCATGGAGATGTAGAGGAGCTAGCAGATATGTCAGCACAGATAACATCTCTGACAATAGAGCAAGACTTAGCACAAAGACATGCAGAGGATTACAGAGTAGAGTGAGAGATAGCTCGTTAGGTAGGCAGGGCTGGAGGTTTAGGAAAGGTGCCAGTGGACACTTTTTCAATGCAGAGAGATGTTAGGAGGAGAGGCCGAGAGGCCACATATTATATTAGTCTCTATCACAGTGCAGTGCTAGAGGGGTTACGAAAGCCTTCATACTCAGAGAGAGCATAGACTAAGAGCATAGGGCAAGGCTCACATGCATTGGTGGGCTTACCACCATGTCTAGGTAGTGGTGCAAGACCATCACATCCACCACCATGATTCATCTCAGACCATTTTTTATACCCATTTTTGTATGATCTATGTGATACAGTATGTATGACAGACATTTTTGAGATATATACATGGACTTTTGTGGACTATTGGATTTATGGACTTTATGATGCTATATGATGTGATGTTTATGCAGGATGTATGGATGAATTATGATTTTATATGATGTGTATGACTGACATGCAGGATGAGATGAATGTATATGATTATACTGACCTATTTGTGATGCAGGGATGGGATGCATATATATATATATATATATGTTAGATGTAAATGCTTATGGATAGATGGATTTTATATGTAATGTGATGGTAAATAAATGTAAATGTATATGTGATGTGTAATGAATCATAAAATGAATGAATCTTAAAATGATGTTAATGGCTTAACAAGGCAACTAAATAATGAATGAAATGGATAATGAATGGAATATGTAAAAATGACTAATGAGTAATGAATGGACTTAATGTAATGAAACTAAATGCAACTTTAATGAATAATGATTAATGAATGAAGTAACAATGCAACTTATAATGAATTAATGATAAATGAATGGACCAAATGAAGAACAAAAGTAACCTAATGAATGAATGCAATATGAGACATATGGGGAAACTATTTTTGTGTGTATCAAATAGGTCTAATAAAATCACTTAGGTGACTGGATAAGGGGAATAAATAAAAATCTTGCCAAGAGAAAAATCAAAGTGCAATATGACCTAGCTAAAATGCAATTCTAACTACATGATAATAGTGGGATTGATAACGTGTTAATGTTGGAGAGCACACCCTAGTTTGATATTGCAAAAGGAGTTATGCACCATGTGTTAGAAAACACAAGTGACATGGCTCCTTTGCATGGACTAGACTCTCAAATAAATAGGTTGTTAGGAACAATAATGCAAGATATCAGGTATGATGAGTCCTATGAAATGTTACTCATGAGTAGACGCAATACATCCAGATCTTTTTAGGGATTTAAGATGCATGAATCCTGCCCCCAGTGAGGCATACATAGTCATAACTAAATATCAAAACATAAATACACTAATAATCTATGGCAAGATGATCATACCACAAATGACATGTATTCCACTATGTACTCATCATAACGAACCAAGATATAAAAGATCGAGGCTCTATCAATAAGACCATATTGAAACACAAGATAAAATTAGCAAAAAAGGCATCCTAACCAAGTGGTCATTCAGTCCAAAAGTTCTTGCCATTAACAGTTTTGATGTGAGGATTGATAGAACAACTGACACCGAAAGGATGCATCCTGATGGGCTATGGATTGATTTGAGAAAAATAGGAATTCACTAGCAATTGCTTGCAAATAGAACAAAACAAGGAAAGTCAATCTATTTTCTGATTTGTTGGAAACATTTGTGGTCACTGTGTCTAGAACAAAGCTTAGTGTTGATATAGTAAGCTCAGTCATGCGGAAATGCAATTTTATTGCAGAGGTGGAAAATGGTCAAGGAGCTACCTACATAGATATGGGTGGTGACTTTATTATGGAAGGCGATGTAGGCCGTATGGAAAAAATATGGAAACATATGGTGGATTTGACTACACATGGCACCTGAAATAGGTTTTTACCATGGTACTTATCCATTGTGCCACCGAAGTGGTTTTCACAAATGGATGAATTTATTTCTCTTTCTCTTTCTCTTTTTCTTTTTTGATACTTTTTTCAAGATTTTATATTTTTTATGATTTTTTGATTTTTTGATTTTTTTGCTTTTCTGATTTTTTGAATGTTTTTGGATTTTCTGCTTTTCTGATTTTTTTGGATTTTTGAAAATTTCATCTTTATAACAGATTACTGACGGATCAAGCAAAGAAGCGCTTGAGATGTACAATATTTATAGGATTAGGGATAGGATCTCCCTCTGGAAACATAATCTGATAAGTGCCAAAGCCATATTTTGCTGTGACGATGAAGGGCCCCAACCAATTAGGTTCAAATTTTCCTTTCTTTTCATGGTTCTAGAGGTTCTTCATATTGTGCTGCAAGACAAGATCACCAACCTCAAACTGACGAGGCTTGATCCTTTTATTAAATTGAAGGCAAAAGAGATTTTGATGCATGTGGAGGTGGTTTAGGGCACTGAGGCATCTCTCATTAAGGATTTCTAGCTCTTGCAAGCGGGCAACTCTATATTCTTCTTCGGACAATAGATTCTAGATAGAAATTTTGAGGGAAGGGAGCTCAATTTTGATGGGTAGAATAGCCTCAGTACCTTAAACATGGGCAAAGGGGTGGCTCTAGTGGGGGTTCAAATGGAAGTGTGGTAGGCCCAAAGGGCAGGATTGAGGTGAAGGTGCCAATCACCCCCAGCTTTATCGACTATTTTCTTGAGGATTCAGAGGATGGTTTTATTCGTAGCCTCTGCTTGACCGTTGCCTTGAAAAAATTATTTGGAAGAGGTATGGTGGGTAATGCTAAATTTCATACATAGCTCTATGACATCCTTATTCTTGAAAGGTCCTCCATTATCCGTAACAATGTCCTAAGGAATGCCATAGCGACAGATAAGATAGTTCAAAATGAACTTTGAAATATGTTTTCCAGTGGTGTAGGTGAGAGGAACAACTTTGACCCACTTTCTAAAGTATTCAGTAGCAGCAAGGATGTATTTATGGTCATTGGAAGAATTAGGGAAAATTTGGCCAATGATGTTGAGACCCCAGCGTGAAAAGGGCCAAGGGGTGATGGTTGGTTGAAGGGATTGGGAGGGGGAATGTATCAAATCACTATGCTGCTGACAAGGCACACACTTCTTCACATAGTTATAAGCATCTTGTTCCATAGTAGGCCACTAATATCTAGTACGTAACAACTTTTTGGCCAAAGTAAGTCCACTAGAGTGAGCCCTATAGATTCCTTGATGTACCTCCTCCAAGGATGTTTGTGCTTCATAAAAATCCATACATCTTTAAAGAGTTCCATCAAAATGCTTTTGGAAAATAGTATCACCAAGTATTGTGTATCGGGAAGTGCGGCAAATGAAGGTTTTACATTGATTAGGGGTTAAGGTAAGTGGGGTATGTCCATCGCAAAGGTAGGAATATACTTCTTGGTACCATGGGGAGTTAGGATCAACAATTTCACAAACCATTTCAGAATTTGGTTTGTCACGGGTAGGGACTGTAAGGTTCTCAACAAGAAACTCACACTATGCGCTGTGTTCTGGCATGGTGATCAAAGACCCAATAGTTTCCATGACGTCTACTGTTTTTTTGTTTGTGCAGGGGATTTGTTGGAAGATCAATTCAGTGAAATGCATTTTGAGATCTTCAACTATACGGTGATAGGGAAGTAACTTGTCATCCTTTCTTTGATATTCATCCATAACTTGTTTGATAACCAATTGTGAATCACCAAGTACCAATAAATTGAGAATCTTCCATTGTATGGCCCACTGGAGTCCAAGTACAAGGGCTTCATATTCTACAATATTGTTGGTACAAGGAAACTAGAATTTATAAGATTTAGGGATGAGATCCCCTCTTGGTGTAACAAACAAGATTCCTCTCCTTGATCCTTTCTGAGTGAAGGATCCATCAAAATAAAGCTTCCATGGGGTACTCGGGGCAATATTAAGGATTGGTTCATATGGAAAATCTGTGATCAAAGGATATTTATTATCAATAGGTGCTTCAACTAACTAATCTACAATTACTTGTCCTTTGATAGCTTTGTGATCCACATAAACAATGTAAAATTCACTAAGGATCATAACCCATTTTGCTTTACGACCAGTGAGAGCAGCACGTGTCAGGAGATATTTGAGTGGATCAATTTTGGCAACAAGATGAATCTTATGATTGAACATATAATGTCATAGTTTCTATGTACATAAAATAACTTCCAAACATGCTTTCTCAATTAAGGAATAATTCAGCTCAACCAATAAGAGTCCTGCTTAGGTAGTAAATTGTTCGCTCTTTTTCAGTATCATCTAATTGTGCCAAAGGGCTCCCAACATGACCTCTATAGCAGATATGTACAAAATCAGAGGATGTCCAACAATAGGTGGTACTAACATAGGTGGATTATCCAGCTAGCCTTTTAGTTTCTCAAATGCATTTTGACATAATAAATCCCACTAAAATTTGATATTCTTGCGTAGGAGATGAGAGAACGGATGCACCTTATCTACCAGTTGTGACATGAATCTTTTGATTGATTGCAGTTTCCCTTGTAAACTACACAATTGTTTCAATGTTTTGGGTGGTGGAATCTCGAGGATTGCTTTCACTTTCATTGGATCCACTTCTATTCTGCATCGTGACACAATGTATCCCAACAGCTTACCAAACTATACTCCAAAGACACACTTCTTGGGATTTAGCCGTAACTTATGCTTCTCCAATCACTCAAAAATGGTAGTGAGGATAGGAATGTGTGATTCTTGTGTCTTAGATTTTCCTAAAAGATCATCTACATGGTATTCCATGATGAAATGTAAAAGATCATGAGAGATGGTAGTCATTGCTTGCTGATAAGTGGCTCCTGCATTCTTAAGACCAAAGGGCATCACCTGATAGAAGAAGGAACCCCAAGGTGTTGTAAATGCAGTTTTGTGCTGATCTTCTGGTGCTATCCTAATCTAATTGTAACTAGAGAAGCCATCCATGAGGGAAAACATCTCATGTCCAGCAGTCAAATCCACTATAATGTCAATATTCGGAAGTGGAAAATCATCCTTAGGATATGCAAGGTCTAGGTCTCTAAAATTACTGCAAATGAAAATGCCCTCAGTAGGTTTTCCTACTGGTACAATATTGGAGACCCATTCAAGATAGTCTATTGGTTTGATTACTTTACCATCCATCATCTTCTGAAGCTCTACTTTAACTACTAGGGTGACTTGTGGATGCATCTTGTGGAGTTTTTGTTTAACAGGTTTCACGTTAGGATCCACAACAAGATGGTGCATGACTAGATTTGTATCAAGCCAAGGCATATCCTTGTAAGTCCATGCAAATTTGATCTTATGTTTATGAAGGAATGTCATCATATCTCTCTTTTCTTGATCACTGAGAGAAACTGCAATGTAAGTGATGTGTGGCTCTTCTTCTGTGCCTAGATTGATCAGGATAGTGTCTTCAATGATCATAGAGGACACTTCTGGTTATTTTGATATGAATAGCAGGTCAGCTTCTCCCTCCTCTAATTCCTAAGAAAGGTTTTCACTAGAGGATGTGTCCTTTATTTTATCTTTTTCTTCATCCAAAGGTGCCTGTGAGAGGTTTTCACCAGGGGATGTTTCCGTATTTTCATTTTTTTTAATTTTATCTTTGTTATCATTTTTGCGACTAAGAGAATTGACTTGGCTACCGAAGTAGGCTTGAACACTGTAGTGAATCTGATGTTCGTATTCTCTTAGATTCTTAAGTCCAAAGAGGGCTAAAACTGCCTCATCTGAATCGCAAATGTCCAAAGATGGTGGTGAATCTTGCTGATCCCAGTCAATTAGTTTAGGTTTTTTTAGGGGAAGACAAGGGGATGAAAGGTTAGCTTGGGTGATAGTTAAGACATGGTTATTTTCATCAAGGTCATCTTCAACATAGTGGAAAGGAATTTCGAAGAACTCTTCTTCAGTGTCTAAATCTGAAGCAGCTAAACAATAATCCTTAGCGAAGCTAGTCTTGGTCTCTATGGAACCCAATCCATGTCCTTTAGGATAGCCATTAGCTGTTATGATCTTCTTCTTACTAGTTTCATTAGCTCCAAGACTAGTACCATGATATCCCATGCTTTCAACAATGGGAGTAACCTTGGGATACTTTCCTTTGGGGAAAGTTAGAGGTCACTGTTCTTCATCATCGTAGAGCCAATCAAGGATATTGTGTTCCATGTGTTCATCTAATAAAGACCCCCAACATTCAAAAGTGGTTGTTTTGTAGTGCATGAGCTCTTTGTCTTTAGAGAGGGGTAATGGTGATGGTCTTCCATAAGACTTTGGAGACAAAGGGAGTTTCCCAATACATAGAGCACTTTCAAATTTATATTCTCCCATGCCTTGATCTATAAAGGTAGCTTTTGTCTCAGATGTAGAAGCCTTGTCTTTTGTAACCTTTTCCTTTCCTTTGGATTGCTCAGCTGGTGTTTCTGATGTTTTTTTCTGGAACTAAGGGAGCATTTGAAACACGAGTTTCTTGATTAGAATACTGGCCAAACTCATTCAATGGAAAGTAGTTGGATTGTTTGTATTCCAGTCTCTTGCAGTATTGAAAGGGCTTAGGATCTCTAGGAATTGTGATTTCTCTACCGTGATGTGGGAACTTTAGACATTGATGATAAGTTGGGGGTACACCTTTGATAGCATGTATCCAGGGTCATCCCAACAAGATATTATAAGGTAGATCTAGATCCAACACATGGCAAAAAGTTTTAATCAGGGCTGGGCCCACTTGTAAGGGTAGTGTGATCAAACCCTTGCATTCTCATTCTCTATCATCATAGGCTTTTATTGTTATTCTCTTGTCTACATCCAGGATGTCCTCAAAAATACCGATGTTATGAATCATCTTCAATGTGCACAAATTCAGGCCAGATCCACCATCTATGAGGACTCATTTTATTTTTGTGGATTGGATTTTGTAGGAATTGCTAACATGCAAATCCACAGACCCCTGTGAGGTGGAAGAGGATGGAGAGGAAATAGTGCTCTTCTGAAGGAGAGCTTGCAAATCTGCAATCTATTTATCATAACCATCACATCTCTTCTGAAAACACTGTGACTCAT
>MU227979.1:2281086-2305922 GCA_018584345.1 Thuja plicata | reverse complement strand
GTGAACCTGTAAGAGAATCCATCTGACTGAGCTTGGACTGCTCACGAGTTAACCTGTCACAAAAGGTCTCAAAAGAGGGCATGACATGCCGAGTACCCAGTGCATCCATAGTGGAGTAGAAGGTAGAGGTGAAGATCTGATAAGGACCACGAAGCTTGGAGAGTATCAGGAAGATACACTCATCATCTGACTTCGTCTTTCCAGCAACCTGTAAGATAGATCGAAGGGACTTGAACTTCATCAGGAAGTCCTCAATGCTAGTGAATGAGTCAGGTGCCAAGGCGGTGAACTATGCATCTACCTGGAGAATCCTAAACTAATCCATGGTTCCAAATAAAGTGGAGAACTTGTCCCACATATCCCTGGGTGTAGTCAGACCATCCAGGTGGAACAATAACCCATCTGAGACATTCATGGCAATGAGGCCCATTGCCTCATCCATCCTGTTTCTGTGCATAAGAGCCTCATAAGGTCTCTAAAGAACTGGCTGAAATACATCCATGTAGGACCATAAACCTCATGACATGAGGAGTCTGGTCATGTGTGGCTTCCATGTGTGATAGTTATGCGGTGTCAGCCGGGCCACAGAGGGGTCCGACATTGAGAGAAGAGAAGACGGAAGTAGAAGGGACTATTTCTGAAAGTAAATAGCAGAAAGTAGATTGCACCCCCCCACAATATATATATTCTATCCCTTGAGCACCACAAATAATGAATTACTGAAAGCACACAAAAAAACGAGGAGAAAACCTGAGATCCAGAAGCTGAACAGGAGCACAAACAAAGGCACAACTTTGACTATGAAAAACAGAAATCAAATGGAAGAATCAGAAAATGAGACCCTCACCAATGCGTCCATCTCGGAAACACCTTTCCGACGATATAAGACACTTGCATTTTTGAGTCCGTTTTCTCAAGTTATGAGCAAAAAACCAACAGGACCCCCCAGAAGACAAGGTACTGGAAAAAAATAGGCACTATCATAAACTTGACGGTCAAACGCCCGTCGCGCTGGTGGCCCATGGGCGGCGCCACCGGAGGAGGTGGCGGACTGGCCGGGCAGCGGTGATGGGATGGCCGGGCGCGGGCGGCAGCCAGGCTGGGAGGAGGCGGCAGCGGCCCCGGCGGCGCAGGTGGTGGAGCGCTGGTGGCGCGCCGGCCTTTGGCAGAGCGCGGGTGGCTCCCCGGTGGTGCGCGGGTGTCACGCCTAGATTTTCACTGTATGCATTTTTTTTTAAACGCAAAAACCCAAAAAAATGATTTTTTTTAATTTTTTTTCTCGTTTTGCGTGCTGTACGGCCCAGAGAGGCAAAAAAATTTTCGCCTGAGCTCACGGAGGCTAAATAGGTCAAACCTTATGTGATTTCGACTCTCCCGGGCCTTCTGAACGTAATGGCGGTGTCTTTTTTGGCTCAATCTGCTCCAGAAAATAGTGCGTCCTTAGAAATGATAGAAAAAACCCTAGAGAAGCTGCAGATGACGCCTTCAGATTGTGGCTTCAAAAATCTTCAAACCAGACAGCAGCAGGGCGGCTCTGATACCATGTAGGAATTGCTAACATGCAAATCCACAGACCCCAAATACACCTGCATGCAAGAACCTGATACAAAGTAGAAGCAGAAAGATGAAAAAGAAGAACTCATATGTTTACTCAAAATGTGAGAGCAAAATTATCAACTGAATTAATGAAAAGCAATTACAAAGTTTGACCTTATAAAGGTGAACGAAACCCTAAAAGGAAAATACTAGGTTGCACATTATTAATTAAGAGTTAATTAATAATGCACCTAAGAGACGCATAAGCAACTAGAGTAAAAATGAAATAATACTCTAACAGATTTTTCCTTCTATATGGAGGGACTTAGTATGATGAAGGTCAGGCCCATGAAAGTCCTTATTAGTAAAGACAAGATGCTCTTGTACAGCTAGGTTTCCGATCATAGCTTGAAATTGTGCGACATTGATGTTCTTAGGGACACGAGATTCATTTAGAGCATCTTCAAGGATTTCTTTGTGAATTGGTGAGGTTTTTAGGAGCTCTATAATGGATATCTGTGTAGGTGTCTTCCCTAACTGGGCCAATAGGTCATAGCACGAGGCAGGCTGAGTAGTGGTAGATGGTGCAGCTGGTGGATTTGTAGATGTAGAAGGTTTATCAATAGCTTGGATAGTGACTCTGGATCTACGTGTGGTAGCATTACAATCAGAAGCTTTAAGGATTATGGTGTTGACATGTGTGTCAGATTCTTCAATGTGGCCACAAAGAGAGTCAAACCCAAAGATATTATTTTCTTCTAGACTCCCACATGTTTGATCATGGCCTGTGATGGTATTGGTATAATAGTCATATGGGATTGCGTTTCATGCATTATTCTAATTGTGTCATGGGAAGGGTTGATTGTAGACTTTAAGTTTTGCATTAGATGAGGATGCATTCTGACCTTCAACTTCAATTTTTCCATCCTTAATGAGATCTTGCACAAAGTATCTAAGCTTCATGCATTTCTTCATATCATGTCCCTTGATGCAATGATAATGACCATATTCATTATCTCTATACTAAACATGCTTGGGTTGATTTTCATCTAAAGGCCGAGTATTTGGATATATTATCATCCCTTGATCTGCAAGTTGTTTGAAGATCACATCTAGGGGTTCTGATAATGTTGTTAATTGTCACCATTGTCGATTGTCATTATTATTATTGTTGTTGTTGTAATTATTGCAAGGAAACAAGTAAGACTGATTGCGTGGTTGTTGTTGATTATTGTTCTGATTCTGATTGTTCTGATTTGAATTTTGATTGTTGTTGCGATTTTGATTTTGGTTCTAATTGTGATTGTTTTGATTGTTATTGTTGGACGCTTAAATAGTTTGAACATGTTTGGCATCAGTCACTCCATCATTGACAACTCCTTTGTTTTTACTCCAGAATTTTGGATTTTCATTGTTGGAAGGAGTATAATGTTTGATGCTACCTCTTTGTAAAAGGCCATCTTGAATGTCTTTTCCCTTCTTGACAAGGGATTCAAAGGTGTCAGGTGAACCCATTTTCATTTGGAAAGACATCTCAGAGATCAAATTCTTTGTGAAGATGTTAATTAAGTGACTATAAGGTATTTTCCATGGCACGCGATTTGTGATGTCTTCATCATTGTAATAAACTAGCGAAGGTTTCTCCATTCTTTTTCTTAGTATTGCACAAATCACTGAGTGTTGCTTAATGCTCAATGTTATACAAATATTTTCCAACAAATTTCTATACAAGATCAGAGAAAGTAGAGATTGACCCATAAGGAAGGGCTATGAACCATTCCAAAGCTGTGCCTCCAAGACTCCTAGTGAAGAGTCTTTTTAGGTAATTTTCATTATGTGAAACTTCTTGACATGCAATGTAAAACTCTTTGAGATGTTGTAGAGGGCGCGTTTCACCTATCATGTATTTCTCAAATTTAGGCATCTCAAAGTTTGGTGGGAATGATTGCATTGTGATAGACTTGTCAAATGGATGGGGACAAATCTCCTCAAAAGAAAACTCCTTGCCCCCATTTCGTAAACATTGTACAATGCTTTTGAGCTCATTGAATTATTGAGAAAAATATGGAGTATTCTGTGGAATAAATGGTGGTACATAAGCCCCTCCTCCTCCAAACTGTGCAGCTGAAAACCTCGTGGAGGTCATACCAATAGTAGGAGGAGGTATATATTGATAGGATCAAGATGTATTGGTTGTAGATGTCTTCATCCCTATTGTTTGAAATAGAGATGATGTAGGCAAGGGCATGGAAATCTGCCCTATGTTATTGACATTAGTTCTTGCTCCTTGAGTTTTCGTCATTTCAGTGCTATTGTGTGTAGTATTGTTTGGCAAGGCTCATAGGATTTGTTGAATTTGTTCTAGTGTCAACTGGGGTATTGATGTAGTTGTTGACATAGGTGTTGATGTAGGTACTAATGTGGAAGGTTCACTAATAGGTCCTTTACCAGTGTCACATGATGATGTATCATTTGAGGTAGAATTCATGGCTACAGTAGTAGCAGCAGCGGCTTTGGTGACATTTTGGGTAAGGAGTGTATCATCAAATTTAGCGGGTACCGTGATGCCATTTCAAACAAGATTCAAGAATATTTTGTTTCTGTTTTGCATAATGGCTTTCTCAACCATTTCTAAATTTTATGGATTGCTAAGGAAGTCAATGACTTGGGTAGGTCTTTCTTCTTGTTGCACTAGCTCAGTTTCTTTGGGAGCTTCCTCAGATTGTACCTTAGTGCCTTGAAAGTATTGATTGGCAAAATGATTCTCCTCAAAGATAGCATTGTTAAGTGTCTCATGCCTCATGTTTCTAGCTTGGGACTGAGTGACTACCATACAATGGTGGACTTAGAAGAATAGAAGACAAGAAAGTGTAAGATTGAAATGAAATGGAGCAAAGATCTTGATTCTGGATTTGATTGGATTTGAATGGATTGGATTGATTGACATTTGATTGAGGATTGATTGATTTGATTAAGGATTGATTTAAAGGTTTTTGGAACAAAACCTAAGCATGAAAAAACCTTGTGATGATACAAACACAAAATAATTTGAAGCAATACCTGTTCTACTTGAAGATGGACTTGTGATCTCAAGAAAAATGAGACATCACTAAGGGATTAAAATCACTTGAGACGGACTGATGGTCTACAAGTAATGTTGTGTTTTTTTGAGGATGAAGGTTTGTAATAATTTGATTAAGGTCTTTTAACCTAAAAGGATTGGTTTGATTTGATGATTTGATCTAATGCTCCAAGAGAAGGAAGAATGATGATGGAAGAATTTGAAGAATTGATCCTAAAAGCAAGAAGTTGTCTAATCGTATTGCTCAATGGTAATGAAAGAATGGTTGATAGGATACTTGGCCATGAAATTGCAGATCTTGTTGTTGTAAATGATTTTATCAACTTTCTCATGATACTCGATCTCTTGTTTGATAGATGTAGCAATGTGTTAATATTGCTTGGATTTTTGAGTAGTTTCTTTATGTTCTCGATAGATTGGAGGTTTTGGAAGTTTAACCTTCTTATGTTTCTTGGAACCGGTCATGTCATATGAAGAATATGGTTTTGACTAAATGACTGAATGATATAGGAAAAATGATTTTAGGGTCCTACAGAAGACCAAATTTTGGATGTCTCAGCAGATTTGGAAGCTCATTGTTTTCAAGCAGAGACGATAATATCAATCGCAACCGGTGATATGCACAGATGGTGATCTATGTAGATGGTAATCTATGTACATGACGACTCCAATTCGGAGACAACTAACTATTTCTAAGGTAGTGTGTTGAAATTTTGGGCAGATTTTGATCTTCAGTTTGATTTTGGACAGTTTTGTTTGATGGCAAGAACCAATTTTAGCACACTCAAACTAGAAAAATAATAGGCATATGTCTCAAAACAATCCAACAAGTGACAAAGAAACCTTGAGGGATACAAGAAAAGGTGACTTTGGGTAACTTTGATTCAAATTGCAAAATTTCATTTGTGTATGTTCAAATGACTCTTTCAAGCCATTGATGTTTTCACTTGGCTCATCACACTGAAGACAGTTGAAACACTAGTTACCTTAGGCAATTGGCTTCGCATGAAATATTATAGGCCCATTGCTTGGTAGTCCTTCAACTCACACAACAGTGTCACCCCCGGAGGGGTGCCCATGTTTTTTCCTTTTTCCAAGTATTGTTGTCATGCTACAAAGATCTCTTTCGCAACACAATAGCCTAGGACACATATGATGGGAATCTTGGGGGGAGAATCTTCCCTCCCTTGCACTATAATAAATCACCATTTGGAGGTGAATCGGGTAGGATACTAAGTTACGGTTGCTAATAAAATTTCATAGCGTCCCTACAATAAGTTTGTATAGTATGAGACACTTAAGTATATAGTTCAACCATGCCAATATGATGAGGATATTCACTCAGTATGGACTACCATTGAACACAACCTGCCTGAGCTTGAAGGGATAAAGTGGACCTTTGGGTCACACTTTATTTCTATACTGGCTGAAGGGATTATTGGTTTGAGGTCATCCTCTAAAGGGGACGTGCACCCTCTAGACAGGCCTCTTTAGAAGCTTGATTAAGCTAAGCTTTCTCTTCACCCAAGTTCCACAAAGGCGAGGGGAGAGGATACAACTATAACTTAATCATAGAATCACATATATTAAGGGATTTATTCTAATGAAAAATAGCTCAAAAGAAGTGTTGAAAAACACTTCTTCAAACACCCCAAGAAGAATTCATTCCAAATTGAACCTAATTAAAGAAACTATGTATTTTTCTACCTCAGCAAAAGACACAATAGTGTGATTAAACATGCAAGTTTAATTCTTTTCCCACACAACAAAAAGGAAAGCTTGTAAATGTGTGTTGATTTGTCTTAAGTCATTCAAGAGTGATGAAATTCATTCCCTTAAGCATTAAAAATTAGATGAGGTTCATTTTTTCTTAAGTAACATACATTCAAAGACAAATGATTAAGCATACAAGTTCATTCCCAAAAATTTACTAAAAATATAAGGAAACCTGCATGAAAAATAGTTAGTATTTTTCTGATCCTTCAAATATGAAATGTTGTAAAAGATGGTAGCCCACAGGAAAATTGTGCAGCCGGCGATCCACGCAGATGGTGATCTGCACAGACGGTGATATGTGCATACATTTTTTTACCTGCACAGATGGCTGAATAAAAACACAGTCAAATTTTGTTACAAAAACCACTTAGCATACATAAAAATGAGGCTTTTATCAAATTTCAGCAGCATTTAACTCTTAAAAAGTATCTTCCTGTCAAAAACCCAAGAGTTAAAAAGCTCAGAATCTGATAAAAAATAGTTTAAACCATGTTACTATAAGTTTGTTTTACAATAGGTGGAGATGGTAGTTTATATGCACAGACAGTGAAGTATTGTAGACAACGTTCTGGAAATGCAGATGGCAGAATCAGAGCATAGACGGGTCTATGGAAAAAGTTTCTAGAATTCCAAAAAACACAAAAAAGATTGTTAGAAAATAGGGATGCGGGTCCCACCGGGTGTACCAAAATG
Organism: Thuja plicata; assembly: GCA_018584345.1. Classification (NCBI taxonomy): domain Eukaryota; kingdom Viridiplantae; phylum Streptophyta; class Pinopsida; order Cupressales; family Cupressaceae; genus Thuja; species Thuja plicata. Next base: position 2,298,835 of record MU227979.1, on the reverse strand, counting down.
TATATGTTGGAAACCTACCTGTTGGGAGCACGCTCAGACATATAAATGCTAGAGATATAAAACCATTAAACTACACTAACATGTCTAAAAAGCATACTTCAAAACATGATTTCCATCATAACCTCCGATGAGCTGAACAAGGGCACCCAATGCCATGCTGATTTTCTCTTAGAGATGTTATGTAAGTGTGCTCTCCCAACACAATATCAAAATCCCACTTTGATTATTTGCATGCTATGGATTGAAACCTACAATGCAAACTAATGGATGTGATGAAGAGCTCAAGAATCAGTATGAAGAACTTTTCTCAAGCTATTCACCATATGATTGAAATGAAAATGCAAACAACTAAAATAGAATGATATGCATGAGATAATAGAACTAGATTCATTTACCATTATCCTAACATGTGATTTCTAGATTCAACTATGAACTAAGATTGAAAAACATGAACTAATGAAATTCTAGAGCTATTTTAACATGATAACAATACATAAAAGGGAGATGATTTGCTCTTGACAATGGCCTCTATTTATAGATTTTATGGAGGAGAGAGAGGGCTTGGATGAGGTGGAGCTCATGTGACATCCACATAGGTGCCACATGAGGGACACATAAGCCATGCAAGAGGCCCACTTTTCTCACACATGTGTGAACAACTTTGGATATGATGGGTCAAAGTGTACTTAAAATACACACATGAAGGATCTTGTAAGATGTGTAAGAGTTTTAGACCAATGAGACACTTTTAGAAAGTGTAAGAGGGTGTCATCATAGGTGTAAGAAACCTTGTTGGCATGAAAATAAATGATATTTGGTAAAGTTATTTTTTGGAAATTTGCTCACACGTGTGAGCAAATAATTAGGACTAATTTGTGTAGGAATCAAGGAATTAGAATAATTAACCTTAGTTAATTAGTGAGTAGGTTTATTTGGTGAGAGTGATGTGAGGTAGGATAGGATCTAGGTTCAAATTAGCTTAATCCAAATTTAAAATTTAGATTAATTATAGTTTAGTAGAATTTAAGTCATGTGAAGGAATAAATAAATTAAAAATTTATTTAAAAGAGATTAATGAGGGGTAATGTATATAAATGAAATTTAATACATTAAAGGGGATAGTATTTAAATTAAATTTAAATACTAAGGAAAGTGAATTATATTTAATTAAATAAATAGAAGAATATAACGAATATAATTAATTAATTATAATTAATTATAATGCTATGGGAATATTAATTAAATTAATATAAGGATGATTTTAGACCTCTACAGTAACCGCAAATTATGTCTCAAGTTATCTTCTATCCTACAAGATAAATGCCATGAAATACTTATATCAATTTACTACTTGTCGAATTGCTTTCTTAAACCTTCTTCTGTATGTTTACCGATAAGCAGTCATCTATTTACCGAAACACAATAAATATGCCAAGTATACCGATCAATCCAGAATTAACTATGTAGGATACAAAATAGTAAAGAAATGAATTATACACACATAACACATAGATTTTTAACATGGAAACCCTGTTAAGGGAAAAACCATTAGGACCTGTACCCCAAATTTTCACTCTTCTTAAGAGAGCCCTGTTAAAGGTTACAAACACACTATTAGGTGTGACCTTGTTAGAGGATTTAGAAATAGTTTGTCAACTAGTATCTAGCATCTAATGCTACGATCCTTGATCAAACACTCACTTGGCCTGTCAATAGGTTTCGGGCATATCCAATGCTACTTTTTTGATCAAAATTTTTGATACTCCTTGGGATGTATCTCAATTGAAAAATACTTTTAAGTCCTGCTCGGTTAAGAGGCTTATATGCTTCAATGGTTAAAATGAAACACTAATGATCTATTCATACATACAACTAAATTGCAGATTCTCAGATCTATTGTAAGTCCATTACCTCTTTGATCAATATAATCACTTTATACCTGTGCTCCACAATTTTCTTCTCTATGATGCTTGTCTCATTGTTCGTCTGTGTCTGCAAAATCTAGCTCTTTCTTTAGCTTGTTGATCAGGACTGAAATGAAGACTTTCTTCTCCTTCAGATTTTATTTATCATCTTTCCTCTTCTCTTATTCACCCCACACAATTTGTAATGAATTGAGTTTGTCTCTTATAGACATGATTTCCTATTTTCTTGGCTTTCTTAATTGTTGGTGTGTTCAACAATCTTTGCCAATATATTTAAAGAAAACTCCTGATTTATCTCAAAGAGATCTTCTTGCCAACTAGACAAATCAACTTTAAATCAATTACTTATCTTCGACTTTATCTCGATGATTAAAATAATGATAAGTATCTGTTAACTCTATCTTTAGCTTCTTGACAGCCAAGCATTTTTTCATTTTTTGAACTCTCTGTTCTATCGGTCAACACTTCAGTTAGTCATCGGTGATAACTGACTATTTCATCAGTGTGACTTTAGTTGTCATCGGGATCTCCATCCTTTTCTTCTCTGTCAGGTGACACTGAAATTCTATCCCTCGGGATACACTGTGTTTTTCTCATCGAGAAACACTGTAACTCTGCTCGTCGGTAATGTTTTGCATTAGCTCGTCGGATAACACTGTGACTCTACTCTTTTCCTTTGACCGTCAGGTGCACTCTGTCGGTGTATACAGTCACTTAGTGAATACTTGACTTGTATGCATTACTAATAGCATAGCCTTGATTCGTGAGTTCTTTGAAGTCTTTGGTAGTATTTCCATGACCATACAGATTATATCAAGTTGACATCAATGACAATACAATACATTAACTGATTTAATACCTTGCATGATCATCAACTTAAAATCTTTGAACATTCAATCAATTATATGTCATAAATGTCTCCCTTTGGCATTGATGGAAACATACTACATTATCATACTATACTATTGCTAGTACAATATGAAATATATAGTTTCATCAAGCTTTCCTAGTGTAACTATTACAAATGTCTAGCTATCGGTAAGCTCAAATAGCTTTGATTTGATTCTTGCAGCTTGCCTTCTGTCTTGAATTCCTTCACAGGATAGATGTAGAATTTTTCTTTCTTTGATGTGATGTGTTCTTCTTCTGTTTCAAACTCTTTTTCTTTGACTGTTCTCCTTTCTTTTGATGTCTCTTGTTATGTACTCTCCCTTTCTTGTTACATCTCTCCCTTTGGATACTTTATGGATATAATCTCTCCTTGAGATGATAATGTATAAACTCTCTCCCTTTATTAGTATGATAATGAGATATTTCTCTCCCTTTGACATTAATGCCAAACATCTTATCTTTTCAAACAAGCTTTTGACAGTTATGTCAAGTGGATCCTTTCTATCCATAATATATTCCTTGAATTTCCCAATCCATCGGTAATAACTCTGTTGCTTGAAGTAGATAAATACCTTGATGTGTATAGATTTATCTTTGAAGTCCATCACTCTGCTTGCATCAACATGAATCATATTCTGATAACATGTAGGTTGATGCAGCCTTCTAGTTAGCTTACTAACTAGTAGACAAGGTTCTGACCCCTAGTCTCTTTCTCAAGTACTCAAATGCATCCTTGGGCAGTGGCTTGGTGAAGATATCAACCAATTGTTCCTTTGATTGCACATACTCAAGTATGACCTCCTTTGCCTGAAATTGTTCTCTCAATAATGATACTTGATGGTGGTGCAGGAGCACCCTCAAGTTCATCCATGGTACACACATCAGTGGACCCAAACAAGTAGGGTTAGGGTTATTATTGGATCTTAGATCAAAGGTTCTCAATAAATTCCTAAAATGTAAGACAAGGGGACACTAAGTGATGTTATAAAATTAGTTGTCCACCTTAGTCAAGTTGGAAAATTTGGGTAGAGTAGACTACAATAGTCTAAGGGACCTAAGGAAGGGTAGGAATGTCATTTCAGGCCTTCTAAGATCCCCTATGGAGTAAAAACACCAAACTTTACAAGTTTAGTTAGTTTTGACAACTTTTGCAAAAAGTTGTTAAAAGTTGTCAAAGTTGCTAAGTGTAACTTTTGCAAAAAGTTGCAAATTTTGAATCCCAATGTTCACAACACCTTTGTCAGTTGGAACCACTTGGGAATGATATTTTTGGAGGAAAAACCTCTCTCCATAATTGGAGTGAACAATTTGTAAAGTTTTTGAATTGAAATCAATAAAATCTAAATTATTTTCTACATTTCTAACTAAATTTCAAAGTTGTACGACCTTGTACGGATCCCAATGCACCATTGAAGTGGGGGGAAAGTTGATGAAATGTATTAGTGGAATGTTCCATTTGTTTTTAAGTCTTCAAGTGCAGGGGATCAAGAGACATCCATTTTTATTTCTCACTAGTCTGTGAAAGGCCCTAACTAGGTTTTCGATACCAAAATCTTCTTTCCCAGAGACTCCACCATGGGGAAATTCTAAGCCTTTGGAGAGAGTAAGGGGGGAGGATTTACTTTAAGAATTTTGAGGGCTTAGATCAGGAAGCAGTCGGTGAAGAGAGAGATGATTGAATCTTTGGGATAGGCATCCATATGTTACTGTCCAGTTTTGAGGTTTTGAGGCACAACTCGGGCCAGGGGTGGAATGAAAGTCTGAATCCTTGGATTTAGATTTTTTGTATAATCCTAAAAGTGTCCCAATTATAGGGATGAGAAATTGAGTTGATATTCTAGTAATTTCTTTGGAAAAGTGGCATATTAGCCCTATTAGGCCTAGGAGAGAGTTGGGGATAGCAAGAGTTAGGGGATTGGTCAAGAAACCTAGCTTGGAGGGTGTTGTTGTTATGTGGATTAGAGACTTTTGGGGTGGTTAAAACTTCATATGGTGGAGTTCCAAGTAAGTTTCCCTTTGGAATCCATATTTTCTCCTTGTAGCCCTATGGTGGGATCGGTATCCAAATTTGATCCCTGTAACAACTCAATGGTGGATTTGTATCTTATTTCATCTAATATGATGATCTAAATTTGATATAACCCTTGTTTCATCCCTAGATTACTTGGTTCTAGTTGTGTCCTATTTTGGCCCTTTTGGGTGTTTAAGGCTAGTGGAAGATCTAGTCTTGTGAATGTGGGTTTTGGGAACTCTTTAGTAGAGCCCTAGATTGTGTGGAAGTAGGGGTGTAGTGGATCCCTAGAGAGTTAGTTTTGACATAGTTTGGGGCTCTACTCCAAGTGGTATTAGAGCAACTAGTAGATCTTTGGAAGAAGAGAAAGTTGCAATCATGTCCGATGTAGGAGATGACAGTGAACTTCCTGATACAATGACCAATGTTGAACTAATAAGGGTGGTGAAAGAGCATGATGCAAAGAGGAAGTTGATGAGGCAAGAAATGGAAAGGCTCAAGGAACAAGTCAAGAGAGGGGGTAGTGGAAACTTTAGAATTGAAGAAGAGGGGAGTGATGAAGATACCCCTTGGCAGGAAGATGAAGAAGAGGAAATCCCTGCTAAACATAGGCTACTCTTAAAGACTTTGAAATCCATGGAGAGGATAACCATGGATACCAAACTTGAGCTACCTGTCTACAATGTGAAGATGGATCTAGAAGAATTCATGGATTGGATTTATTTACTCACTAGTTTCTTTGACTATGAGGAGATACCAGAGCATCAGAAGGTTGAGATAGCAAAGTCCAAGTTGAAGGGATCTACCCTAACTTGGTGGAACTTCTCTCAAGTAGAGAGGGTGAAGATGGAGAAGAATCCAATAAGAACTTGGAAGAAGATGGTGACCTTGGTGAAGGAAGCCTATGTACTTGAGGACTATGAAGTTCAACTTCATAAGAAGAGACAAAGTCTAAGGAAGAAGGAAATGGACATCTCAAGTTATACTAAGGAATTCCAAAAGCTTACCATGAAGTCTAAGTTAGTTGAACCAGAGAGTGTCAAACTTGCTAGATATATGCAAGGGTTGAGGATAAAAATCCAAGATGAACTAAGTTTGTGTTCCCCTACCACTGTCCAAAAGTGCTATCAATTAGCACTGAAGGTTGAAGAAAAACTTAAAAGGAGACAAGAGAAAAGTGGAAGAGGTAGAGGCTAGAGAGACTTTGGTAGTAGAGGAAGAGGAACAAACAATGGGAGAGGACAAGCTCCTAGAAATTTTGGTGAGACCAGTCAGAAAGAAATCAGTCAAGAAAACTCCTTTGGAGAGGGAAGTTCTAGAGGCTCCTATAGAGGAAGGAGAGAAGATTCAAGGGGAAGGTTTGGAGGAAGAAATTCAGGACCTCCAAGGTGTTATAGATGTAACCAAGTGGGGCACTTAGCATCCAAGTGTCCTGAAAAGGCAAGCAATTAGACAAAGAGAAGGGAAAACATGGTTAGAGAAGAAGAGAACCAAGGGGATAACTCACATGGTTCTTATGCACCACCTGAGGAAGGAGAATTCCTTATGATGAGAAGGACACTATTGAAGGCTCCAAACACTCAAGAGCCACCTCAGAGGAAGAACTTATTTAGAACCATATGCAAGGTGGGAGACAAAGTCTATAGGATGGTGATTGACAGTGGGTCTACACACAACTTGGTGTCAGAGGAGGCACTAAAGAAACTAAAAGCTGAGGAGGGTTCCACATCCAAACCCTTACAAGGTATCATGGCTAACTAAGAAGCAATAGACTGTCATAGAGGAACAAGCTTGGGTGGAACTCCAACTTGGAAACTATAAGGATAAATTTCTCTGTGATATTGTCCCCATCGATGCATGTCATTTGCTACTTGGGAGACTATGGTAGTATGATGTGGAGGCTCACCATGATGGGAGACTAAACACCTACACCATTAATAACAAAGGGGAAAAGGTAACATTCTTGCCACTATCTAATTTTTCAGAGGAACAAAAGGATTCCAAATTTTTGTTTGTAGGAGAGAAAAAGTTTTTGAAAACTTTGAAAGAAGAAAAGTCTCCTTGCTATTCCTTAGTCATTTTTCCCAAAGATGATAGACCTAAGAGGGTTGAGAAAGAAGTAAAAACCCTGAGGAAAGTAGGCCCTAAAGAAGTTGCAGACCTACTTCATCAGTATAAAGACATTGTGACCAAAGATTTACCAAATGAGTTGCCCCCAATCAGAGACATAAGCCACAACATAGACTTGATTCCAGGAGCAACCTTGTCTAATAGGCAGCATACAAGTTAACCCCTGAACAAAACAAAGAGATGGAAAGACAAATTCAAGAACTCTTAGATAAGGGTTTGATTACAAAAAGTCTTAGTCCTTGTGCAGTACCAGTTCTTTTGGCCCCTAAGAAGGAAGGCACATGGAGATTGTGCATTGATTATAGAGCTATAAATAGAATCACAATTAGGTATAGGTTTCCTATGCCTAGGATAGAGGATTTTTTAGATCACTTAGGAGGTGCAAGGTACTATTATAAGCTGGATTTGAAGAGTGGCTATGACCAAATTAGGATTAGGGCTGGAGATGAGTGGAAAACTTTATTTAAGACCAATGAAGGCTTGTATGAATGGAGGGTGATGCCCTTTTTCCTATCCAATGTCCCTAGCACATTCATGAGGCTCATGAATGAGGTGCTTAAACCATATCTTGGAAAATTCATCATAGTATACCTTGATAACATCCTTATCTTTAGCAAAAGTAAGGAGGAACATTTGGAACATCTTAATTTGGTCCTAAAGAGATTGCATGAAGAGAAGCTTTTCATAAATTTGGAGAAGTGTGTTTTTATGCAGGAAGAACTCATATATTTGGGAATTGTAGTCTTAGGAGGGAACATCAAGATGGACCTTGAGAAGGTAGAAGCCATCTTGAATTGGCCTTCTCCTAGGACAATGATCGAAGTCAGGAGTTTTCATCAGCTGGCATCTTTTTATAGAAAATTTATAAGGAATTTCAGTCAGTTGTGTGCTCCTATCCTTGAAACCATAAAAGGTGGACAAAATTGCAAGTTTGTGTGGAAAAGATGAAGAAGAAGCCTTCCAAATGCAGAAAAAGAAGGTAATGGAAAATCCTATCTTAGTCTTTCTTGATTTTCAAAAGATATTTACTATTGAATGTGATGCTTCTAACCTAGCTATTGGGGTTGTCTTAAGCCAAGAAGGGAGGCCTATAGGCTTTTTCAGTGAGAAACTAAATGAAGCAAAGAGGAAATACTCTTCTTATGACCTGGAACTCTATGCATTAGTTTAGTCATTGAAGAAATGGAGGCACTACCTCCTTCCAAGAGAATTTTTTGTCTTCATAGACAACCAAGCCTTAAGTTTCCTAAACAGTCAAGAGAAATTAAGCCATAAACACATGAAGTGGGTAGAATCAATACAAGCCTACACCTTCTCAATCAAACATAAAAAGGGAGTTTCAAATAAGTTGGTAGATGCATTGAGCAGGAGATCTTTAGTTGAGCAAGAAATCCAACTCCAAAGTGTAGGGATTGATTCATTGAAGGACATGTATAAGGATGATAATGATTTCAGAGATATTTATAAGGTGTGTTCTAAATTTTCAGAGGCTTACCATGTGGAGTATGTAGACTATTTGATACAAAATAGACTCTTGTTTAAGGGACACCAGTTATGCATTCCAAAGTGTTCAATGAGGGAGAAAATCATTAGAGAAAAACATGTAGGCAACATGGGAGGACATTTTGGTTTGGAAAAAATATTGGAACAGGTGAGAAGGTTCTATTATTGGCCTAAAATTAAAATTTAAGTAAGGAATATTGTAGAGACATGCACAATCTATCAAAGGACCAAGGGTATATCCACAAATGTAGGACTATACCAATCTCTACCTATTCCCACAAGAACTTGGGAGAGTTGTAGCATGGACTTTGTGATGGGATTTCCTAGAACACAAAATGGATATGATAGCATCTATATTGTAGTGGATAGGTTTAGTAAAATGGCCCACTTTATCCCTTGTAAAAGAACTTATGATGCATCAACAATTGCAAGTTTGTTCTTCAAGGAAATAGTGAGGATTCATGGCTTACCTCAACCATTCTCTTTGATAGAGATGTGAAGTTTATTGGTCAGTTTTGGAGAACCTTATGGAAAAGGTTAGGGACAAATTTAAGCTTTAGTTCTACCTACCATCCACAAATAGATGGGAAGATAGAAGTGGTAAACAAATCACTTGGGAATCTACTTAGGTGTTTGACCAAATAGTATGGAGACAAGTGGGATGCATTCCTACCCCAAGAAGAATTTTATTTCAATGAATCAGTCAATAAAAGTACAGGGAAGAGTCCCTTTCAAATTGTGTATGGGAAAAGTCCAAGAGGCATCTTGGAACTCAGAGAGTTACCACAAACCACTCCAATTAGTGCTCATGGAGAAGAGTTTGCAGAGACTATGAAAAAAATTCATGATTTAGTAAGATTGGCACTTGAGAAGAGTGCAGACAAGTATAAAAAAGCCAAAGACAAGCATATAAGAGATGTTCAGTTGTAGGTGGGAGACATGGTGTGGGCATATCTCAAGAAGGAGAGATTACCTCAAGGAAAACACACCATAATACTCATGAAGAAAGTAGGACCCTATTTGGTCTTGAAGAAACATGGGTTGAATTCATATGAGATTGAATTACCCTCACACCTTGGCATATCTCCTATATTCAATATTTTTTATATAACCCCATATAAAGGTGATGTACATGCAGGTTTTGAAGTACAGGTGGAAGAAATTGAAGAAGATATTGCAAGTCTACCCTCTCATGCACCAAAGAGGCTTGAGAATATTTTGGACACCAAGATCATCAAATAGACAATAAAGAATGTTTAAAATAAATATTTGGTCAAATGGAAAGATAGTCTTGAGGAGGAATCCATAAGGATGGATGAGCAAGAAATTCAGAAGTATGGCTCCAGTTTAGAAGACCTCATCTCAAGAAGACTTGAGATCAATGCACCCCAGGTGTATGGTGCAAGAGAACCCTCAAGTTCATACATGGTACACACATTAGTGGACCCAAAAAATTAGGGTTAGGGTTATTATTGGATCTTAGATCCAAGGTTCTCAATAAAGTCCTAAAACGTAAGACACGGGGACACTAAGTGATGTTATAAACTTAGTTGTCCACCTTAGTCAAATTGGACAATTTGGGTATAGTAGAATAGAATAGTCTAGGGGACCTAATGATGGGTAGGAATGTCATTTTAGGCCTTCTAAGATCCCCTATGGAGTAAAAACACTAAACTTCACAAGTTTAGTTAGTTTTGACAACTTTTGCAAAAAGTTGCAAATTTTGAATTCCAACATTCACAACCACATTTTTCAATTGTAACCACTTGGAAATTATATTTAATGGAGGAAAAATCTCACTCCATATTTGGAGTGAACAATTTGTAAAGTTTTTGAATTGAAATCAATAAAATCTAAACTATTTTATGCATTTCTAACTGAATTTCAAAGTTGTATGATCCTGTACGGATCCCAATGAACCATTGAAGTGGGGGAAAAGTTGATGTAGTGTATTAGTGGAATTTTCCATTTGGTTTGAACTCTTCAAGTGTAGGGGATCAAGAGATATCCATTTTTTATTTCTCACTGGTCTATGAAAGGCCCTAACTAGGGTTTTGATACCAAAATCCTCTTTCCCAGAGACTCCACCATGGGAAAATTATGATCCTTTGGGGAGATTAAGGGGGGACGATTTAATTTAATAATTTTGAGGTCTTAGATCAGGAAGCAGTTGGTGAAGAGAGATATGATTGAATCTTTGGGATAGGCATCCATATGTGACTGTCCAGTGAGTTTTTGAGGCACAACTCGGGCCAGGGGTGGAATGAAAGTCTGAATCCTTGGATTTAGATGTTTGGTATGATCCTATAAGTGTCACAATTAGAGGGATGAGAAATTGAGTTGATATTCTAGTAGTTGCTTTGGAAAAGTGGTCTATTAGCCCTATTAGGCCTAGGAGAGATTTGAGGACAGCAGGAGTTAGGGGATTGGTCAAGGACCCTAGCTTGGAGGGTGTTTTTTTTATGTGGATTAGAGACTTTTGGGGTGGTTAAAACTTTCTTTGGTGGAGTTCCAAGTAAGTTTCCCTTTGGAATCCATATTTTCTCCTTGTAGCCCTATAGTGGGATTGGTATCCAAATTTGATCTCCGTAACAATTCAATGGTGGATTTATGTCTTATTTCATCTAATATGATGATCGAAAGTTGATAGAACCCTTGTTTAATCCCTAGATTACTTGGTTCTATTTGTGTCCTATTTTAGCCCTTTTAGGTGTTGAAGGCTAGTGGAAGATCTAGTCTTGTGAATGTGGGTTTTGGGAACTCTTTAGTAGAGCCCTAGATTGTGTGGAAGTAGGGGTGTAGTGAATCCCTAGAGAGTCAATTTTGACATAGTTTAGGGCTCTACTCCAAATGGAAATATGTTTTATTTTAGCATGCATGACTGGATTCTTGAAAATGTTTATTGCACTTGTATTATCACAATAGATAATTATTGGTTCTAAAATTTTCATATGTATACCTTCTAGTAACTGTTTGATCCATGCAATATTTGAGCAGTTTGTAGTAGCAGCAACATACTCTGCCTTTGCAGTAGATTGTGAGATGCATCCTTGTTTCTTGTTAATCCATGTGACAAGTCTATCATCCATGAAGAATGCTCCTCCAGTTGTGCTCTTCCGGTCATCAAGATTTCCAGCCCATTCAGTGTCAACAAAGACATTAAGTTCAAATTTTCCTTCTCTTCTACACCATAAGCCATATTCCTCAGTATTCTTTAGATATCTTAGAATTATTTTCACAACAGTCATATGTGCTTTTCTAGGATTAGCAAAAAATCTAGCAACTATTCCTACTACATGTGCAATATCTAGTCTAGTATGTACAACATACATGAGTTTTCAAATCATCAATCTCTACAAAGTCTGATTTACCTCTGATGACTTGTCTTCCTTTGTCATTTTGCATCTAGTTGCCATTGGTGTTCCAACTGGTTTGGACTCTTCCATCTTGAATATTTTTAGTACTTCTTTGATGTACTTGGATTGTGTAATGAAAATACCTTCATCTTGTTGCATTATCTGCAGACCAAGAAAGAACTTGATCTCTCAAAACATAGACATCTCAAACTCTTTTCTCATTTCATTTGCAAATGATTTGCATAAGATATCATTGCCTCCAAATATGATGTCATCAACAAATATCTCTGCAATCAAAATGTTAGCATCAGTATCGTCCTTCAAATAAAGATTACTGTATTCACTAGTCCTTACAAATCCAATACTTATGAGATAGGAATGAAGTCTTTCATACTAGGCTTGGGGTGCTTGTTTCAATCCATACAGGGCTTTGTGAAGTCTACATACCATGTCCCTCTTGTCTAGATCAAGAAACCCTTCTGGTTGTTCAATGTATACCGCTTCTTCAAGTATTCCATTTAGGAATGCAAACTTGACATCCATTTGATATACCTTGAATCCTTTATATGCAGCATAAGAAAGTAATATTCTACCTCATTATAGCCTAGCAATAGGTGCAAAGGTCTCTACATAGTCAATTCCTTCTTCTTGTGCATACCCCTTGCATACTAGTCTTGCTTTATTTCTTGTGACTTCTCCATTCTCACTCAGCTTGTTCCTGAATATCCATTTTTTACCGATGACATTCTTGTCATATGCTCTTGGTATAAGTGTCCATGTCTTGTTTTTCTCTATCTGGTCAATCTCTTCATTCATATCACGTATCTATTCATCATTATCTAGTGCAGCATTGATAGATTTGGGCTCATAATCAGAAATAAGACATCTTGTATTTAGAGACTTACTTTTGGTTCTCATACCAGACTTTTTATCTCCTATGATTTATTTTTGTGGATGGTTCCTTCTAACATATCTTGCAAGTAGAGGTTCAGCTCTTTGTCTATCAGCTTGATCATCATTTTGTTCTTCATTCTGTTCTCCATCACTTTGTGCATCATTTTGAGCAATATTCTGATCGTTGGTATTTGCAGCCTGATGCTCGGGTGCAATGATCTGTTGCTCAGGAGATCTACATTTTTGATAAGATAGAGTTTCAGGTTCCTCATTGTAAGTGAACCTATTATAGTCCTCTAGTTCTTTAGTACTTTCCTTTTCATTCTTCTCTACAAATTCATCTATCTTTACATTTTCACTTTCAATCATTTTGTTAGAGGCTTTATTTAGACATTTATAAGCCTTGCTCTTGGTAGGATACCCTAAAAATATTCCTTCATCACTCTTGGAGTCAATTTTTTGATTTATACCATCTTTTAAGATATAACATTGACTGCCAAAATTTCTGAAATAACTTACATTTGGTGTGTATCCATACCATATCTCATAAGGTTTCTTTCTTCAATTGTGCTTTGTTCAATGTGTAAACAGCAGTACTGACAACTTCCCTCCAGAAGATTTGGATGATCCCTTTATCTATCATCAGTTTCCTTAGACAATCAACTATGAATTTGTTCCTTCTTTCGAAAATTCCATTCTGTTGTGGTGTTCTTGGTGCTGAGACCTATCTTTTGATTCCATGCTCATTACAAAAGTTAGTGAACTCATCTAAAATAAATTCCCCTCCTCTATCTGACCTTAAGCATTTTAACTCCTTGCCATTTTGCTTCTCAACCATTGCTTCATACCATTTAAACGTCTTAAATGCTTCTGATTTATCTTTTAGAAACATGACTGTCATCATTCTAGAGTAATCATCAACAAAGAGAATAAAATATCTATCTCCATAATAACTCTTTTTCCTCATAGGTCTAATTAAATCAGTATGGACTAATTCTAGAATTGCATTAGATGTATGGGTTTTACTTTTAAAACTAGACTTTGTCATTTTACCTTTTTGATAATTCTTACACATGATGTTGTCAGGCTTGGTCATCATCGGTAAGCCTTTGACATTTCTCCTTTTGCTAGTATTTATCATGTTGTCAAAGTTCACATGACACAATATTTTGTGCTACAACCATATGTCTTCATTTTTAGCAATCAAACAAGTGGTGTCAGTATCATTCAGATAGAATAAGTTACCTTTTGTCTGCTTACCAGTACCAATCAAATTTCTTGATTTATTTAAGATCTTTGCCTTCTTATTTTCAAATGCTACTTTGTGACCTAAATTATTCAACTGAGAAACACTCAATAGATTATAATTCAATCCATTTACCCAATAAGAATTTGCACATTTTATCTAGTTATTCAACATTATGGTTCCTCTACCTTCAACTGGATAAGGTGTGTCATTACCCATTCTTACTGAACCACCTTTATAGTATTCAAAAGTCTCAAACTTTTGCTTATCACCGGTCATATGGTGAGTGCAGCCACTATCTATGATCCAAACATCATTTTTGCTAACTTTAGATATGAGAGATGTTTCTACATACCTTTCTTCATCATCATCTGAATAATCCTTTACAGCCACAAACACCTTCTTGATGTCTTTGTCAAATTCGGTGTCAGTATCATCATCTTTGCATTTTTCTAGGTAACTGGCCTTCTTTCCTTTGTCCTTATAGTCTTGGGTATCTCTTCTTTCTGATTTTTGGTAGCTTCTGTAATCACCTTTGTTAAACTTCTTTTCAAATGATCTATCATTACTTTTGTCATCTTTTTTCTGTTAGTACATCTTGTAGTAAAGTGTCCAATCTCTTTGCAATCAAAACAAACAAGTGGTAATTTACCTTTGCCTCTCTGCATTCTTCTAGCCATGAGTGCTTCAATTTCATCAAGATCATCTTCTTCACTTTCACTATCACTATGTTTTCTCATAGTGTTTTTATGACTTGAATTACTTATTCTCATAGAAGTTTTGAATGCAAACTCTATATTTCGTAAGACACTATTATCAAATTTATTCATCTCAAATGAAATCAGTCTTCCAATCAAACTATCTAGAGTAACATTGCTATTTTCTACTACTCTGATTTCTTGAATGGTAGATACTCTAATAACATAAGTAGGCAGTAAGGTTCTTAGAATTTTACTTACCATTGTATCTTCTTCTAGTACACCTCCAACTCCTCGGATAGCATTGACTACCTCTTTGATTCTTGTGTCATACTAAGTGATGTTTTAACCTTCTTTAATTTTGAGATCATCAAACTTTCCTCTAAGGATTTCTACCTTGGCTCTCAAAACATTTTTGTCACCACCATGTACAAGCTTCAATTTTTCCCACATCTGCTTTGCAATTTTGCAGGTTTTGACATCTTCAAATTTAGCATCAGAGAGTGAGGAAGCAAGCTCTATCATCATGCAATTGTGCTCATGCTTCTCTCTCAATTGTTTGACTATTGGTTCTCCTATTGGCAACACATATTCAGTATCTAAGTATTGAGTAACATCATTACCAATACCTAATAAGTGGAGTCTTATTCTTCTCTGCCATGAAGCAAAATTATCTCTGTTCAACTTGGGCACATCTCATCTGTTCATCTTGTGATCTTTAGCTTAGGTCTTGAAACCTTCCTTCTAAGAAGACAAGCTCTGATACCAATTTCTATTAGTAACTGAGAGGGGGGGTGAATCATTGGCCTCAATAATTAATCCTTAAATTAACCCTTAAAACTTGTAACCACAAATTATGTCTCAAGTTATCTTCTATCCTTCAAGATGAATGCCATGAAATACTTATATCAATTCACTACTTGTTGGATTAATTTCTTAAACCTTCTATATGTTTACCGATAAGCAGTCATCTATTTACTGAACCACAGTAAATATACAGAGTATACCGATCAATCCAGAATTAACTATGTAGGATACAAAATAGTAAAGAAATGAATCATACACACATAACACATGGATTTTTAATGTGGAAACCCTATTTAGGGAAAAACCACTAGGACCAGTACCCAAAATTTTCACTCTTCTGTAGTGAGCCCTGTTAAGAGCCAACCCTGTTAAAGGTTACAAACACACTTTTAGGTGTGAACTTGTTAGAGGATTTAGAAATAGTTTTTCAACTAGTATCTAGCATCTAGTGCTACCATCCTTGATCAAACACTCACTTGTCCTGTCAATAGGTATCGAGTATATCCAATGCTACTTTTTGATACTCCTGGGGATGTATCTCAATTGAAAAAGACATTTAATTCCTGCTCGGTTAAGAGGCTTATATGCTTCAATGGTTAAACTGAAACACTAATGATCTATTCATACATCCAACTAAATTGCAGATTTTCAGATCTATTGTAAGTCCATTACCTCTCTGATCAATATAATCACTTTATACCTGTGCTCCATAATGTTCTTCTCTGTGATGCTTGTCTCACTATTTGTTGGTGTCTATACAATCTAGCTATTTCTTTAGCTTGTTGATTAGGAATGAAATGAAGACTTTCTTCTCCTTCAGATTTACTTTAGCATCTTTACTCTTCTCTTGTTCACCCCACACAATTCGTAATGAATTGCGTTTGTCTCTTATAGACATGATTTCCTCTTTTCTTGGATTTCTTGATTCTTGGCATATTCAACAATCTTTGCCAATAGGTTTAAAGAAAAATCTTGATTTATCTCAAAGAGATCTTCTTTCCAACTGGACAAATCAGCTTTAAATCAATTACTTATCTCCAGCTTTATCTGGATGATTAAAACAATGATAAGTGTTTGTTAACTCTATCTTTAGCTTCTTGACAGCTAAGCATTTTTTCATTTTCTGAACTCTCTGTTCTGTCGGTCAACACTTCAGTTAGTCATCGGTGATAAGTGACTGTTCCATTGGTGTGACTTTATTTTTCATCAGGATCTCTATCCTTGTCTTCTCTATTGGGCAACACTGAAATTCTATCCATCGAGATACACTATGTTTTTTCTCATCGGGAAACGCTGTAACTCTGATCATCAGTAATACTGTACATTAGCTCGTCGGGTAACACTATGACTCTGCTCTTTTCCTTTGAACATTGGGTGCACTCCATCAGTGTATACAACCACTTAGTGAATACTTGACTTGTATGCATTACTGATAACATAGCCTTGATTCATGAGTTCTTTGAATTCTTTGGCATTATCTCCATGACCATATAGATTATATCAAGTTGACATCAATGAAAATACAATACATTAATTGATTTAATGCCTTGCATGATCTTCAACTTAACATCTTGAAACATTCAATCAGTTACGTGTCATCAGTATTATCCTCCCCCTGTCATTCTTTAAATCTTCTCCAACTTATTTATTTATCCTCAACTTCTTCAATTCTCACGAGGACAATTTCTTTGTCTGTGCAACTTTGAAAAACATGCAAAATACATTTCAGAAATTTTTTGAACTAAATTCTTGTAGACCAAAATTTCATGACCTACTTACTTCTCTAAATCAATTTTTTTTATCAAATATAGGATGGAGAGGGGGGAGGGATAAACCTAGAGAGAGAGAGAGAGAGAGAGAGAGGGGTAAGGAGGGAGGAGAGATAGAGAAGGAGAGAGGAATAAATAGAGGGAGAGACCTAGGGAGTGGGATAGTTGTGAGATAGATATATGTATGTGTGTGTGTGTTTCCCAATTTAACTCTCACTTCCTTCCTATCCTCCTATCTATATCTCTATATATACTACTCTCCCTTTCCCTTCTCATACATCTCTATCCCCATCTCTTTCTCTTCATATTTATTGTCCTCTCTCTCTCTCTCTCAACTACAAAACTTAAAACCTAATCCCAAAACCCTATAACCATAATACCTAAACCACAAATCCATTATCCCTTTCCCCTATTTATTTTCCACTCTCTCCCTCTTTCCCATACCTCCATCTTCCCCACATCTCTCTCTCTCTCTCTCTCTCTCTCTCTCTCTCTCTCTCTCTCTCTCTCTCTCTCTCT
>MU227979.1:2234176-2264848 GCA_018584345.1 Thuja plicata | reverse complement strand
ATAACTAAGAGGGGGGGGGGGTGAATCAGTGGTCTCAAAAATTAATCCAATATTAACCAGAAAAATTTATATCTCAAATATAAACCTCTAGTTATCTTTAGTCCTACAAGGTGTATGCCCTTAAATAACCTTATCCAATAACTACTTCTCAGAGTTCACTGTTAAAACTTATTCTTAAGCTTTACTGAATAACAGTCTAGCATTTATCGAAATACATTAAATAACTTAGTGTTTACTGATCAATCCTATTTTAGTAATGTGTAAAGACAAACATTAAAGCAATGACTCATAAAAACATTTGACACATGGATTTTTAATGTGGAAACCGTGTTAAGGGAAAAACCACTTGGGACCGGTAACCCAAAATTTTCACTCTTCTGAAGTGAGCTCGGTGAAGAGCCAATCTTGTTAAAGGTTACAAACACACTGTTAAGTGTGACCTTGTTAGAGGATTTATCACTAACAGTTAATCACTTGATATCTAGAATTTCACTATGCTATCTTCATGAATTAACCTTTTGATACTCCTTGGGATGTATCTCAATATATAAAGGATTGTTAAGTCCTACTCGGTTAAGAGACTTTTTGATCCAATGGTTAAACTAAAATAGTATATGATATGTTCATATAAAACAATTAATCTTGTAGATGTTCAAATCTTTTGTAAGTTCATAATACCTTTCTGATCAATGTTTCCTTTCAATACCTTTGCTCCACTTCTTTCTTCTTGGTGATGTTGTGCTTCTCTATTGCTCAGTGTCTACATAAATATTTAGCGTTGTTATTTAGCTTGATTGATCAGGACTGTATGAAGTCTTTCTTCACTAGTATTCTCTTCAGTATCTTCTTCTCTATCCACCCCTCATTTGTAATGAATTAGCTTGTCTCTTTATAGATATGATTTCACCATTTTAAGGTCTTAGTCTTTATTGTTCTTGACGTGATCCAGAAATCTCACCTATCTTTCTTTAAAGCTTGACTTTAGTTTTATCCCGTAGATTTCTCCTTGACAACTAGAATAAAATAGCTTTAAAAAGCTTGCTTATCTTTGGATTTTAACTTGTTGACAAAAACAATGTTATCAACCAGTTAACTCTATATTTAGCTCTTGCCATCTAAGTCTTTTGTCATTTTTGAACTTTAGTTCTCGTCGGGCATCTCCATCAGGGTTGTCTATCCATCGAGTAACACTATGGTTCTACTCATCAGTAATGCCTTCTCAGGTTTCTTTCTTGGGTATCACTATGACTTTTCTCTCGGGGTTCTCTATCTATCAGGGTGCACTGTCTGTCAGTGTTTTTTGTCACTTAGTGCATACTAAACTTTTGCGCATTATTGATAGCATAACCTTTATCTCTCTATTTTTTTTTAAGTCTTTGACACAATGTATATAACCAATCAGATTATATCAACTTGACATCAATAACAATACAATACATTAACTGATTTAATGTCTTGCATTAACTTTCTGCAGCTCGTTGATCATCAACTTAACATCTTCAAACATTAATTAGTTATGGTTCATCAATCTCTCCCTTTGGCATTGATGGAAACACACTACATTAATACTAATACAATATGAAATATATTAGTTGTAGTTCATCAATCTACCAAACTTATTGTTCTATAAGTAATACAAATGTCTGTCTCTCGGTAAGTTCTTCTAGCTTAGATTTGTTTCTTGTAGAGTGCTTTCTTCAATCTTTATTCCCTTCATTACATAGATGTAGCAGCTTCTGATTCTGTCTCTCACTTTGATGTAGAATCTCTTCTTTGATGTTTTCTCTCCCTTTGACTATTCCTCTCCTTGATCATCTCTTTTTCCTTTGGTAGAAATATAGAATACTTCTCTCCATTAATTCATCTCTCCCTTAGGATAACTTCTCTTCTTTTGGATGATTATGATGGATATTTCATATGGATATAATCTCTCAAGTCCTCCAAGTCATCTTAAGTCATCTTAAGTCATCTCAAGTCATCTCTCCCTTTGACAATAATGCCAAACTCTTTTCTTTATCTTTTTATAATATATTCATTGAATTTCCCTTTCCATCAGCAATACAATGACTCTAGTGTTTGGTGTAGATAAGTACCTTGCTGTGTACTGATATGTCTTTGCATTCCATCTCTTTTTTTGCATCAACATGAATTATCATCTGATTATGTGTAGGCTGATGCAGCCTCCTAGTCATCTTACTGACCAATATACAAGGGTTAGACCCCTAGTCTCTTTCTCAGGTACTCAAATGTATCTTTAGGAAAAGGCTTTGTGAATATGTCAGCTAATTGTTCCTTGGATTGACCATATTCCAATATCACCTCTTTCTCTTGCACTTGTTCCCTTAAGTAATGATACTTGATAGAAATATGCTTAGTCTTAGCATGCATGACAGGATTCTTAGAAATCTTTATTGCACTGTTGTTATCACAATAGATAATCACTGGTTCAAGAATTTTCATATTCATACCTTCCAATAACTGTTTGATCCATGCAATGTTAGATTAGTTTGCGGCAGCAGCTACATATTCTTCTTCTGCAGTAGATTGTGAGATGCATCCTTGCTTCTTACTTATCCATGTGACAAGTTTGTCACCCATGAAGAATGCTCCTCTAGTTGTGCTCTTTCTATCATCTAAGTTTCCATCCCAATCAACATCTATATAGACTTGAAGCTCAAATTTACCTTCGCTTTTATACCATAAGCCATAGTCCTTGGTGTTCTTTAGATATCTTAGAATTCTTTTGACAACAGTTTTGTGTGATTCTTTGGGATTAGCAGAGACTCTTGTAACTATTCTAACTGCATGTGCTATATCTAGTCTAGTATGAACAACATACATTAGTTTGCCAATCATTGATCTATACAAGGTTTGATTTACCTCATTTGAGTTATCTTATTTTTTCATCTTGCATCTGGTTTCCATAGGTATTCCAACTAGTTTGGAATATTTGATCTTGAATATCTTAAGCACTTCCTCGATGTATTTGGATTGTGTGATATATATCCCTGCATCTTGTTAAAGAATCTGTAGACCAAGAAATAATTTGATCTCCCCAAACATTGATATCTCAAACTCTTTTCTCATTTCATTAGAAAATGATTTACATAACATATCATTACCTCCAAATATGATATCATCAACAAATATTTCAGCAATCAAAATTTTTTCATCAGTATCTTGTTTTAAAAAAAGATTATTGTTTTCACTTGTTCTTACAAATCCAATAATTATGAGATAGGAGTGAATTCTTTTATACCAGGCTCTTAGTGCTTCTTTCAATCCATACAAGCCTTTGTATAGTCTACAAACCATGTTTCTCTTGTTAGGATCAAAGAACCATTCTGGTTGTTCAATATATACTTCTTCCTCTAGTATTCCATTTAGGAATGTAGATTTGACATCCATTTGGTATACCTTGAATCCTTTGAATGCAGCATAAGAAAGTATTATTCTTACTCCTTCTAGTCTAGCAATGGGTGCAAAGGTTTCTCCATAGTCAATACCTTCTTCTTGTGCATACCCCTTGCATACTAATCTTGCTTTGTTTCTTGTGACTTCTCCATTCTCATTTAGCTTGTTTTTTAATATCCATTTGGTACCAATGACATTCTTATCATCTGGTCTAGGTACTAACGTCCATGTATTGTTCCTCTCAATCTTCTCTATTTCTTCATTCATAGCACTGACCCATTCTTCATTTTCTAGTGCAGTATTGACAGATTTAGGCTCAAAATCACAAATTAAACATCTAGTGTTTAGTGACTTACTTCTTGCTCTCATTCCAGCCCTTTTGTCTACTATGATCTGGTTCTATGGATGGTGTCTTTTGACATACTTGGCAAGTATCAGTTCATCTCTTTGTTCATCATTCTCATCATCATTTTGACCTTGATTCTGATCTCCATCGCTTGGAATATTTTTTTGGGCAATTTCCTAATTTTGGGTGTTTGCAGCCTGATGCTCAGGTGCATTGTTTTGTTTCTCGGGATCGATACACTATTTCTTGGGCAGAGTGTCAGGTTCTTTAGTGTAAACAAACTTGTTGTAGTCTTTTGGTTCTTTTCTTCTTTCTTCATCATTTTTCTCTACATATTCATCTATTCTGACATTTTCACTTTCAATGATTTTGTTAGAGGACTTGTTAAGACATTTATAAGCCTTACTTTTGGTGGAATACCCTAGAAAGATTTCTTCTTCACTTTTGGAGTCAATCTTTCCATTTCTATCATCTTTCAAAATATAACATTGACTTGCAAAAATTTTGAATTAACTTACATTGGGTGTGTATCCATACCATAGCTCATAGGGTGTCTTCTTGGTGTCTTTCATCATTTTTACTATGTTCAATGTTTAGAAATTAGTATTGACAGCTTCCCTCCAGAATTTTTGAGTGATTCTTTTCTCAATCATCAGTGTTCTGGCACAATCAATAATGGATCTGTTTCTTCTTTCAGAAATCCCATTTTTCTTTGGTGTTCTTTGAACAAAAATGTGTCTTTTAATTTCATGCTCATTACAAAAGTTAGTGAATTCATCAGAAACAAATTCTCCTCCTCTATCTAACCTTAAGCATTTTAGTTCATTACCACTTTGTTTTTCTACAATATCTTTATACCATTTAAACATCTTGAATGCTTCTGATTTCTATTTTAAGAACATAAATGCCATCATTCTAGAATAATCATCTACAAATAGAATGAAGTATCTATCACCATAGTAGCTCCTAGTTCTCATGGGTCCACATAGATCAGTATGGACTAATTCTAGAATAGCATTAGATGTATGGGTTTTTCTCTTGAAACTAGACTTTGTCATTTTACCTTTTTGAATATTCTTACACCTGATATGCTCGGGCTTTGACATGCTCAGTAAGCCTCTTACTTTCCTTTTATTTCTTATCGTAATCATGTTGTCAAAATTCACATGACATAACAATTTATTCCACAACTATATGTCTTCATTTCTAGCCATTAAACAAGTGGTGTTAATATCATTAAGATAGAATATGTTACCTTTTGTCTGTTCACCAGTTCTGATCAACCTTCCTAATTCATTAAAGATCTTTGCCTTTTTATTTTCAAATGCAACTCGGTGACCTATGTTATTCAGTTGTGAAACACTCAACATATTATAGTTAAGGCCTTTTACCCAGTATGAATTGTCACATCTGATCAGATTATTCAACATTATAGTTCCTTTACTTTCAACCAAACAAGGTGAGCCATTACCCATTCTTAGTGATCCACCATTATAATACACAAAAGTTTCAAATTTTTCTTTATCACCAGTCAAGTGGTGAGTGCAGCCACTATCTATAATCCAGACATCATTCTTACTAACCTAAGATATGAGTTTAGTCTCTACATACCTTTCCTCTTCGTCTGAATCATCCTTCATGGCCACAAATACCATCTCAATATCTTCATCAGATTCAGTTTCAGTATCTCCAAATCTATTCTCCGCAAGGTAAAAGTCTTTCTTCCCTTCGTCTTTGTAGTCTCGAGTATCTTTTCTATTAGATTGTCGGTTGCTTAGTCATCTCTGTTATCTCCTCTTTCAAACTTCTTTTCATATGATCTATCATTATATCTGTCATATTTTATTTTTTTAGGACATCTAACATCAAAGTGTCCAATCTTATTAAAATTAAAACATACCAATGGTAATTTACCTTTGTATCTACCTTTGCCTTTGTGCAATCTTCTATCCATTAGTGCTTCAATCTCATCAAGTCCTTAGTCATCACTATCAGTTTCACTATCATTTCTCATAGTGTGTTTATAACTTGACTTACTTATTTTCAAAGAATATTTGAATGCAGACTCAATAGATCGTAGGACACTATTGTCAAAGTTATTCATCTCAAAAAAAATTAGTCTACCAACCAAACTATCTAGAGTGACACATTTATTTTCTACTTCTCTCATTTCTTGTATAGAAGATACTCTAATAGCATTAAAAAGTAGTAAAGTTCTTAGGATTTTACTTACCTCTATTTCTTCTTCAAGTACACTTCCAACTCCTCGGATAACATTGACTACCTCCTTGATTTTGTAGCTATATTGAGTGATTTTTTTTCCTTCTTAAATTCTTAGGTCATTGAACTTACCTCTTAGGCTTTTTGCCTTAGCTCTTAGTACATTAGAATATCATCCATGTACTAGCTTCAATTTGTCCCACATTTTCTTTATAGAGGTGCATGTTTTGACATCTTCAAATTCATCATCGGAGAGTGAGGAAGCAAGTTATATCATCATAGAATTGTGCTCATGCTTTTATCTTAATTGATCAAGTGTGTGAGGTCCTATAGGAAACACATATTCTGTATCCAAGTATTGAGTAACATCATTTCCAATACTTGATAGGTGGACTCTTATCCTGATTTTCCATGATGCAAAATTGTCCTTGTTCAACTTAGGCACATCCTATTTTCTCATCTTGTGATCTTTTTCTTAGGTCTTGAAACCTTCCTTTCTAAGCACACAAGCTCTGATACCAATTGTTAGAATAACTGAGAGGGGGGGGGGGTGAATCAGTGTTCTCAAAAATCTATCCAATATTAGCCACAAAACTTTATATCTCAAATATAAACCTCTATTTATCTTTAGTCATACAAGATGTATGCCCTTAAATAATCTTATCCAATAACTACTACTCACAGTTCACTATTAAACCTTATTCTTAAGATTTACCGAATAGTAGTCTAGCATTTACCAAAATACAGTAAATAACTTAGTGTTTACCGATCAATCTTGTTTTAGTAATGTGTAAAGTAAAACAATAATGCAATGACTCATAAACACATTTGACACATGAATTTTTAACATGGAAACCCTGTTAAGGGAAAAACCACTTGGGACGGGTAACCCAAAATTTTCACTCTTCTGAAGTGAGCTCGATGAAGAGCCAACCCTATTAAAGGTTACAAACACATTGTTAAGTGCATCCTTGTTAGAAGACTTATCACTAACAGTTAATCACTTGATATCTGGCATTTCACTATGCTATCTTCATGAATTAACCTTTTGATACTCCTTGGGATGTATCTCAATATATAAAGGATTGTTAAGTCCTGCTTGGTTAAGAGACTTTATTATCCAATGGTTAAACTGAAACAACATATGATCTATTTATATAAACAACTTAATCTTCTAGATGTTCAAATCTATTGTAAGCTCATAATACCTTTCTGATCAATGTTTCCTTTCAATAACTTTTATCCACTTCTTTCTGCTCAGTGATGTTGTGCTTCTTTGTTGCTCGGTGTCCACAGAAATATTTAGCTCTGTTCTTTAGCTTGATTGATCAGGACTATATGAAGTCTTTCTTCACCAGTATTCTCTTCACCATCTTCTTCTCTACTCTTCCCTCATTCATAATGAATTATCTTGTCTCTTTATAGACATGATTTCACATTTTTTAGGTCTTAGTATTTCTTTTTCTTGACGTGATTCATAAATCTTGCCTTTCTTGCTTTAAAAATTTACTTTAGTTTTATCCCGTAGATTTCTCCTTGACAACTGGAATAAAATAGGTTCAAAAATCTCACTTATCTTTGGCTTTTAACTTGTTGATAAAAACAATGTTATCAACCAGTTAACTCCATATTTAGCTCTTTCTTGCTAAGTCTTTTTTCATTTCTTCACTTCACTTCTCATCGGTCATCTCCGTCGGGGTTATCTATCTGTCGGGTAACACTGTGGCTTTGCTCATCGGTAATGCTTGCTTGGGTTTCTTGCTCAAGTATCACTGTGACTTTTCTCTAGGGTTTCTCTATCTATTTATCAGGGTGCACTATCCATCAGTGTTTGTTGTCACTTAGTGCATACTGAACTTTTATGCATTAATGATAGCACAACCTTTATCTCTCTAGTTTTTTTGGATTCTTTGACACTATGTATATAACAAATCAGATTATATGAAGTTGACATCAATGAAAATATAATACATTAACTGATTTAATATCTTGCATTAAATTTCTACAGCTTGTTGATCATCAACTTAACATCTTCAAACATTAATCAATCATGGTTAATCACTAGAATGTTACCTTTCTCAAGGATTTACAAAAATACTTGTTAGGTCCACTCAGTTAATAAATTTTCTATTACAAAGATTAGCAATAAATAGTGTACTGATTTGATATGTTATTCTGCAACTATCTTTTGCTTGATCAGATCCCTTCTTCATGATAAACATAAAGTTTTTCTATTAGTATGAAATGATAAAATAAGTTTTATAAACCATCGGTTATACTACACCAAAATTTAGGTTTTCAGTTCGAACCAAAAATGCTAAGCAACGAGAAAAATGACAACACAGTTTTGCAGTGTAAACTGAAAGTGCAACCCTATCATGTTAAAGAGGAACCCGACAGGATTAAACTGACAGTGGAACCCGACGAGAAGAATATAGTGCGAACTGAGAGAACATAAAAGAGAGGAACCCGACAAACAGTTAAACCAAGGAACATCGAAAGATAGTCAAACTGATTTCAGAGCACACCAAGCATCAGACACCAAAAGTCAGTTACATCCCTAGAAAGTGGATCTAACTTCCACGTCAGATAAAACAACTATATTCTATTTTTAGAGTCTTAATTTATTTTAAAACCATTACTTAAGAGACAATCAACATTATTGTAATTGTTTTAATCAGTCTAACTGATTAAGAACATGCAGACTAGGAGATCAAGGTCAAGTTGTAAACCTGTGATCATAGAGTTAGTTTTTTAATACATGAAACTACATTAGGTCAATCTATCTTATAAATAGATGTTGTAATTATTCATTATCAAGGATGAGAGGATGAATGTAGCCAAAAAGCACATCTATGGATCAAACTGAGAGTTTCAAGAAGTAGAACAACAAAAGATGAAATTGGTTATCAAGAACCAAGAACAGAGGCAACCGAGCAACATAGGTATTAATCAATCACATTAGGTGATACATTTATATATGTGATTTGTAATGGATCTATAATCTACAATTGTTAGATTCTATACACTCAGGTAAATGAGTATTTTTGTCTACATTCTAACAAGTGTAGCAAATAGAAGAAATCCTTTCAAGAAAGGTGGATTTAACAATCCTATTGTAAATCTCTTAACCGAGTGCACACTAAAAAATGTTGCTAAAGCTCTTAATAGAGTAGACCTTAACAAGTCTCTACCTAATACTCCTAACAGAGTAGATCATCAGAAGTGATCAAATTGTAAGCCTTAACTGACCCCTTCCAATCTGCAGATAGTGAAATTTTTGTGGGTGCCATCCCCACCGCAGTTTTTACCTTCTAATAGGGGTTTTCTGCATTGCCATATCTTATGTTATGAGTCAATTACTTTCATGAATGGTTCTATGAATGTTTACATCTTTGTTAAAGTTAAAGAATTGATATATCTTACACAAAGATAGGATAGAATAGATGGTTGGTTACATAATTAATTACACAATGGATAAAGGTTAAAAGACATAAAAGTTTTAGAGGTACTGATTCACCCCTCCCCTCTCAGTACACACTTCCCATTATTTCCAACAATTGATATTAGAGCTAGAACTCTTATTTGGAAAGCTTAAAGATTTAAGAGAAAAGATCATACAATGGAGATGTACAGACTTGACAAAAGTATTGAGAATCAAAAGCTAGAAATTTAGATCTTCTATGAGAAGTATAAAGAAGCTAGAATCAAGATGAGATAGTTGTTAGATGAAAGAAAGATTATTGCATCTCATTGTAATGAAAAAATTACCATGAAGAAGAGATACCAAATCTATTTGAGATTTCAGGATCAACAACTAGCAAAGCATTAGATACATCAGAAGAAAGCATCACAAGCTTAAATTAAATCAATCAACGTCTGGATGGACAAGTGAAACCTCTACAAATCAGTCAAAAGACACAAATGGTAAGAATGATTTATGTCATGAACAATGCTAGACAAGATGAGAAAGAGAGAACACTAGCTATTGATGATAGAAGGAAGATAAGTGAAAAGCTACAAGAAAAAGAGTCACAAATACAAAGACTTACAAAACATCATCATGAAATTACAAATTAGATTATTCTTATGCGTCAAGAGGCAAACAGAATTAATACAAAACTCATTGTAAGAATAGAAGCTATCAGTGAGCTAAGGGAAGAAAATGAAAAGCTAAAAAAATAAGTAAGAATTCAGCAACAACATAATGAGATAATCAAGATAGCTGAAGAAAGCAATAAAAGGATGGATGATTTTCTTGATGGATAAAGGAGAGCCAACAACAACACCAGACTAGGCTATACTGAGAATGGAGAATCACCCAACTGAGCTAATCCAAAGAATGTCTATGAAAATCCAAGACCAAGAAAGATGACCTGCAATCACTGTGGAAAGCAAGGCCACACAACAAATGTTTGCAGGAGAAAAATGAAAGGTATTCCTAAATCTACATCTTCATTCATAAGAATTTGTTATAAATGTAACAAGAAAGGATATAAAGCATATGAATGGAAGTCTAAGATGAAACAAATAAAGAAGGAAATCTACATGGACGAATATTGTCCCACTTGCAAAATGCATGGGCACACATCCCTTGATTGCTGGAAAAAGAAAAAGTAAGCATGGAAGCTGAAAGGTCAAGAATCTACCTATCAACCAAAAAGAGTCAGTAACCAATATGTTTGGGATTACAATACATGGGGAAATTGTACAGCATGTGAAATATTTGGTCACATTACTGCAAACTATATGAGACAATGGAAAAGAAAACCTAGAGGCTGGACTAACCCCAGAATGACATGTTTACACTATCATAAAGTTGGTCATCTCAAGAAAGACTACAAAGACCAAATGACAGAGACCAGAACCTTTGCCACTAGAAACACCATTGAAGACATTAGGAAGATGAGAAATAAAATATGGAGGAAATCTACAAACACTGATGAAGCTGGATTGAGCAATTCAAATGGTGACACCTCATCCAATGGATCTGGTGACATCACCACTCCCTAAAGAAAAAAAAGTATGGAGTTGCATTACACCAAGTTAAATTTTGCATCAATTCCATTATACATAGTTGAAATGCTAAATTAACATGATTATAGATGCACTATGGTATTAGTTGTTAAATTCTGTGAATTCAATTTCATCGGTTAATACATAGCGAAATGCATTGGTATGCACACAAAGCTAAGTTGTCTTCACTTACCGAGAATCATCGGTTAACATATAAAAGATAAAGTTGCTAATGTAAACTGAGATCCATTAGTAATCATGTAAGTTGACAAATTTTTCTTTGCCAAACACCGAAACCCGTCGGTAAAAGAAACAAGTTAAATGACTGAACAAAGCATTATGTTATCAATGAAAGAAAAGTTATTGTTTCACCTGACGATTCCATCTTTACACACCAAGGAGTGGTTGAGCATTAATGACTCAACTTATGGAAAAGTCTATAAATAGACGACAAAAGGGTTTCATTCTTTAGCAAACAATTAGAGCGAAACTAGAGAAAGAAGCGACAACATTGCAGAGCGACTCCAACCAAGTTCACAACACTTCAAGCAGATCACTTACAACTACAGAGGTTAAAGTAAGTACCAAACATAAATTGAGAACTCTCTTTATCATTTATGGGAAAGCCCTAATTTCATAAACAATGGTGACCACATTAAGAACCGCTAAGATGAAGAATGTTAAGAAGAACAAGATCAATCTTGTAAAGAACTCTACCTACGAGGAACCACATTATAAGATATGTACAAAAGTTTCCTTGCAACCTGAAAATGCTGGAGCATTCTCCAGAATACCAACTAGGTTTTTGCTTTTTGAAGATGTGCGAGCATACATACATTGCAAGATCTCAAAAATTGGAGATCTAGAAGTGGAACAAGCTTTCAAGAAGCTATGTAAAGATGATGGCACTATCAAAGAAGAACACAAGAACATTAAAGTAAAAGGGCTAAAAAATGCCCTATGGTTCCCAGAGGAATTTAAGATCAAATGGATTTGGTTAGTACTAAACAGGATACATGGCCAAAATCTATGGTTGGATGAGCATAAATTGATAATATGAGATGTTATATATGTTGTCACCGATTATCAAATGACCGATAAGGTAAAAGAATTGAAGCACCCGCCTAAAGCTGACATTGAGAAGAAAACATGAGCTAAATGTGATGGAAGAGGACTTAAGGTATCTACCATTACCGATGATGAACTAAAATTTGGAGCATGTGTCTTAGGATACAAGTTCTTTTAGGCTAGCATGATGAACATCATTGCATCCGGAGTAGTGGATAAAACATACAAGATTTTCAAAAAGGGAATTCAGTTGGATCTATCAGAACTTCTACTAAAGTAGCTAGAAGAGAACTTAAAGATAATAAGAAATGCAAAATCAAATTCATGTAGGTTTGGTTCACTTATCATGTGCATATTCTTCTATTTCCAAGAATCTTTTCCATCTATAGGAAATGTACAATGGGACACAACAAGACCAGTGACCATACAGATTAGTGAGTTTAAAAAATCACTAGGAGATCATTTTGAGTCAGTCATGGATGAATAATTTGTTGGATTCAAGGAGAGAATGCAGAAGAGAGTAAGGATCCTAGCACAACTAATTGAGAAGTTTAAGACTGATATATGTTTCATGGTAGACACTAACTACACATACATCAAACCAGTTGTACCGAGAACAACATGGCTATCTCCACTTGACTATGAGGTGAACATAGATCAAGCATGTAATGCAATTGATGCATTGATAAATGAGCCATTAGATAAAACACAACCCAATTTTGGAACTTATGAAGAAGCCAAATAAAGAATCAAAATTGGCTTGGTTGTGAAGTAGATTGATAAGAAGAAGGATAAGATGCTTAAGAATCTAAAGAAAAGGTTATCACTAACTGAAGAAGAAACCAAAAAGATGGAAGAAACTGAGGGACAGTCACCCATCAGTGAAGCTGAGAAGGAGAGTGATTCAAAGTCTACAGAGTCAGACATACCATTACCTCCACTAGCTAAGAAGACTAGGACTACTACTGTAACAAGGAAAATAAGTCAAACAGACAAGGATGCAAGTCATTCACCAATAAAGAAAGGTCAAGTGAAGACATATAAGAGGAAACCTCAAACACAGAAAAGAGGACCGAAAAAGAGAAGGAAGCTAATCCTAAACAAGGAAGACATAGAGGACATAGATGAATCTATCCAAATAGAAAAGACAAAGATTCCTAAAACTATTGATGAGATATGTGAGTCAATTGCAAAAAGAGGTGGCTTAACCGATGCCAAGGTAAGAAAGTGGCTAACATTAGAGCCCGATCATCAGAAAAAGATTGAGGAAGCATTGATAAAAGAAATGATAAACTTCAAATATGTACCAGTACAATTTGATGACAAAATGCCAAAACCACTACATAAAATATTATCTGCCAAATGGACTTATGCATTGAAGAATGAAAAGGAGATAAGGGAAAGAGTACTAGTTTCTCTTATGCTTCCCGAATCAAAATGGAAGAAAGCTAGGAGATGGTGGAGAAACATACAATGGATTTCTCACTCGATATGAGAGCTTACAAAGTTCTACAGGGAAAGCTTATAGAGATAGAAAAGGATAGTAACAAAATTTGGAGTAAAATACTCAATTGACCTACTGAGGAGGCAAGCCCCGAACATGTTACTACAATTGATAAAGATGTCACAACAGTAGAATTAGACAAAGAAGAATTGGACACTACAGGAAAAAATAATATGGATGTTCCAAATGAGATATGGCCAGACACTACAGTAGATAACACTATTATTGACATCACCGATGATCCTATAGATGAAATTCAGAAAGAAGAAGATGTCACTGTTGTCAAGGACCAAACCAACAAACAAGGCACTAAAATTGATGCTACATAGGTACACATACTAGGCCAAATGTCATTATTGATTCAAGAAATCAATATTATCTCATAGAAGGAGAAGACCCCTGAGCCCAATGCAAGCATACCCAAGGATGGGGGTAATGATGAGAAAAAAGATACATCTGAATAAAAGAAGGACACAACCGATGAATAGAATGTCATCGACAGAGAAAAAAAATATGGAGATACCACCAAGAAAGATGCATGGATGAAAGATGTTGATGAAGTGAAAAAAGAGAAGGATGAGCAAGATAAGATAGTTGATACCATGCCAAAGGACACAAAAGGCAAAGCTACAAAAATACTGAAGGTTGATAAGGAGATGTCCTCAGATAACTGACAGGAAAATGCCAAGAAGCAAGAGAAAGGTACAACACCTTAGAAGCCATCATGTAGCACATTAGACCAAGAAGAGAATCTGGCGATGGTTCTACATACAAGTGGATCACAAAACAAGAAGAAGAAAACAAAGAAGAACAAGTTGGAAGTCACACTTGATGAGATAATAGAAATACCAAAATGTGACCCAACTAAATTAGATTTTGAATCTCTCCAAGAGTATGGTGAAATCTATCAAAGGAAAGAATTGCAAGAGAAGCAGCATTGAGATTCATTGGTACTAGAGAGAACAAGGGATATCTTGAGTCAGATTGTTCCCAAAATAGATGTTGATCACAATGCCCCTATTCTAGATCAACTTGTCGTCCTCACTGAAGCCATCACAACAAAAAATGTTGATGCAAAGAAGGCAATTAAGGAGTGAGCAACATAGAAGTTTCAATACAAATTAACAGAAAAGGTCAGCCAAGAAGTGGCTAAGAATAAGGTAAAGCTTTCAGAGTTATCAAATGAATTAGATCCAATCATTACTAAAGTTGTTTCCTTAATACGAAATCTATGCACTTTAGAGAAGTTTACTAAGGATAACAATGACAAGATTGCAAAGATTGAATCTGATCTAACTGCAAGAGAAAAAATTCTAACCATGAAAGGAAATGCAATCAAATTGCATTATGAGAAGATCATTGAGATCAAACGGTTAAGACAAGAACTTTGGGAAGTAGAGTCATAGTTTAGAGAGGAGGCTACTGAGATTTAGTATCTACTTTTACCGAACCTCACACTTCTATAAACACACCTAAGTTCAACAAGGCAACTTATTGCCAACCCTGAGATGTCTATAGCAGACATCATCTTCAATGCATGAATGGGTCACATTAGAGAATATGGATCTTGAACATTTAAAAGAGAAATGGGAGAAGATGATGGAGGAAATGAAGTCCTCTCACTCTCATATTTTTGATAAGCTATAGGTATACACCTTTTCCCTTACTATCAAAAAAGGGGGAAAAGGATAATGATGATATGCACAAAGAATATAGTACTAATAAGGGGGAAAATGATGAATGATATGTACAAATGGGGAAAAGGATAATATAGCACACAAAGGAGAAAAGGAAGAGATAGTATAAAGAAAAAGTGTACATACTATACTATACTGGCATATGCATAGGGGGAGTAATGAAATGACTAAGGTAATATACAAGGTGTACATACTATAAACTTTACTAGTATTCTGCACATACTAGTTTTTGATACTAATGTCAAAAGGGGAGATTGATAAATATAAAGTTTTCCCATGCATATGCAATGATAAAAAAAGTTGTATAAACCATCGGTTACACTACACCGAAAGTCAGGTTTTCAATTCAAACCAAAAATGCTAAGCAAGGAGAAAAATGACAACACAATTTTGCAGTGTAAATCGAAAGTGCAACCCGATCATGTTAAAGAGGAACCCGATAGGAGTAAACTGAAAGTGGAACCCGACAAGTAGAATACAATGAAAATCAAGATAAAAGACAAGAGAGGAACCTAACAGACAGTTCAACCAAGGAACGCCAAAAGACAGTCAAACTAATATCAGAGCAAACTAAGCATCAGCCACCGAAAGTCAGCTACATCCAGAGAAAAGTGGATCTGACTTCGACATGAGATAAAAAAAACTATATTCTATTTATAGAGTCTTGATTTGTTTTAAAACCATCACTTAAGGGAAAAGCAACATTATTGTAATTATTTTAATCAGTCTAACTGATTAAGAATATGTAGACTAGGAGATCAAGGTCAAGTTGTAAACCTGTGATCATAGAGTTAGTTTTGTAATACATGAAACTATATTAGGTCAATCTATCTTATAAATAGATGTTTTAATCATTCATTATCAAGGATGAGAGGATGAATGTAGCCAACGAGAACATCTATGGATCAGACTGAGAGTTTCAAGAAGCAGAACAACAAAAGATGAAATTGGTTATCAAGAACCAAAAACAGAGGCTACCAAGCAACATAGGTATTAATCAATCACATTACATGATACATTTATAAATGTGATTTGTAATGGATCTATAATCAAGAATTTTTAGATTGCATACACTCAAGTCAATGAGTATTTTTGTCAACATTCTAACAAGTGTAGCAAATAGAAGAAATCCTTTTAAGAAAGGTGGATTTAACAATCCTATTGTAAATCTCTTAACCAAGTGCACACTAAACAGTGTTGATAAAGATCTTAATAGATTAGAACTTAACAAGTCTCCACATAATACTCCTAACAGGGTTGATCATCAGAAGTGATCAAATTGTAAGCCTTAATCAACCCCTTCCAATCTGCAAATAGTGAAGTTTTTGTGGGTGTCATCCCCACCGTAGTTTTTACCTTCTAACAAGGGTTTTCTACATTACCATATCTTGTGTTATGAGTCAATTACTTTCATGAATGATTCTATGAATGTTTACATGTTTGTTAAATTTAAAGAATTGATATATCTTACACAAAGATAGGATAGAACAGATGGTTGGTTACACAATTGATTACACAATAGATAAATGTTAAAAGAGATAAAAAATTTAGAGGTATTGATTCACCCCTCCCCTCTCATTACACACTTCCCATTATTTTTGACACTTGACTCTAGAACTACTAGCATCAACAACTCATCAGTCTCTTCTCTGGACTGGTTCTACATCTCTTTTACTACTCTTCTCGGTAGAAATTCAACTCTTCAATTCTCTAGAATCATTGTATAGACATACATATTCATCAATATATAGGCATTTGTTTTGCCTCTTAATCTTATTGATTAGCTTTCCCTTCAATTTCTCTCAACCATCAGATCATCTCTTATGAACTGATTTAATGTATCTGTAACTCAGATAAATGGTTAACCTTTGCCTTGTGAGTTGCACTTTTCTTGGAGGTCACAACTTTGCTTTTGCATCTTCATCCTTGGCATATTATTGATCTCTATGCTTTTGCATTAAATTCATTCTTCTCCTTGAATTCAATATCTGTTTAAACTTTGTTTCATACTCGGTGACTATCTTCACTTGGTGTCTGACTTTGCTCGGTTACCAATCTTGCTTTGTTTTCAACTTCTCTCAGTGAATTAATTTTGTTTCCTCGACCGATAACACTTCTTTTTACAAACATACTTCTCACTACCTGGTAACTAGGCTCGTTCCCTTTACCAACTTGACCTCTCTGCTTTACAAAATTAACAACATCAAATGTTAAGTAAAAACAATTATACCAATAGTACCTCACCATTGTCTAATATTTATTATCTTCCTAATTAATTTCCTCTCTAAATAATATGGCAACTTAATATAAACTAGAAATCAATTGTTTGATAGCAATGACAAAATAAAAACTGATCTAACCATTCTACTTGTTTGTATTCTTATGAACTTGGTCTTTATCATCATTACCATCAGTTGGTTAACAATCTCCCTTTAGCATTGATGGAAACACTATCAATTGATGATGATATACTCAGATCTCTCTATACTTTATTTTCTCCCTCTTATCTTTTTCTTCCTCTTTTCCTTCAATCACATTCTCCCTCTTACATGTAGTCTCCTTCACTTGTGTATTCATCACTTACTTCTCCCTTATGTATTCATCAATTACTGACTTCTCCCTCTTTGACAAAAATTCCAAAGATCCATACTCCTAAACTCTTGTTCAAGTAGTGAATCATACCTTGCATGTACTGATTTCTCTTTGCATACATAAATCATTTTCACAACTTCAGGCAGCACCTAAAGTGTGATCACTAGCATCAACTAAAAATTCAGACATTCTAGTGTGTCCTATAATTGATGCAACATGCCTCTTTCATTAATGAATGTTGGATAGGGGAAGGTCCCATAATTTACATGTTAGATACTCAAAAGCATCCTTCAATAGTGGATTGGTGAATATGTCAGCAATTTGTTCCTTTAAGTTCACATATTCCAACATTACATGCTTGTCTTGTACTGCCTCTCTCAAGTAATGATACTTAATAGATATGTGCTTGGTCTTTGAGTGCATTAACATATTTTTTGATATGTTTATACCACTTGTGTTGTCATAATAGATAGTGACTAGATCATTAATCTCCTCTTGCATACCTTCTAGTAGTTGTTTGATCTATACAATATTTGCACAATTCATAGCTACAACAACATACTCAGCCTCGATAGTAGACTGTGAAATACAACTTTGTTTCTTGCTTAGCTATGTAACTAATCTTTCTCCTAGAAAGAAAGGTCATCCGCTTGTACTCTTTTTGTCATCAATGTTTCTAGCCCAATCAACATCAATGTAGACTTTCAAGTCAAAGTCTCCTCCTTTCTTGTATAATAGGTTGAAATCCTCAGTGCTTTCAAATATCTAAAAATTCTCTTAATTGCAAACATATGTGTTTCCTTTCAATCAGAAGAAAAACTTGCAATAATCCCTAGTGCATGAGAAATATCATGTCTGTTGTGCACTACATATTACAACTTACCAATCATGGATCAATAGAGTGTCTGATGACTTCTTTTGACTCGTCTTCTTTAGATAACTTGTAGATAGTTAACATCAGTGTTCCAAACAGTCTTGAGTCATCCATACCAAAGGTCTTTATGATCCCCTTAATGTCCTTTTCTTGTGTAATGTAGATCCCATCCTTTACCTATTGAATTTGAAGTCCAAGAAAGAATTTAATCTCTCTAATCATAGACATTTCAAACTCCTTTCTCATCTCTCCAACAAAATATTTGCACAATGTGTCATTTCCTTCATAGATAATGTCATCAACAAATATCTCAACAATTAAAAATTTGCTAGAACTATCACATTTTAGATACACATTGATGTTGTCACTATTTCTTTGAAATCCTATTTTGATTAGATATGAATGCAATCTTTCATACCATGCTCAGCGTGCTTGCTTAAAGCCATAGAGTGCTTTGTGCAATTTTCATACCATGTCTCAGTTAGTATTCTCAAAAATTCCTTTAGCTTGTTCAATATATACTTCCTCTTCAAGAATACCATTGATAAATGTAGACTTAACATCCATTTGATAAACTTTTAATCCCTTATAAGCCGCATATGCTAGTAGAATTATTACTCCTAATCTAGAAACAGGTGCAAAAATTTCACCATAATCTATTCCTTTTTCTTGTGCATACCCCTTGCAAACTAATCTTGCTTTATTTATGATTACATTACCATGCTCATTCAACTTATTTATGAAAATCCACTTAGTACCAATTACATTCTTATCTTTTGGTCTTGGTACCAAAGTCCATGTATTATTCTTTTGAATTTTATCTATCTCTTCCTTCATTTCATTCATCCAATCTTCAATTTCTAATGCATCTTTTACTTGTATCGGTTCAAATTTAGATATTAAGCATGTGTTTTCTCTTTCCTTTCTTCTTTTCTAAACACCAGCAATATTGTCTCCAATTATTTACTCGATGAGTGGTATCTCTTTACATACTTTTCAAACACAGGTTCAGTAGTCGGTGCTATCTCTTTATTTCCATCATTCGATGGAAGTTCTCTCTACTCATCTTCTTCCTTGGTTTGTGCTTTCGGTAAGGTTTCAGGAATCTTAGTTTGTAGATAAACAAATATTTGATAATCCTTAGTTTCCTTCTTTCTATCTTCATCATTCTTCTCTACAAATTCATCAATTCTCGCATTTGCGCTTTCTACAATTTTGTTAGTATTCTTATTCAAACATTTGTAGGTTTTTCTCTTAGTAGAATATCCCAAGAGTATTCCTTCATCTCCTTTAGAGTCATATTTTATATCTCTAGCATATTTAAGAATATAAAACCTACTTCCAAATACTTTGGGCTAACCTACATTTTTTTTGTGTCCATACCAGATCTCATAAGGTATCTTGTTAGTTCCCTTCTTCAGTTGTAATCGGTTAAGTGTATAAGTAGAAATACTAACTACTTCTCTCCAGAAGTTTTGAGAAATGGCATTCTCAATCACCAGTGTTCTAGCACAATCCATAATGGTTATGTTTTTTTCTTTCAGCTATACCATTTTGTTGTGGTGTCCTCAATGCAGACATCTTCCTCTTTATACTGTGTTCATTGCAGAAGAGTGTAAATTAATCAGATGTAAACTCTCTGTCTCTATCAGATTCTAGATATTTTAGCTATCTCCCTATTTCTTTTTCAACTCTATCCTTGTACCACTTAAACATTTGGAACACATCATATTTTTCTTATAGAAACATAATCGACATCATTCTAGAATAATCATCAACAAACATTATGAAGTATCTATCTCCATAATAGCTTTGTGATCTCGTGGGACCACATAGGCCAATGTGTACTAACTTTAAAATGCCTTGTGTAGCATAATATTTTCTTGTAAAGCTCAATTTATCTTACCTACTTGGCATCGCTTACACATTACATTCTCAGGTTTGTCTAAACTCGATAGACCTCTTACTCTATTTTTATTACTCACTTTGATTAAGTTGTCAAAGTTAACATGACATAGCCTTTTGTGCCATAGCCATACATATTAAATCTTAGAAAACATAAACTCTTTATGGATGTATCAAAGTAGAATAAGTTACCTTTAGATTGTCCTCCAGTGGAAATCAGACTTCCCTTCTAATAAAATACTTTAACCTTCTTGTTTTGAAATTCTAGTTGGTGACCTATATTAGTCAACTATGCCACACTCAACAAATTGTACTTTAGACCTTCAACCCAATAAACATCATCACATTTAGTATTGTTCAGAAAAATTATAGAACCTTTTCCCTTCACAGGATATGGGGCATCATTTCCAAATCTAACAATACCACCATTATGCTCTTTCAAAGTAATAAACTTATCAGTATCACTAGTCATATGGTCTGAGAAACCATTGTCTATAATCCATGTATCATTTTTACTTACTTGTGAGATTAGGGATTTTTCTTCAACATACCTTTCTTCATTAGAATCATCTTTAATAGAAACATAGACAACTTCTTCTTCATCATCATCAGTGTCATCATTAGATGATCCTCCTTCACCAATGTAGCATGATTTCTTTCTTTGGTTCTTAAAGTCTCTGAATCTTCTCAATCTGTTCTCACTCTTTTGTTATCTCTGTTATCTTTCTTCTCATTATTTTTAGGACAATTAGAAGCTATGTGGCCAATCTTATTGCATGAAAAACAATTCAAAGGTAGCTTACCTCTGTACTTTCCTTTACCTATCACTAGCCTCCTAGCCAATAAAGCTTCAAACTCAACTTCATTCCTTTCTTCTTCAGAATATAGCTCTTCAAGCTCACTCTTACAACTATGAAATATTTCACTAGCACTACTTGCATATCCATCACTAGGTCTAGAATTTCTAGACTTTACAATAGTCAAAGATGATTTGAATGCAAATTCAATCTTAGAATTAGCAGGAAAACTTTTATCAAAATCATTCATCTCAAAATCAGTTAGCTTACTGATTGTAGAATCAAAAGTAACAACCATTTGTGGAATGGATCTCAATTCTTGAATAGAAGACACTCAGATGACATACATGGGTAGTAGTTTTCTAAGCACATTTCTTGTAAAATCTTCTTCTTCAATGGTTCCACTAACACCTCTAATAGCAATAGAAATCTCCTTTAGTCTTGTGTTGTATGCTGCAATGTTTTATCCTTCTTTCATTCTCATTAATTCAAACTTTCCTCTTAAGATTTCAGCCTTAGATTTTTGAACATGTTGATCTCCTCCATAAACTAGTGCAATATTATCTTGAATCTGCATAGCAGTATCACAACTTTGAAAATAATTGAACTCTAGGCCAGTGAGAGTAGAAGATATCTCAATCATCACTTGTGTATGTTCTTGTCTTTCCCTTATCTTCTCAAGTGTTAAAGAACCAACGGTGGAGGTGAGTAATCAGTGTCAAGATGATTTTGTGCATAATCTCCTATAATAGATATGTGAAGCCTCATTTTGTTCTGCCATGTAGAAAATTTATTCCCATTCAACTTTGGTGCTTCCCTCTTAAACATCAAAATTAACATGAAATAGCCTTTTGTGCCATAGCCATACATCTTGAATCTTATAAAATAGACAAATCTGCATGGATGTATCAAAGTAGAATAAGTTACCTTTATATTTTCCTCCAGTGGCAATCAGAGTTCCCTTCTAATCAAATACTTTAACCTTCTTGTTTGAAATTCAAGTTGGTGACTTGTATTATTCAATTGTTCCACACTCAACAAATTGTACTTTAGACCTTCAACCCAATAAACATCATCACATTTAGTATTTTCCAAAAAAATTATAGAACATTTTCCCTTCATAGGCTTTGGGGCATCATTTCCAAATCTAACAATACCACCATTATTCTCTTTCAAAGTACTAAACTTATCAGTATCGCCAGTCATATGGTGTGATAAACCATTGTCTATAATCCATGTATCACTTTTACTTAATTGTGAGATTAGGGTTTTTTCTTCAACACACCTTTCTTCATCAGACTTATCTTTAATAGAAACATAGAAAACTCCTTCTACATCATCATCGATGTCATCATTAGATGATCCTCCTTCAACAATGTAGCATGATTTCTTTATTTGGATCTTAAAGTCTCTGAATCTGTTCTCACTCTTAGTGTTATCTTTTTTATCTTTCTTCTCATTATTTTTAGGACAATTAGAAGCTATGTTACCAATCTTATTGCATGAAAAACACTTCAAAGGTATCTTACCTCTGTACTTGCCTTTACCTCTCACTAACCTCCTAGAAAATAAAGCTTCAAACTTAGCTTCATTCCTTTCATCTTCCGAATATAGATCTTCAAGCTCACTCTTACAACTATGAAATATTTCATGTACACTACTTTCATATCCATCACTAGGTATAAAATCTCTAGACTTTCCAATAGTCAAAGATGATTTGAATGTAGATTCAATCTTAGAATTAGTAGGAAAATTGTTATCAAAATTATTCATCTCAAAAGAAGTTACCTTACCAATTGTAGAATCCAAAGTAACAACCATTTGTGGAATGGATCTTAGTTCTTGAATAGAAGACACTTGGATGACATAGATGAGTAGTAGTGTTCTAAGCATCTTTCTTGTAAAATCTTCTTCTTCAATGGTTCCACTAGCACCTCTAATAGCAATATCAATCTCCTTTAGTCTTGTGTTGTATGCTGCAATGTTTTCTCCTTCTTTCATTCTCATTGATTCAAACTTTCCTCTTAAGATTTCAGCCTTTGATTTCTAAACATGTTGATATCTACCATAAACTAGTGCAATATTATCCCACATCTTCTTAGTAGTATCACAACTTTTCAAATCAATTAACTCTAGGTCGATGAGAGTAGAAGATATCTCAATCATCACTTGTGTATGTTCTTGTCTTTCTCTTATCTTCTCAAGTGTTAAAGGACCAAACAGTGGAGGTGAGTACTTAGTTCCAAGATGATTCAATGCATAATATCCAATACTAGATATGTGAAGCCTCATTCTGTTCTTCCATGTAGAAAATTTATTCCTATTCAACTTCGGCGCTTCCCTTTTAAACATCTTTGAATCTTTAACTCAAGTACCTTCAAAATTATCTTTTCAAAGCACTAGCTTTGATACCAATTTTTGGTTTTCCCTAACAAATGATTATTTATTGAGAGGGGGGGGGTGGATCAGAAATTATTGAAAGTTAACACTTTAAAATTAAAATTCTGATTCAACTCGGTAACTCAAATAACAACAACAACTGAAACTTGTAAACACTTCAGAAACTTGATAACCAACATATAACATAAGAAGCTAACATCCACAATTATCAAGCATCACATGTAACATCATATTTAATGAGGAAACCCAATTTGGGAAAAACCTCCATGGGAATTGTCACCCACAAAAAGAAATACTCTTCTAAAGTATGCTCGGTTAAGAGCCAATCCGGTTAGAGATTATAATACACATTTGTTAGATGTGACCCTGTTAGAGGATTTATGATCCATTAGGATCTTCACCCTATTAGGAGTGGCCTAGTCACAGGGCTTAAACATTCATCCTACAATGTTACATTTCTCAAGGATTTACAAAAATACTTGTTAGGTCCACCCAGTTAAGAGATTTTTTGTTACAAAGATTAGTAAGAAAAAGTGTACTGATTTGATCTGTGATTGTGCAACTATATTTTTATTTATCATATCTTGTATTTTCTCTCTAAGACTAGTGGCATCAACAACTCATCAGTCTCTTTTCTGGACTGGTTCGATACCTCTTACACTACTATGTTCAGTAGCACTTCAATTTGCTAGTATCACTATATAAACATATAGACTCATCAATATATAGGCCTCTATTTTTCCTCTTAATCTTATTGATTAGGTTTCTATCAATTGTTTCCAACCATTAGATAATCTCTTATGAACTTATTCAATGTATCTGCAACTCGGTTAAACAGTTAACCTTTTCCTCATGAGTTGCAATTTTCTTGGAGCTCACAAATTTTCCTTTGTCGCTTAATCTTCATCTCAGATTTTGAAATTGAATTTTTATGACTGTAGATCTTGTAAAAAAAAATTTCTTCATCCTTAGAATCTTCTTGATCTTTGTGCCTTCACGTTAAATGTTTTCTTCTCCTTGAATTCAATCTCTGTTCAAACTCTTTTTTGTGCTCGATGACTCAGTCACTATCCTCACTCTGCATCTGACTTCACTCGGTTATCAACCTTGCTTGGTTGTCAACCTCACTCGATGACTGAATTTTCTTTGCTCGACC
Source organism: Thuja plicata (assembly GCA_018584345.1). NCBI lineage: Eukaryota > Viridiplantae > Streptophyta > Pinopsida > Cupressales > Cupressaceae > Thuja > Thuja plicata. The sequence goes on along the minus strand of MU227979.1, from coordinate 2,239,859 downwards.
AACTAACACTTCTTTTTACCAACATAATTCTCACTACTTGGTAACTAGGCATGTTCCCTTTACCGAATTGACCTCTCTTCTTTACCAACTTAACAACATCAAATGTTAAGTAAAAACAATTATAATAATAGTACCTCATCAATGTCTGATCTTAATTATCTACCCAATTAAGCTCCTCTCTGAATGATATGGAAACTTAATATAAACCAGAAATCAATTTCTTGACATCAATGAAAAAATAAAAACTAATTAATACTTAGCTCATCCTGAACATTGAACCTCAATCCATTAGTATATCTATCAACTTTCTCCTTAGCTATCTCCTTATGTCTATATCTAGTTTTCATCTTGCAAAACTCTTCAGTGTAATCATATACACTCATGTCCTTCTTCTTTAAGTCCTATTATTTATTAAAAAATTCCAACTCATAGTCTTTGGGAATTAATTTAGTTTTCTATCTAGCAATCATTACCCTCCATTTCTTACTCAACATGAATCTCCTAAGCATAAGAGAATATTTGATCTTAGGTTTTTCCATACTCTACATAAGTGCATCAGTAGTTTTCTACTCATGTGCCACAAGATTTTGTTTGCCCAAGATTTTTATAGATCCCTCAGAACATTGAAAATCTCTATGTCCTATGCCACCACTTTTGAAACAAGTGCCTTTGAAATATTTGTTACTACTTCCCCTCTTAAGTGTCCTTTAATCAGGTTCCTCTTCAATGATTTGCTTCTCTTTTCCATTGCTACTCACTTGCTTCTCTTTTCTTCTAGGATTACTCAGTCTCTTATTCAACTTATCTTTTGCCTTCAATGCATACTAATAATAATCCCCCACCATATAAATATGCAACATACTTAGCTCATACTGAATATTGAACCTCAAGCCATTAGTATATCTAGCCACCTTCTCCTTAGATATCTCCTAGTGTCTAGATATAATTTTTATCTTGCAAAACTCTTCAATGTAATCATATACACTCATGTCCTTTTTCTTCAAGTTCTACAATTTCTTAAATAATTTCAACTCATAGTCCCTAGGATTAATTTATCTTTCTATCTAGCAATCATTACCCTCCATCTAGTGATCTTCATTTCACCATTTTTCTCTCTATCCTTCTGAAAATATTTCCACCATAAGAAAGAATGACCCTTCAATTTAGTTTTTTCTAACCTAACCCTCTTTAGATCTCTAATATCCTCAAGCTCAAAGTAATCTTCCAAATCACCAATCCAATTCATCAAATCCTCAAGATGCAATGAGCCAAAAAATGTAGAATCCTTCATTCTGTAACTTTTACTTTCTTGTTCCATAACCCTCAAAAATATTTCTTCATTTGTAGGGATCTAAGTATCTATAGTCTCAATATCTTTAAAAACTTTCTCATATTCCTCCCCAGTCCCCAGTCTCAAGATTCCTTCGCAATCCAGTCAATGCATTTTGGATCTCATTCCTCATCTCATTTCAGAAGTTCATCATTTTTTCTAACCTCCTAGGGTTCATTTTTCTCAGTGGAAACTCTCCTAGTCCTCAGATATAACTACCTCAAGCAATCTAAGTACAAGGTTTCAATTTCCTCTCACTCAATGATCTATTGAATACACTCATAGTCAGCCTCCTTTTGAAAATCAATTCACTAATGGGATACCTTAAAAACTTATAAAAATTTCATAACCAAAAAAATATATCTTCCTAATCACCTTGTGCAAGTCCTCTATTATTATGGGATCTACACTCTGCCACCCCACAATCGACAAATCAAGGTCTTCACAAGCTTAGGAATAGAGATGTGCAATCACAGGAACAAACTTGCTCTGATACCGCATGGTGTAGTCATGGAAGGAGTTTCCCCGATGGAGATGGTTGAAACCATGCAAAATGAGTCAACACAGCAAAAATCAACAACACAAGATCAATAAGAACTCAAAAATGTACTAGAAACATGTAAATATTAAATTCACATTATCACATATTCAAGAATTTATATCACAGTGACCTGCAACATGCAACTTACATTCTATCAGTATACATGCCCGATTACAAAAAATCCAAAACTAAATCCTAGTGCGAACCTCCCAAAGGTTATTCTAATCTCCTACTACCTAACTAAGATCAAATGCCTCAATATATAGAGCCTTCACAACATACATGTAGGCTAGATAAATTTCATCTTCCATGACAAAGAAAACATAATACAAAAATATAGGTAAGGATCCAAATCATAAGGATCTCGATGCCAATATGTAAAGATAACATGAAATTTAAGAGAGACACTGGCCATACATCCAAGAACATTGTAGTATGAGTCACAAAGCTTCACCAATTATGAAAATTCTTTGCGAGATTAAAAAAACTCCAGCTGACTGTTAGAACATGAATAACACATAGAACTGACCATGAATCTAGAATATCTCCTCAGCAAAGTATCTGATTGAGGTGTGAACCCAAACATAAGTAAAACATAATGTCTAGAATAAACCTCGAGGTTCACAATGACAAATGATCCAAAACCAAGGAATGCCACTAAAATCACAAAAATAGGAAAATAGGAACAAAAATCAAAGGAAATATTTTTGGGTGATGCAAGGATGTCAACAACCCAAGGATGCTCCTGCTTCAAAATTTGAACATAGTAATAGACTCTTTTTTAATCAATTATGGAGATAATTGATTAGAATAGGTTTCCCACCAATAAACACCCCTTTCCTTGTAAGCACAAGAAGCTTATGAGACCTTGACTCCTTTAATATGCACCAAGAAATAGAAATAAGAAGCATATCATAGGATGATTTTGTACAAAAATTCATATCCTTCCTCAAGAGATTTTCATTGAAGTGCATTCAATTAGTGAAGTACATTAAAGCCTTTGCTTAAGATTTCACTTAAGAACTACATTTTTTTCTATTTTATATTCAATGCAAAAAGAAGAAGCCAACCACAAATTTTAAAAAAAAGGTTAAACAAATAAAATATTACCAAACTAGTTATTTTTTAAAAATATTGGACTATTTAATTTAATCCTTCTGAAATATAATTCTAGCTTCCTCCAGAAAACCCTAATTCAATGTTCAATTGAAATTTCTAGTTTTAAATTTTTGAAAAATGCAACCCTTTCATGATACAATTCACATTGAAGAATACTGACTCCAATTTAAAAATCATGCTAGACAAGAAATTCAAAAACAACTTGATTAAACAACTAAAAAAAATTTATACACCAAGAGAAAACTTGTATAACAAATTACAATCTGTAGAAAGCTGTAAACAATTTTAACATCTCCCCCAAAATAAATTTAAAAATAAAGACAGGGTAAGAATGAAATGACAGACTCTGGACTGTCACTAGGGAAATCCAATAGTTACAAGTCAAACCATCCCATTGCCACTAGATTTTACAAAATCTATTCATAATCAAAATGGTCAAAGAAGTTAAAATTATGCATCCTACAAACAATATTCGAACAAAAAAATGGCTTGAAAATAAATGATTTTAATAATCAAAGATTATATTGAAAGAAAATATTTTAATAACTTGAATCCACCATATCTGTCTAGAATTTCTATGCAAATAATATTCAAAATGTTTCTATTCTTGTTAGTTGGAGTTTGTCATTGATCAATCCAATACTTGATGGAGACATTAAACCCTTTGTAAATGAGGCTGAGATAGTTGTCAACATTGAAATAAAAGTGATAGTAGCCAGATCTGTAGTCTTCCGATCCCATTCTAAAAATGAGATATGTGTTCTTTGTGAAGAGTTGCTGGGGAAGGACGATATCAATAGGCGGGTCGAAGCTTTGCCAAATTATTCATCTATAAGAGTTGCGTAGAACCAGATTTCCCACAAGTAGAAGGTCCACTAATTTCTTTGCATTAAGACCTTTGGTGTTCATTCTCCATACTGGTGCAAGAGAACCTAGGGTAGAAGCCCTTTTTTTGTTTTTGATCATTTAATGTTTGTTAAGTGTGTTTAGGGAAGTTTAGGATCATTTTGGAATGGTTTAGGAGGTGTGTTAGCTTGTGTGTGATTTTGATCCAAATGACCTTTGCAAGGTCGTAGTGAGAAAAATGGGTCAAATTATGAGTTTGGAAGTCAAAGCCCTTAAAAGGACATTTTTGTAGTGTTTTAGGTCCTAGGACATGATATGGGACCTTTTGGTGTCCAACCATGGAGTTAGAATGTATAAAGAGAAAAAATTGTAGAAAGTGCAAAAGCTGCTTGAGCAACTTTGCAACTTTTAAATGTTGCTCGACAACATTTTGCAAGAAGTTGTAAAACTACCCAAAAGGAAATTATGGGTTAGTTCAGATAGTTTTGATGGATCATCCAGACATATTTAAGGGTCTTGGAGACCATTTAATGAGGTTGGTTATCATTTTGAAAAATTTGGACAAGTAATTGAAGGAACAATAATTGTGTTTTCTTGTTTTTGAACCCAAGCTTTGATCAATGGATTAAATTAAGTTTTGTTTCATTGTAATTAGGTTCTTAAAGTTTTTTTTGAGAATTGTGTTGTATGGATTATCTTTTAATTTCTATTTTGTAGTTGAATGTAAATTATTCTTCCTATTAAGGGTTCTCTGGACCAGATAGGATTGTAAATGGTAAAATGACTCTATCGCCATTTTCCACACTAGAAAGTCTATGTGCCTTGGAGATATGGTAGAGGGGTCATTTTATAGTTTTTTTTTTTTTTAGGTCCTGAGGTTACAATGGTGAATATTGAGCTATTTCCTTAGGAGAGCTTGGCTATAGCCTGACTAGGATCAATTGAGGAACAAAGTGATTCATTTGTAGGGTTGGATTGAAAGAATCAACCCAATGCATGGAGGATGCAATTAGCAAGAGGAAATACCTCTATGAGCATTGGTGATAGCCGATGAATTCATTTCATTTGGTTTTGAGAGGAATTGCTACAAACAAGCCTATTAGCACTATTTTTAAGGACTCAATCCCTAAGGGATTTGAAGTACAATATGGAAGAGTTGAGACCCCCAAACCCTAAAAATATTTTGTGTCTCTGAAAAGGGTATTTGGAACAAAGATTTCTTTTGGGGCTTCTTTGAGGAATTTGGGAGTTAATGCAGAAAAGGATCCTGATTAGGGCTACAAGAACCACTAGGTCTGCTCCTTGAAATATAGAACCTGATGAATGTATTGATAAGCCATTGTGAGGCCTAATCTAGTTTGACATAATCTTAACACTATTTCTCATGTATATGTTCTCTTGTCAATACAGATTTTTTTATAGTCAGACTTTTGGGAAACATGTATTACTTTATGGATCTGTGGAATCCTTTGCTTGTATACAACACCTAATTTTGTAATCAGGAAATTTATTAGATACTTTGTGTGAGTGATGCAGATTTATGTTTAAGACTTAGTGGTTTTGTATATTGGATTAGTATGTGGATGTTAGATGTAATCAAGATACAAATTTATTAAGAGTATGTTTATGCATATGGAATAGATGCAGATATTGTTAAAGTTCAATAAATCTTTCATGCAAGTGTCAGTGAATATGTGTTCAACTTACATTATGTATTCTCTTATTTTTATGTATTGATTTATTGGACCTACTTATGTGTGCAATGAGTGTGCAGGAAAGTTGACCATGGTACTAATCGGGGATTCAGGAATGGACCTATGTGAAAACTGTGATGCTAAGGCCCTGTC
>MU227979.1:2196385-2226745 GCA_018584345.1 Thuja plicata | reverse complement strand
GTTTATGTTGTATTTTATTTGTGCTCATACTTGTTTTGGGAGTCTTCAAGGCATGCTCATCCTTGGGAGGACAGAGTACCTTAGGAGGGTGATAGGTTGAGACACCAGGAGTGTAGAGTCTCCAAGTATGGAGGGATAAACATGGGTATATGGGTGCCCATGATGCCAAGCATGCCTAAGGGAATTTGGGGGTAATAAGGAGAAGTTAGATGGCTAAAGGCCATGGCTTGAACCTTGTGAAGGTTGGTTATTTAAATTCATATGTGACTTAATTACAGTTTATTATGCTTTGGCTTCTCCTCCTGGGCTAGTACACTATCACCCCACTTCTGGAGAAGGGTTTTTTCGGAGGCCTTCTTCTTGTTAAACCTTGGAGGGAATTTCTTGATAAACTATTTTTGTTTTCAATTGTGAATACTTGTTTGTATGTATGTCTCTCATTCATTTCTGGATCCCCTAGCTCGGGGGTGGCCTTGCAAAGGCTTAGGCTGGGAGGTGAGCCTCCATGGTCAACTGAAGATTTCTCCAGGTTCAGTTTGAAGCTTTTGGGAAGGCTTGTATTGGTGTTCTTTTGAGAAACCACATCTGGTGGTCTTATGATACATCCTTGTAAATGAGCTTGTTTCTAAGACAAAATGTTTATTTTTGAAGTCTTATAAAGTTGTTTAGAGTAAGAGGGCATTTTGTAAAAGTAATCCTATTTTATTTTTTAATCTGAAAATCAACTATGTTTTAAAGATGTATTTAATAATTGTATCAATAAGAAAAGAATTCTTTCTTAATATTGTTGTATTAACATCTTTCTCGAATCAGCTTCGTAGATGTTTATTAATGTATAGCAGATATAAATTGTATTCTTCTTAACAATCCAAATTTTTTTTAAAAAAAAAGGAAACTTGTTCTATATGTTTGTATCATTAATTGCTTTATTGTCTACTTCAGAAATAGTCTTGTTGACGATCTAGTAAAGTAAAAAGAAAATCTTAAAGCTATAAATTTATATTGTTGATTAAACTTTCAATTAATTAAATCTGAGATTTGCAAAGGTGTAGAGGTTTCATCTCCTATAGTTAACTTAACGGGATTAAAGAGAAATTTTTGTTTAGGATTTTAGTGCCCAGATTTTAGACATAAAGAAGTATGGGATCAACCCTGTGAATTCTTGTGATGTGATGGAATCTACCCTTGTAGATTCAGTGAAGACTGAACTTTTATTGGTAGTGGGATTGTTTGGAAGTAAAGGTGTATGAACTAAGTGTTCTGCCTATGGTTTAGGGTAGAAGAGAAAATACCTAATAGGTCTATAGTAGAAGCCTAGGAGAGAGTCAAGTTGAATTAGTGAAGAATCTCCCTATTAGATTGGTATTAGAGTCCTTAAAGATTTGGGCTAGGAAGGTTTATGAGTGACCTTGAATCAGTGGGTGAATTAACTATGGTGACCAACATACAGTTGGAAAGGAAGATGGATGAACATGAGGAGGAGAATACACTTCTAAGGGAACAACTTTCTAAGATGGAAAAAAAGATCAATGAAGTACAAGAAAGGCCAACAAAAGTAAGTGAAAAAGTGAAAGAGACGGAAAATAAAGGAAAGTCAACTATAGTAGAGGATGAGGTGCCAGAACTGGATCCAATTCTTCAAGAAGAGCCATTCCTTAGGGATTTGAAAGCCATGAGTGGAAAATCATTAGAAGGAGTAACCTTATTCAGTAGAAATATGGAGCCACGGGTAGTAATGGATTGGATAGAGGGTTTAGAAAACTATTTTGAATGTGAAAATGTGATAGAGGCCCAAAAGTTAAAAGTGGCCAAGACTAGGTTAAGGGGAACAACACTCACTTGGTGGAAATTTGTTCAGGATGAAAGATTGAAGGAAGGAAAGAGACAAATATCCACATGGAAGGGTATGGTTGCAAAGATAAGGCATACATATATCCCAGAGGACTATGAGATACAATTACATATGAAAAGATGGAATCTAAAACAAAAAGATTCAGAGGTGACTGCTTGAAAAGAAGAGTTTTACAAACTGTGCTTGAGGTCTAAAGTGACAAAGGATGAAAGCATCAAAGTGGCATGTTATCTCAATGGGTTAAAATGGAGTATTCAAGAAGAAATAACTCTTTTGACACCTACCACTGTATAGAAGTGTTATCAACTAGCTTTTAAGGTTGAGGAGAACAGAAAGAAAAAGTATGAAGCAAATAGCATAGGAAGAGGAAGAGGTAGAGACTTCAGAGGTCATAGAGGTAGTTATGGTGGTTGGAGAAATTATTCAAGACCCCAAGAGGAAAAAAAATGAGAGAAGAGCCATGAAACTAGTAGCAGAGGTAACTATGGATGAGGTAGAGGTCCTAACAGTGGTGGTAGATGAATATTTGGTGGAGAAACCAATTGATGTTCATTTGCAAACATGAAATGCTATAATTGGCACTAGTTTGGGCACCCTACCTATAGGTGTCCTGATAAAGCCACATCATATCAATCAGAGAGAAGAGTGAACTATGTGCAAGAAGACACTAGCAATGTCAAATCTCCTTAAGTTAATTTAGATTTAGAGAGTGGAGAGAATTTGATGATCAAAAGAGTTCTCATTAAAGAGAAAAATAGGGAGGAACCTAAACAAAGGAGATCACTCTTTAAGGTTAAATATAAAATCCTTGGCAAAGTATGCAGGGCGATCATTGACTCAGGGTCAATAGACAAAATAATCTCAGAGGAGGCAATGAACAAAATTAGAGTGACCAAGATCCCCCATGACCATCCTTATAGGGTGACATGGTTGAACAAAGGATAACATGTCCTAGTAAATGAATAAGCCTAGATTGAGTTTAAAATTGGAGGATATAGTGACAGGATACTTTTTGACATACTTCCCATGGATTCTTTCCATCTTCTATTGGGAAGACCATGGCAGTTTGACAGAAAAGTCATGCATGATGGAGAAAATATGCCTATTCTTTTCAAAAGGCTGGAGTGACATATTAAATCTAGTCATTGATGGAGGAAGGAGTGAAGAATAGTACCAATGTGTTGGTAGTAGGATAAAAATATTTTCTGCAAGTTCTTAAGAAAGAAGATGAAGAGTTATATGCAGTCATGATGAAGCCTAAAGAGGAAAAGTCAAAAGATAAAACACCTTTTCCTAAGGATATACAAGACCTTTTGGAACAACTTAAGGATATTGTAAGTGATTGTTCACCAGCAGTCCTTCCACCACAGAGATCCATAAGTCACTAGATTGACTTCATACCAGGTGCCTCTTTTCCCAATAAGGTAGCCTATAACATGACCCCTGATCGGAACAAGGAGATAGCTAGACAAGTGCAAGAGCTATTGGATCAAGGGCTTCTAAAGAAAGAATAAGTCCCTGTGCAATGCCAGTCATTTTTAAATCAAAGAAAGGAGGAAAATGGAGGCTTTGCACAGACTCTAGAAGCATAAATAGAATCACCATAAGATATAGGTTTCCAATCCCTAGGATTGAGGACCTAATGGATTGTCTTGGTGGGGCTAAATACTTCACAAAGTTGGACTTAAAGAGTGGATACCATCAAATACAGATAAAGCAAGAGGATGAGTGGAAAACAACCTTCAAGACTATAGAAGGACTGTATGAATGGATTTTCATGTCATTTGGGATCAGAGTTGCCCCTAGCACATTCATGATGTTAATGAATGAAGTTCTAAAAGACTACAAAAGGGTGTTTTTAGTGGTGTACCTTGATAACATCCTCATTTTCAGTAGGACCAAGGAGGAGCACCTTGAATATTTGTAGATTTTATTGAGAAGGTTGCAAGAGAAGAAGTTGGAAATCAACTTGGAAGAGTCTGAGTTCCTGATACAAGAATTGGTGTACCTTGGGTTTGTGGTCTCACAAGGATCATTAAAGATGGATCCTAGTTGGTGCAGGAGCACCTAGGCTATCCTTAAAGTCCTAGCTAGTTTTGGATTGTAATCGACTCTAACCAAGTCAGTATGTTTTTTATTAGACCTTAGAAGGTCTTTTTGTTGTGTTTGACTAGGTGAATTAGTGGTTAGTGCTAATTTCATTCTAGTTTAGTTTAGTTTTCTTTTAAGTGTTTAGTCCTTAGAATAGGCCTAAATTTGGGAAATGGGGTCTAAATATGTCCTAGACCTTTGAAAGGTGAGAAATATGCTTAAAGAGGATTTAATGATGTTAGTTCATCGATTTGTATGGGTTAGAGGCCCTAAAAGATAGTTTGCATCATAAATGTAAAAGATGCTCAAAAGTTGTCATGACGACATTTGCAACTTTTGCAAATGTTGCATGCAACTCGACAACTTTGGATTCCCCTCATTCTAGGAGTGGGAAATAAATGATAGTGGCCTAAAATGGTGGAGGAATCATCTTATTATACTCCATTCCTCATTTCCCAAGGTAGAGTGATTGTAATCAAGTTTTTGAAAGCAAAAGAGCAAGTGTTCTGAGATACAGAGTACAGTCGACTTGTTTGAATGATCTTAATGCTTTAGTGGATTGAAAAGCTTAATCAATTGGTATAATCATGCATTAGGAGTATATTCAAGATTTTTTATTTCAGTGATAAATTAGATTAGTGTTTATTTGGTAGCCTTAGGAAATTGTTTAAGTTTTAGGGAGTCTGTTGCTCCAGTTCAGTGTAGTTTTGGTTTTATGGCTCCCCCATGAAATCCAACCATGGGAAACTCAAAAGGTTGGATGAATAAGTGAGGGGAGCCTTTGTACAGTGTGAATATTCAAGTAGGAGGTCAGAGGAATCAATTTTCAACTTTTATAGCCATGCCCTAGGTGAGCTAGGACTGTCTGGTTAGGTGTATGGCAGAGGAAAAGATGAATGCAGATACAAGGGTGTGTATGAGAGTTCTGAACCAAGTGTGGTATGAGAGTCTTTAGGGTCTTATGGATCCTTGGTTATGAGTTTAGATCTCATACAATCCATTCAAATATATTTTTCCATAGAATTCAATGGACTGCTTGTGAAGAGACAAAATAGGCCTAATAGCCCTACAATTCAGGACATAGGTGTACGAAAGGCTTGGGGACCCTAGACCTTGAAAATCCTTTAGGTATTCAAAAATGGTATTAGGATCCTAGCTTATTTTTAGGGGTTTTTGAAGGAATTATATTTTTCCATTAGTATACACAAGGAAAAACACGATCTGCACAATTGGTTTACTCTACACCGACAAACAGGGTACAACACTACCCGACAACAAAAAAAAGATACAGAAACCCAACGAGTAACAATAGTGCAACCCGATGGAATGGAAAAGAGAGGAACCTGATAGACAAAGGGAACTCGATGATTAGTTTGACAAAGGAACATCGACAGACTTCAAGTTCAACCCGATGACCAAGAACCGACAGTCAGTTACATCCTGCAAAAAGTGGATCTAACTTTCCACGTCAGTTAAATCACTAAAGTTGTATATATAGCTTCTTGATTTGATTTTAAATACATTATGTGTAGAGGAAGTAATGTATTTAATATTTTTTTAATTAGTTTTACTAATTTAAAATATGCAAACTAAAGATCAAGGTCAAGTTGTAAACCTTGGATCTAAGAGTTAACATCGTAATGCATGATTCAAAGATAGGTCAAATACTTGTATAAATAGATGCTCAATCTATTGAGAATAGTTATTGTTCAATGAATTTTTTAGCCACGGAGAACATCTAGAGACAAGACAAATGATTCCATGCAGAAGGACATAAAATAATCAAATTAGTTTCAAGAATAGAACTAAGGCTACCAACGAGCAGAGAAAGGTATTGATCAGTCACTTTAGGTGATATTATTTTTATGAGAACTTTAATGGATCTATAATAAAAAAATTTAGATTGCACATAGTCAGGTCAACATATGTACTCATTTTAACAAGTGTAGTACACTTATAAAATCCTTTCAAGAAAGGTGGGCTTAACCATCCTATTGTAAATCTCATATCTGAGTACACACTTAAATCAGTGTTGCTAAAGTTCTTAATAGAGTAGATCTTAACAGGTCTCCACTTTAATACTCCTAAAAGGGTAGATCCTCAGAAGTGATCAAATTGCAAGCCTTAACCAACTCCCTTCCATTCTGTAGATAGTGAAGTTTTGTGGGTGCCATCCCCACCATAGTTTTTACTTCCTAACAGGAGTTTTCTGCGATATCATATCGTGTGTTATGTGTTTATTACTTTCATGAATGTTTCTATGAATGTTGCAAACAATTAAAGATTATGAATTAATGTTATAGGCATAATAAATAACAATAGTAATGGTCGGTAATCCAGTAATGAATGATTACTAAAGATGAATGGTGAAATGAGTTAAAAAGTTTTAGGGGTACTGATTCACCCCTCCCCTCTTATTACTACTTCCCATTAATCCCAACAATTGGTATCAGAGCTTAGTCTCTTCTTGGAAAGCTTAAAGGCTTAAGAGAAAAGATCATACAATGGAGAAGTACAAACTTGATAAGAATATTGAGAATAAAAAGCTTGAGATACAGATGTTCTATGAACAGTATAAAGAAGCTAGAATCAAGATGAGAGAGCTGTTGGATGAAAGAAAAGGTATGGAAACCCAGAGCAATGAAAAGGATTATCAAGAAGAAGACATTCCAGATTTCTTTGAATCTTCAGGATCAAATGCAAATAATACATCAGATACATCAGAAGAGAACATCACAAATCTAAAAGAGATCAATCAACATCTGACAGAGAAAATAAATATGTTGCAAATTGGTCAAGAGAGTCAGATGGTAAGAATTATTGATGTGATGATTTCTACTAGACAAGCTAAAACAGAAAGAACACTTGCTATTGATGATAGAAGAAAGATCACAGAAAAGCTACAAGAGAAAGAGTTAGAAATTCAAAGACATGCTGAGCATCACCATGAGATCATAAATTAGATTATTCTAATGAGTCAAGAAGCAAACAAAATGAATATAGAACTCATTGAAAGAGTTCAGGCTATCGGTGAACTAAGAGAAGAAAATGAAAAACTAGAGCATGAGGTTAGAATTCAGCAACAACATAATGAAGTTATCAGAAAATCTGAAGAGAGAAATAAGAGAATGGATGATTTTCTTGAAGGACAATGAAGAGTCAACAACAACAATGGTTTAGGCTTTACTAAAAATGGAGAATCATCAAATCAAGTGAATCCAAAGAATGTCTATGAAAATCCAAAACCAAGAAAGCTAACATGCAAACACTGTGGAAAGCAAGACCACATATCAAATGTATGCCGAGGCAAAATGAAAGGTATTGCTAAATCTACATCTTGGATTCTGTTATCAATGTAACAAGAAAGGACATAAAGCATATGAATGCAAGTCTAAGATGGATCTACCAAAGAAGGAAATCTACATGGACAAATATTGTCCTACATGCAATATGAATGGGCACATAGCTAATGAATGCTAGAAAAAGAAAAGACAAGCATAGAAGCCTAAAGGTTAAGAAACTCCCTAGCAACCAAAAAGAATCAATAATCAATATGTATGGGACTACAACACATGGATGAATTGTAAAACATGTGTGAGATATGGTCACATTTCAACAAACTTCATGAGAGCATGGACCAAAAGGTCTAGAGGCTGGTCAAACCCCAAAATGGCATGCTTACACTGTTACAAAGTTGGTCATCTCAAGAAAGATTACAAAGACCGAATGATAGAGACAAGCATATATCCCAATGGAAACACCATTCAAGATATCCAAAGGGCTAGAGACAAAATGTGGAGAAAAGCTTCAAGAAATGATGAAGCAAGACCAAGAAATGCAAATGGTAACACCCCATCTAATGGATCTGGTGAAATCACCACCCCCACTTAAGCTAAACAAGTAAGTATGGAACTGCACTTCACCAAGTCATATTTTGCATCAGTTCCATTATACAAATTGATAGATAGTCAAACAATAAAGATGCATATTATGTTAATTGTTACAATTCTGAGGAAACAACACCGTTTGTATACACATACCAAAAATCATCGGTGAACATAATGGATAAACTATTTTACACTTACCAAAACTTGTCGATCAACACACAAAGTGGTAAAATTACCAGTGTAACCCGACACATGTCGGTAAGAAGGTAAATTCACAAAGTTGTCATGACATAATACCAATATCCGTCAGTAAAAAGAAAAATTGTCAATAGCTATCCTGAGCATCATGTCAATACCGACAATGATTTTGGAAGTCTTCCCAACAAACTACGTCTTCATGTCCTGACAAGTTATTGAGAATTTATGACAAAGACTTAGGGAAGAAAGTCTATAAATAGATGACTGGACAACTTCATTTTGCACCCGCAATTTGAAGAGAAAGCAAGAGCAAAAACAAAGTGATTCAAGAACAAAAAGTAGAGAATCCTCAAAATCAATCCAAGCACACAACATACAGAATATTCACCATTTTTACAGATCAAAGTAAGTACCGAGGGCACCAAAAGCATTCTATCATCATTTTTCAAGAAAACCCTAAATTTCAAGAAAGCCCTAAAACTTGAAAAATGATGGTAACCACATCAAGAACAGCTAAGATCAAAAGTGATAAAAGGAATGTGGTTAAGTTAGTTAATAATAGCACATGTGTAAAGCCCAAATATAAGATATTCCTGGAGATCACATCGAAACCCAATGAAATTGGAGCATTTTCTAAAATTCCACCTAGGGTTTTGCTCATAGAAGATGTTAGGTCTTATATTCACTACAAGATCACTGAGTTAGGTGATCTGGAGATGGATGAGGCTTATAAGAAGCTTTGTTATGCAGAAGGAAACCTAAAGGAAGAGCACAAACACCTAGAGGTTAAATGGATAACCAAAGCCCTACATTTCCTGAGGGACTTCAAAACAGACTGGATAAGGTTAGTCTTGAGCAGAATTCATGATATGAAGCTATGGCTAGACCAACCCAAGAACATAAAAAAGGATGTCCTTCATGCTATCACTAGTTATCTAATAACCACAAGCCTAGGGGACACAAGAATCCCTCCAGGAAAGAAGTTGAAAAACTCACAAAAGATGAATGGGACAAGAGAGATCTAAAAGTAAACATCATCATCGACGTAGAACTGAAATTTGGTGCATGTGTAATTGGGTATAAGATTTTTCAAGAAAGAAGACTGAACAATATATCTACAACATCAGTAAGCACAACTTACAAGATAGTGACCAAAGGAATTCAGATGGATCTGTGTGAGATCCTGTTAAAGAAACTTGACGAGAACATGATCACAATTAGGTCCACAAAGACCAACACATGTAAGTTCGGCTCACTTATCACGTGTATCTTTTTCTACTTTCAAGAGTACTTTCCTTCAGTAGGAAAAGTAAAATGGGACACTAAAAAACTAGTAACATTATAGATTAGTGAACTAATCAAGTCACTAGGAGATGATTTTGAGTCTTTTATGACTACATACTTCCTTGAATTCAAGGAAAAGATGATGGAAAGAACAAGGATTCCTGAACAACATGTTGAAAAACATAAGGATGAAATATGCTTTATGGTGGATACTGATTTCACTCATATCAAACCAGTTGTACCAAGAACAGCTTGGATAGCACCACTAGATTATGAAATCAATATAGATCAAGCAACTAATGCTATTGATGCATTGACCAATGAGTCTATTGACAACAAGCAACCAAGTTTTGGAACCTATGAAGAGGCCAGATCAAAATAAAGAGAGGCCTAGAAATCAAGAAAACTACAAATAAAAAAGATAAGATGGTAAATAATCTCAATAATATTCTATCGGTTATAGAGGAGGAACAGGAACAACCAGAGGAAATCGATGAACAAGGCACCATCAGTGAAGGGCATGATGAACAGAAATTAGATTCTGAGGAAACTAAATCTGATACACCTCCACCTCCACCTCCTACAAAGAAGCAGAGGACAAGGAGTCAAACTACTACAACCAATACCAAACCTCTTAAGAAAGTTCAAGTAAGGACCTATATGAGGAAGCAGCCAACTTAGAGAACAAAGAAACAAACTGTAAAGGAAACACCTACAAAGAGGAGAAAAATAATGGTCAAAACTAAAGCCGACTTAGAGGATTCTAAAGAGGATGAGCCTGATGTAGCAAAGAAGAAATACAAAAATCAAACTGTTGATGAGGCAGCTGGATCCATTGCTACACATGGTACAATGACTGATAAGAAAATCAGGCAATGGGATACACTCAAACCTGATGACCAGAATAAGATACAAGAGGCAATAATTAGGTCAATGGTAAAATTCAAATATGTACCAGCTGAATTCATCAATCAAATACCTAAAGAGCTGGGTAGGAAAATATTTCAACAATGGTCATATTCTCTACAGACTGAAAGAGAAGCAAGAGAGAGGGTACTAGAAACACTAATGCCTCCCAAATCTAAGATTGAATAAATCAAAGAGATCATGAAGAAGCACTCAAGGAAATTTGTAGCCAAGGTAAGGGCATACAAATTGCTAGAAAACAATTTCATAGAGCTAGATACCATGACCAAAACAAAATGGAGACAACTCCTAGATATGCCAATAGAGTCAACAAGTTGTGAGGAACAATTAATTCTCACCGACACACTTCATAGAGAGGAGGAGAAAGACAATGCAATTCATTAGCAAATTGCTCTGGACAATACTAAAAGTGATAATGAGCCCATAAACTTAGACAAAGTCATGGATGATGTTGACATCCAAGATATCACCAACTATGACTCTGATAAAGATTCACAGAAGAAAGATGAAGTAATATTCATTACACTTAAGGATCAGAGACAACAACAAGATTTGAAGACATCAAATGATAAAGATATGAATGTTGCTAATGAAACATGGCAAGACACATCAGTCATGAACTTCACAAAAGAAGATCCTGCAGAGAAGATAAAAAAACATGAGAATGCCACTGCTCAAAAAGATCAAAACGATGAGTAGGACACCACTCTGGATACAGCCCAAGCTACCACTCAAAGCAATATGCCTGTATTAATGAAGGAAATCAATATATTAGACGGTAATGATGGATCTAATGCAGAGGACACAAACACACCCGAGGACAAGGGTGACGCTGAAGAAAAAGACACCACAGATAATACAATAGAGACAACTATAGAGAAAGCTACAACCGATGATCAAAAAGATAAATCTACTGATCAAAATAAAGAAGAAACACAAAAGGCAGAAGAGGACATGCAGAAAGATAAGAGTTGAGAAGCAAAGAAAGATGAGATGGAAAAGAAAATAGAAGAAATATCTGCAGAGACACCCAAGGATGATGGAGAGACATCTTCACCTAACTGACAGGTGAACCCCGAGTAGAAGACACTAGAAGAATCTTCAACCAAGCCTTCACCAAGAACTTCAGAGAGGACAAATGAACTCGCAATGGTAGTTCATACATCTGCATCCCCGCAAATCTCAAAGAATAAGAAGGGAAAGCATAAGAATCCAGTAACTCTGGATGAAATCATTGAGATTCCAGTTTGTGATCCAAGGACATTGGATCCAACTGAATTGACCAAGTATGCAAGACTCTATGAGAGAAAAGTAATGCAAGATAAACTAAAGAAAGCCACAAAGGAGGCAAAGGTACTGGAAGTGGCAAGAGGTATACTTCAAGAGATTGTACCTGATGTAGATATTGATAAAAAATCTCCAATGCTTAATCAATTGGTGGTACTCACAGATGCAATAAAATCTCAGGACATAGATGTTGAGAAGATTATGGAAGAAAGACTTGGACAAAATTATGAGTTCAAGCTAGTAGAAAAGATAAGCCAGGAAGTGGCATTGAAAAAGGTAAAGCTACCTGAATTGGTAAGCACACTTGATCCAATCATCTCAGAAGCTATTACTTTGATACAAAAATTGTGTACTCTAGATTAACTCACTCAGGAGTATACCAACAAGATATCACAAATTGATGTTGATCTTAAGTCAAGTGCACAAACTCTCACAAATAATGAAGAGGCAATTAAATTGCATAGTGAGCAAATAAAATAGGCTCAAAAAATGAGACAAGACATACAGATTGTAGAAAAGAAATACAGAGATGAGGTAAATGAGCTCCAAGCTCAACTCTTACTGACACTTTCACTACTACAACAACATGTGACAAAGGCAAACACACTAATTGCCACCCTCAAAATGTTTGTCCTAGACAAAATTTATGATATGCATGCAAGGCTAGAGCTACAACACATGGCACTAGAACAATAGAAAGAAAAATGGGAGAAAATTCTCAAAGATATCAAGACAACCCATTCCCATATACTTGATACATTGTAAGTTACACATTTTTGTCACAATTTTGGCATATTATAAGTTGTACATTTTTTTCATAAGTATCAAAGAAAGGGGGAAATTGATATGTTCACTCACCTCAGTTAAAAGGGGGAAATAATATGTATATTAAAAGAAAGGGGAAATAAAAGGAGGAAATAATATGTACATACAGAGCAAAGTACAAAGAATGTATAGTATACATGTACATATACTTATACTATACCGATGCATACAGTTAGGGGGAGTCATTTAATGACAAGGATATAAACATGGTGTACATACTAAACACTTTAGTATTATGCACATATCAATTTTTGATACTAATGTAAAAGGGGGACATTGAAGGCATTATATTTTTCCATTATTATACACAAGGAAAAACATGATCTGCACCATTGGTTTACTCTACACTGAAAGACAGGGCACAACACTACCCGATGACAAAAAAAGATATAGAAACCCAATGAGTAACAACAGTGTAACCCAATAGAATAGAAAAGAGAGGAACCTGACAGACAAAGGGAATCAGACGATCAGTTTGACAAAGGAACACCGAAAAACTTCAAGTTCAACCTGACGACCAAGAACTTACAGTCAGTTACATCCCGCAAAAAGTGGATCTAACTTTCCACGTTAGTTAAATCACTGAAGTTGTATATATAGCTTATTTTTTTTCTTTTAAATCCATTATGTGAGGAGGAAGAAATGTATTTAATATTTTTTTAATTAGTTTTACTCATTTAAAACATGCAAACTAAAGATCAAGGTCAAGTTATAAACCCTGGATCTAAGAGTTAACATTGTAATGCGTGATTCAAAGATAAGTCAAATACTTGTATAAATAGATGCTCAATCTATTGAGAATATTTGTTGTTCAATGAAGATTGTAGCCATGGAGAGCATCTAGAGACTAGACAAAGGATTTCATGTAGAAGGATAGAAAATAATTAAATTAGTTTCAAGAACAGAATAGAGGCTACTGACAAGAAGAGAAAGGTATTGATCAGTCACTTTAGGTGATATTATTTTTATGAGAACTTTAATGGATTTATAATCAGAAATTTTAGATTGCACACAGTTGGGTCAACATATGTATGTTGGAGATTTTCTTATGTGCAAATAGTCGATTATATGTTTGTCATTGATGACAACATATAATATACAGCAGTGTCCTGTAAGCAATTATCAGTATAGATATTTTGGAGCCTTGTGCATTTACATCTATGTTGTAGACATGTTTTGAATGCAATGTTCATACACATAGATTCAGATATGTAGTTTCAGTTGAGTTATGTTAATCTATTTTGGCACTCACAGTTTCTGGAGATTATCTGTTAAGATCCTATCTATTTACATTGTTTATTGAGTTGTGCCTATCTTTGGGATATGTGTGTTTATATTCATGTTTAGTTATGAGTTAATGATGATTATCCAAAGGCACTAAACATGTTCTAACTGAAGCATGATGATTGATTTAATTTGGTAGATCTGACTATGTGAAGCGACGCGTCTATTCATTTTGAGTTGTGCAGTCCTAACTTTTATTGCATACTTAGTTAAGCTGACAAGGAATTTGTTGAAGTGTTTCCTACATCCGTCGTGAACTTATCTTTGGAGAAGATACATATAGTAGTTCATTTGAAGATCACCAAGTGTGAATGAAAAGAAAAGAGACAGAAAAAGTACAGAATAGAATGTCAATTATTTTGGGACAGTAAAGACATTTCAATCATCAAGAAAATATCTATGTGAAGAAGCAGTGAAAGCATACAATACATTGGAACTGATCAAGATAGTAGGTCTACTCATATAGTTCATTTATCAGATATAGTGTATATCTATTTTACTGAAGGTTGCAGCCTTCATCATTTTAGCAATGACCTTTTGGACAGTGAGTCCTCACCCCTAACAGGGTTATTTGTAAAAGACTCCTAACACGGTCTAACCCTTAACCAGGTCTCTGTACTTATTCCATTATAAAGATCAAGTCCTAATAGGGTTGTAAGATCTTCTAACAGGCATTATTATACTCAAGTACAGTTCTTTGTGGGTGCTAATTCCCACCAGGGTTTTTACCTATTTGGTTTCCCCATAACCAAAATTGTTGTGTTCTATCTTGTGTTATCTGAATGTGTTAATGCTTAATGTTATTCTGTAATTAATTGGAGAAAAGAATTAAACTAGCTGATAATTGATTCACCCCCCCTCTTAGTTATCCCTTGGGACTATTCCAACAATTGGTATTAGAGCCAAGTGCCTTGGAGAGAAATCCTAATAGCTTAAGGTAGATCAAATGGCGTACTTCAGGAAAGAGAGTCCTAAGTTTAATGGAGAGAACTATCTTGAATGGAAGAGAAAAATGATAACACATCTTCAGTGTGTTGGTTTTGAGATCTATGAGATTTCTACTCATGCAATTGATGTTCCCACCTTGAAAGACCTTGCAGAAGAAGACTCTACAAATTTTTTAAAAAAAAGTATTCACTAAAAATGTAATTGCCAAGGAAGCCCTAATCAATGCCCTATCTGACAGTGAATTTTCTGAGATCAAGAAGGCAAAAAAAGCATATTCAATCTGGAAATACTTAGAAGATATGTTTGAATGAGACATCCAAGAGAAGAATGCATGCAGAAAGACATGGAAGAAAAGATACAATAATTGAGAGATGCTACTTGAAGAGAACATCAGAGCTTACAATCAAAGGATTAATGAAGTAGTATCAGGTATCAGGAGCAATGGTGGAGAAATTTTAGAGGATGATATAATGGACAAACTGATGACCACATTAAAAATAGATTATGAAAGCAATATTAACATCTTGGATGAAACTATGCAATTCTCAAAGGACTTCAAAAGAGAAACCCTGATTAGCAAAATATCTGCATTTGAGATATCAAGATTGAAGACCGAACCTAAAATGGAAACAACTTTCAAAGCCTCAGTCCATGGTAAGAAATCCTTGAACATCTCTAGTAATAATGAAAAAGAAGAAGTTGATACTGAACTAGAAGAAATCATTGCTATGATTTCTAAGAAGGAAAGAAAAGGTAAAGGGAAATATGAAGGACAGCTACCATTCAAATGTTTTTCATGCAACAAAGTTGGCCACTTTGCATCCAAGTGTCCTACAAGAGTCAAGAAGTTCAGATCAGATTACAAGCCCAAATATACTAAGGAATGCTATCATACTGAAGATGTTGTAACTAATGATGAATCAGGAGAAGATGAAATTGGATTCATTGCTATTAAAGACAATGAAAAGGTGATTGATCAAATAGAAATTGGAGATGAAAAGAAAGCTCAATAATTGGCTTTAGTTTCACAAGCTAACATCAGAACAAAATGGATCATAGAAAGTGGGTGTTCACTTCACATGACAGGTGACAAAGATAGATTTTTACATCTAGATAAGTACAAAGGTGGTATGGTTATATTTGGAGATAAAACTCCCAAACCTATCATAGGCAGAAGATCTATCACCTTCTATGGAAAGAACAAGACAAATGATTTTCTTTATGTTGATGGTTTGCATCATAACTTACTAAGTGTTGGACAACTTCTAGATAAAGGATATCAGTTGGAATTCAAGAAAAACAGATGTATTATCAACAAAAAAGAAGGAGACATGATTGCATCAGGCTCAAAGAACAAAGGTAATGTTTTTCAGCTTAACTCTGAAGTAAGTTGTTTTGTTGCAAAAGTGGATGACAGTTGGCTATGGCACAAGAGACTTTGTCATATCAATTTTGACAGCATAGTAAAGATAAGTAATGTAAAGGTAGTAAGAGACCTTCCACGTATTGCAAGACCAGTTGATACTATGTGCAGCAAATGTGTGATGGGGAAGCATGTGAGGACCTTATTCAGGAGCAAATAGAACTCTACAAAGAACAAATTAGATTTGATACATATAGACCTATGTGGACCTACTCAAACAAGATCATACTATGGATAAAGGTATTTTATTTTTTTCATTGATGATTTCTCAAGGATGATGTGGGTTGCATTCTTGAAGGACAAATCTGAAGCCTTTGAAAAATTCAAAGAATTCAAAGCCAAAGTTGAAAATGAGTCTGGATTGAAGATAAAATGTCTGAAATTAGATAGAGGAGGCGAATTCACCTCTGACCATTTTTATGATTACTGCGAAGAACATGGAATCAAAAGATAGTTAAGTGCACCTAGAACCACTCAGTAGAATGGGATTTTAGAAAGAAGGAACAAGATAATACTTGACACAATGCACACTATCATGATTGAAGGAAAGGTTTCCCATACCTATTGGAGAGATGTGGTCAATACAGCAATCTATACTATCAATATAATCCAATTAAGTTCAGGCGCAGACAAGACACCTTATGAACTTTGGTTTGGTAATTTACCTACTATAAAATACTTCAGAATATTTGGAAGCAAGTGCTACATCAAGAGAGATTATAGTATTGGGAAGTTTGATGCTAGAAGCGATGAGGGTATTTTTCTTGGTTACTCTACTAAAAGCAAAGCCTATAGATGTTTTAATCTAAGATTGAAGAAGATCATTAAAAGTATGCATGTGAAGATTGATGAGAAGCTTATGATTCATGAAAGATACTATGAATGTGCACCCATGATTGAATATGAGCCTAGACCTATCAATGAAGACACAGTTATTGAAGAAATGTTTGACTGTATTGATGTTTCATGTAACAATCCTAAACCAAGTCAAGAAGAATCGCAAATTATAGATGAGAGTGTCACTCCTAAGAACTCAAAACACACATCCAAATACCACTCTAAGGAAGACATCATTAGAGATCATAGCGCTAAATTCTTGACAAGATCCAAAGCAAAAGGTTCAACCGTTGATGAAGAAGTATGCTTACTTTCATAGATTGAACCCTTAAGTGTTAAAGATGAGTGCAATGATTCGGATTGGAAAAGTGATATGCAAGAAGAATTAGATCAGATAATCAAGAATGATACATGGGAACTGGTCCCTAGACCTTGTGACAAAAATATGATTGGAACAAAATGGATATTCAAGAATAAGATGAATGAAGAAGGTACAGTGGTAAGAAACAAAGAAAGACTGGTATGTAAAGGATATGCGCAGAGAGAAGGAATAGACTACACTCATACATTTTCCCCTGTGAGAAGACTAGAAGCTATAAAGTTATTTTTAGCCTATGTAACATTCAAGAACTTCAAGGTATATCAGATACATGTCAAGTCAGCTTTTCTGAATGGTGACTTAAAAGAAGTCTACATAGAGCAGCCTGAAGGATTCAAACTTTCAAACAAACCAGACATGGTATACAGATTAAAGAAAGCCCTCTATGGACTTAAATAGGCCCCAAGAGCTTGGTATGAGAGACTTGATGGTTACTTAACCAAGATTGGATTCAAAAAGGGAGCAAAAAATTGCAACTTATTCATAAGAGAAACACCTGATGGATTACTACTTGTTGCTATCTTTGTTGATGACATTATCTTTGGAGGTAATGAAAAACTTAGTGCATAATTCACCAAAGAGATGAAAAGTGAGTTTGAAATGAGCATGATTGGGCCTATCAAATATTTTTTGGGATTGAATGAAAAATAAAAAAACAAAGGCATATTCATAAATCAGTCTAAGTATGTGAAGGAGATATTGAAGACTTTCAAAATGGAAGATTGCAAACCAGTAAGCACCCCCATGATAACAGGAAGCAATATTTATAAAGATGATGATTCCACAATAGTTGACAAGACACTATACAAGTATATGATTGGAAAACTCATATATCTTACTCAATCTAGACCAGATATTTCCAATGTAGTTGGCATTGTTGGAAGATTTGCAGTTGAACCTAAAAAAAATCACTTAATGGCAATAAAAAGAATATTCAGATACTTAAAAGAGACTATAGACTATGGTTTATGGTATCCTAACTCAGAGATTATACAGCTTCATGTGTATACTGATGTTGATTGGGTAGGTTGTGTTGATGACAGAAAGAGTACATCAGGAGGAGCAGTATTTCTTGGAGACAGGTTGGTTACTTGGACAAGCAAGAAACATAATTGTATCTCTCAGTCGACACCAGAAGCTGAGTATGTTGCAGCACCATTGAATTATTCAACAATGGTTTGGATCAAACATATGATTAAAGACTTTGGTATTCATATTGATTATCCTATTGTTATTCACTATGATAACACTAGCACTATCAATATGTCAAAGAACCATGTGATGCACGCAAAGACAAAACACATTGAGATCAAATATCATTTTCTAAGAAAAAAATTTGTAGACAAAGAAGTAAAGTTGGTTTATGTGAGCACTAAAGAATAGTTAGGAGATATTTTTACAAAGCCTTTATCAAAAGATACTTTTGAGTATCTCAGGGAGAAGCTGGGAGTAATTCCCTTTCCCGAGTCTAATTAGAATTTGTAGCAAAGAACATCAGTCCTTGGTGACTGATGAATGGTTGAATACTCTACTTCTTGAGTAGTACCTGTGCTTATTTATGTTTGGCACCCTTTTCCATTGATTTCAAAGGGGGATATATAGGTAGGGGGAGCATATACTCTGGGGGAGTATACAGTATTGAAACATACAGTAAAAAGAGATGCAGCAGTTAAGAGGAGCTTTTGATGAGGATATTGAGAAGATTGTAAAAAGGAGGATACATTGGGTTGATGGTGTTTTTCATATCATATGTTTCCATCAATGTCAAAGGGGGAGATTGTTGGAGATTTGCTTCTATGCAAATAGTTGATTGTATGTTTGTCATTGATGACAACATATAATATACAACAATTTCCTGTAATAAATTATTAGTATAGATATTCTGGAGCCTTGTGAATTTACATCTATGTTGTAGAAATGTTTTGAATGTAATGTTCATACACGTAGTTTTAAATATGCAGTTTCAGTTGAGTTATGTTAATCTGTTATGGCAGTCACAGTTTCTAGAGATTATCTGTTAAGAGCCGACATATTTACATTGTTTCTTGAGTTGTACCTATCTTTGGGATATGCATGTTTATATTCATGTTTAGTTATGATTTAATGATGATTATCCAAAGGTGCTAAATGTGTTCTAACTGAAGCATGATGATTGAGTTAATTTGGTAGAGACGACTATGTGAAGCGACACATCTATTCATTTTGAGTTGTGCTATCCTAACTTTGATTGCGTGATTAGTTAAGCTTACATGGAAGTTTTTGAAGTGTTTCCTAAATCCGTCATGACCTTATCTTTGGAGAAGATACATATAGTAGTTCATTTAAAGATCACCAAGTGTGAATGAAAAGAAAAGAGATAGAAAAAGTACAGAACATAATGTCAGTTATTTTAGGACAGTAAAGACATTTCATTCATCAAGAAAAGATCTATGTGAATAAGCAATGAAAGCATAAAATACATTGGAACTTATCAAGAAAGTAGGTCTACTCAAACAGTTCATTTATCAAATATAGTGTATATCTTTTTTACTGAAGGTTGCAGCTTTCATCATTTTAACAGTGAGCTTTTGGAAAGTGAGTCCTCACCCCTAACAAGGTTATTTGTAAAAGAATTCTAACAGGGTCCAACCCTTAACCAAGTATCTATACCTATTGCATTGTAAAGATCAACTCCTAAGAGGGTTGTAAGATCTTCTAACAGGGATTATTATACTCAAGTACAGTTCTTTGTGGGTGGTAATTCCCACTGGGGTTTTTACCTATTTGGTTTCCCCGTAACCAAAATTGTTGTGTTCTATCTTGTGTTATCTGAATGTGTTAATGCTTAATGTTATTCTATAATTAATTGGAGAAAATAATTAAACTAGCTGATAACTGATTCACCCCCCCCTCTCAGTTATCCCTTGGGACTATTCCAACAATTTACTCATTTTAACAAGTCTAGTACACTTATAAAATCCTTCAAGAAAGGTGGGCTTAACCATCC
The DNA here is from genome assembly GCA_018584345.1 of Thuja plicata. Classification (NCBI taxonomy): domain Eukaryota; kingdom Viridiplantae; phylum Streptophyta; class Pinopsida; order Cupressales; family Cupressaceae; genus Thuja; species Thuja plicata. The sequence continues at coordinate 2,206,537 of MU227979.1, read as the reverse complement.
TATTGAAAATCTCATAACTAAGTGCACACTTAAATCAGTGTTGCTAAATCTCTTAATAGAGTAGATCTTAACATGTCTCCACTTTAATACTCCTAACAGAGTAGATCATCAGAAGTGATCAAATTGTAAGCCTTAACCGGCTCCCTTCCATTCTGTAGATAGTGAAGTTTTGTGGGTGTCATCCCCACCACAGTTTTTACTTCCTAACATGAGTTTTATGTGATATCATATCGTATGTTGTGTTTATTACTTTCATGAATTTTTCTATGAATTTGGTAACAATTAAAGATTATGAATTAATGTTACATGCATAAGAAAGAACAACAGTAATGGTCGGTAATGCAATAATGAATGATTACTAAAGATGAATGGTGAAATGAGAAAAAAGTTTTAGAGGTACTGATTCACCCCTCCCCTCTTAGTACTACTTCCCATTAATCTCAATAGTTGATTGGGAGATTTAGGAAGAAATCCAAAAAATCCCTCTCGATAGGGCTAATTTGTCAATTAGAGGTAATAGGATCATTTTGAGTGAAGATTTGGAGCTCAACTAAATTGGGATTAAAGACCTATTAAAATGGGAATGTGTGGATTCAAAATGTGTATACAATTAGTATACAAGACCCTTGTAGCATTTTTGGAGTTGGTATGAAGGGTTTAGGTTTGGAATCCTTAAAATAAAATGAGAAGCATTGAGACAAAACTAGTGGTAGTTGTCCTTCAAGGTGAAACAAAAGAAGAGTAACTCTTAGAGAAGAGTTGGAATACTCTTAGGCTTAGTTTATTGAGGATATTGAGATACTAGAAGAGGAATTGGGATCCTAGGTAGAATAGGGAAAGAAAATTCTTGTCTAGAACATTGTGTAAGCAGACCTTGGGGTTACTTCTATTAGATTGATATCAGAGCATAGATGATCAGACTTGTGGTTAATGTTCCAACCAACCGAATTAGTACGAGAGTCAACAATGGTAACTAACACCGAGTTAGCTAAGAAGGTAGATGATCAAGAAGTGGAGAATAGGATACTTTGAGATAGATTGGCTCAATTAGAGAAAAAGGTAGATGAAGTTGATGTGAAAGAAGATGAAGTAAAGGATAAGGTTGAAGGGAAAGGCAAGGATATTTCCATTGGTGATGAAGTACCTGAAGTTGATGCTATCCTTACTAAGGAACCATTCCTAAAATATTTAAAGGATATGAGTGGAAAAGCACTAGAAGGAGTTCCAATCTTTACTAGAAAGATGGAGCCAAAGATAGTCCTTGACTAGATAGAGGAACTAGAAAACCATTTTGAGTGTGATGAAATCACTGAGGCTTAAAAGGTGAAGGTTTCAAAAGCTAGACTGAGAGGGTCTGCACTCACTTGGTGGAAATTCATCCAAGATGAGAGAGAGAAGGAAGGAAAGAGGCTCATTTCTTCATGGAAAGCTATGGTTGCAAAAGCTAGAGATTCTTATATCCCTGAGGATTATAAAATCCAATTGCATAAGAGAAGAAAAGGTTTGAGGCAGAAGGACCTAGATGTAAACTCTTATACTGAAAATTTTTAGAGACTTTGCATGAGATCCAAAGTTGCAGAGGATGATAAGTTTAAGGTAGAAAGATACCTTAATGGACTAAAGTGGACCATACAAGATGAGATAATTCTTTTGACTCCAGACACCATTTAGAAGTGCCACAAAATTGCCATCAAAGTTGAAGAGAAGCTAAGGAAGAAACAAGACTCTAGTACTACCAGAGGAAGAGGTAGAGGAAGAGACACTAAAGGACAAAGAGGTGGATATGGTGGGAGGATTTTTGAACCCAAGAACCAAGGGGAGAATAAATTTTTTGAACCACAAGAGGGAAACTCCAAAAAAGGGGGTTCAAATAGAGGAAGGAACTCTTGTGGCAGAGGAAGAAACAACAATCATGGTAGGGGTAATTAATTTCCCACTATGAAGTATTACCACAGCAATCAGATGGGACATCTTGCATACAGATGTCCAGAGAAGGGTTCTACTTCTCAAGGAAGTGACAAGAGGGTAAATTATGTCTAAGAAGAAACTAGTGGTGGAAACAAAACCCTAAGGTTCCCTTAGAATCAGAAGAATGTGAGAACCTTATGATGAGAAGAACTTTGATTAAGGAGCTAATTAAAGAAGAGCCTAGTTAGACGAGGTTACTGTTTAGAGTGAAGTGTAAGATGATGGGAAAAGTGTGTAGATTCATTATAGAATCAGGTTCTACTGACACTATAGTGTCAAAGGAAGCAGTCAGCAAGTTGAAGATGACAAGAATACCCCACACCAATCCTTACAAGGTCACCTGGCTAAACAAAGGGCAAGATGTCTTTTTCAATGAAAAATCTTAGGTAGAGTTTTCAATTGGGAGGTATAAGGAAAAAATATTTTTTGATGTGCTACCCATGGATGCATGTCACCTACTCCTAGGTAGACCATGGAAATTCAATAGAAAGTCCATGCATGATGGAGCAAAGAACTCATACACTTTCAAGAACGACAATGTGACATGCAAAATCTAGTCACTAATAAAAGATGCAGAGATGAAGTCATCTGGCCCAAATGTTCTCATGGTGAGTGAGAAGGAGTTCTTAGAAGCCCTAAAAGAAGGAGAAGGAGTTGGGTTGAAGAGACTGTAGACAATACAGTCAAGAAGAAAGAGTTTCCAAAGGAAGTGTAGGAGCTACTGTAGAAGTATGAAGGCATAGTTAGTGATGGACAACCATCATCCCTACCACCTAAGAGGTCATTAAGCCACCAAATAAACCTAATAACTAGAGATAACCTTCCAAATAAGGCTGCATATAAGATGACTCCTCAACAAAATGAGGAGATAGATAGGAAGATTGAAGAACTACTAAGCCAAGGTCTGATTAGGAAGTGCATTAGCCCTTGTGTCGTGCCCATTATCTTAGCCCCTAAAAAGGGAGGAACATGGAGGCTATGTATTGACTCCAAAGTAATAAATAGAATAACCATTAGCTATAGGTTCCCTATCCCTAGGATATAATACCTAATGGACTGTATAGGAGGAGCTAGGTATTGTACCAAGATAGACCTAAAGAGTGGATATCATCAAATCAGGGTAAATGAGGGAGATGAGTGGAAAACAACCTTCAAGACCACAAAAGGATTGTATGAGTTTCTTGTAATGCCATGTGGGCTATCCAATGCCCCATGAAAAATCATGAGGTTGATGAATAAAGACCTTAAATACTATATTGGAAAATTTGTGGTAGTCTACTTGGATGATATAATCATCTACAATAAGACAAGAGAAGAACATCTCAGACACCTAGAAATGGTTTGCAAGAAGCTACATTAAGAGGAGATGATGATAAACTTGGATAAGTGTGAATTCATCAAGCAAGAGCTAGTGTACCTTATATTTTTGTTATCTCAAGGCAACTTAAAGTTGGATCCTAGAAAAGTGGAGGCCATCATCAACTAGCCTACTCCAACAACAAACACTGAGGTAAGAAGTTTTCATGGCTTAGCACAATACTATAGAAATTTTATCAAACAATTCAGTGCAATTTATGCTCCTATGCTTGATACTATCAAGGGTGGGATGAAGACTACATTTGGGTGGAATGAACAAGATAACCATGGGTTTGAGTTGTTTAAAAAGAAGATTTCTACCCAACCAATTTTGGTTTTACCAAGCTTTGAGAAGCTATTTACAGTGGAATGTGATGCCAACAATGTAGCCATTGGTGCTTTCTTGAGNAGTGCAATTTATGCTCCTATGCTTGATACTATCAAGGGTGGGATGAAGACTACATTTGGGTGGAATGAACAAGATAACCATGGGTTTGAGCTGTTTAAAAAGAAGATTTCTACCCAACCAATTTTGGTTTTACCAAGCTTTGAGAAGCTATTTACAGTGGAATGTGATGCCAACAATGTAGCCATTGGTGCTTTCTTGAGTCAAGAGGGAAGACCAGTGGCCTTCCACTATGAGAAACTAAGTGAAGCTAAGAAGAAATATTATTATTATGACCTAGAGATGTATGCTCTAGTCTAGTCACTGAGAAAAAGGAGGCATTATTTTCTTCCAAAAGAGTTCATAGTCTATTTAGACAATCAAGCATTAATTTTCTTTAACTCTCAAGATAAACTCAGTCACAAGCATATGAAGTGGGTTGAGTACCTACAATCCTACACCTTCAACATCAAAAACAAGAAGGAGTTGTAGAATAAGGTAGCAGGTGCCTTAAGTAGAAGAGCCTTGACCATTCAAGAGATTCAACTGTAGAGCATGGGGATAGAAAACTTCAAATACCTATATGGTGAAGATGAGGACTTTGCAGACATTTACAAGGTATGCCAAGAGTATAAAAATCACTTTCATAGTAAATTCTCTAAGTATAATTTATAGAGTGGTCTATTGTTTAAAGGGAGTAAATTGTGTGTCCATAGGGGGTCTATTAGGGAGAATATAATCTAGGAGAAACACAATGGTGCACTTAGTGGCCATTTTGGTGTTAATAAAACTCAAGAATTAGTTCAAAGATTATATTTATGGCCCAAGATGAATTTGGATGTTAAGAAATATGTAGAAGGTTGTGTTATTTGTCAGAAAGAAAAAAGGTACATCTACTATTGCAGGCCTATATCAGAAATTACCCATTCGAACCAGACCATGGGAATGTTTGAGTATGGATTTTGTAGTGGGATTGCCTAAGACAAAGCAGGGAATAGATAACATTAATATTATTGTGGATAGATTTAGCAAGATGGAACACTTTGTAGCCCTCAAGACAAAAAATGATGCAAGTCACATAGCTTCCCTATTTTTCAAGGAGGTAGTCAGAATACATGGTTTTCCACTAAGCATAGTGTCTAACAGAGACACAAATTTTATGAGTCATTTTTGGAAGACTCTCTGGAAGAAGTTGGGAACCAACTTGTCTTTTGGATCTTTATACCATCCTTAGTCTGATGGTCAAACAAAGGTAGTCAATAGGATTCTTGAAAATATCCTAAGGTGTCTAACTAAGGAGTATGGTCAAACATGGGACCAACTCATTGGGCAAGCACAATATGCCTAGAATGACATAGTGAATAGGACTACTGGTAAGAGTCCTTTTGAAATAGTTTATGGCATTCATCCAAGAGGCATATATGAGCTCTGAGATCTGAAGGATGGAGCCAAGGTAAGTGGCTATGCAGATGAATTTGCACATTCTATGAAAGAAGTCCATGAGATGGTGAGGAAGACGCTCATTGAAAACACAAAGGAGATTAAGAGAAAAGTGGATGAGGGGAAAAGAGATGTCCAATATAGAGTTGGGGATCTAGTGATAGTTCACCTCAACAAGGCAATATTACAAAAAGGAACACCACATAAGCTTCAGATGAAAAGAATTGGCCGATGTGTCATACTAGCCAAATATGGAGAAAATGCCTACAAGGAGGAGCTTCCAGAGGATATGGGTTTATCTCTGGTGTTTAATGTTGCAGACCTAGTTTTATATAAAGGCCCAATCCTAGATGAAAATAAAATTTTGACTAAAGTCATACAAGAGGTGGAGGAACTTAACTTTCCATCTACACCAATCAAGAAGGCAGAACACATGCTAGATTCTAGAGTCTACAAGAAGACAAAGAAGAAGGAATACCAAGAACACTTAGTGAAGTGGTATGGAAAACCACATACAGATGTAGTTTGGATAAATGAAATAGAGTTCAAAAAGTTGGGAAATGACCTCAACTTACTCAACCCAAGGGCGGGCTGAAGTCTTTTCATTTTGGGAGGATGGTGCAGGAGCACCTAGGCTATCCTCAAAGCCCTAGTTAGTTTTGGCTTGTAACTGACACTAGCCAAGTCATTATGTTTTTTATTATACCTTAGAAGGTCTTTTTTTTTTGTGTGACTAGGTGAATTAGTGGTTAGTGCTAATTTCATTCTAGTTTAGTTTCTAGTTTGCTTTTAAGTGTTTAGTCCTTAGAATAGGCTTAAATTTGGGAAATGGGGTCTAAATGTGTCATAGACCTATGTAAGGTTAGAAATATGCTTAAAGAGGATTTAATTATGTTAGTTCATCAAATTTTATGGTTTAGAGGCCCTAAAAGATAGTTTGCATCATAAATGCAAAAGATGCTCAAGAGTTGTCATGACAACATTTGCAAAGGTTGCATGCAAGTCGACAACTTTGGATTCCCCTCATTCCAGGAGTGGGAAATCAATTATAGTGACCTAAAATGGTAGAGGAAGAATCTTATGATACTCCATGGCTCATTTCCTAAGGTAGAGTGATTGTAATCAAGTTTTTGAAAGCAATAGAGCAAGTGTTCTGAGATACAGAGTATAGTCGACTTGTTTGAATGATCTTAATGTTTTAGTGGATTGAAAAGCTTAATCTATTTGTAGATTCATGTAGTAGGAGTATATTCAAGACTTTTTATTTTAGTGATAAAGTAGATTAGTGTTGATTTTGTAGCCTTAGGAAATTGTTTAATTTTTAGGGAGTCTTCTGGTCCAGTTCAGTGTAGTTTTTGTTTTATGGCTCCCCCATGAAATCCAATCATGGGAAAATAAAAAGGTTGGATGAATAAGTTAGGGGAGCCTCTATAAAGTGTGAATATTCAAGTAGGAGGTTAGAAGAATTGATTTTGTATTTTTATAGCCATGCCCTAGGCGAGCTAGGACTGTCCGATTAGGTGTATGGAAGAGGAAAAGATGAATATAGAGACAAGTGTGTGCATGAGAGTTTTGAACCAAGTGTGTTCTTAGATTCTTTAGGTTCTTATGGATCCCTGGTTATGAGTTTAGAGCCCATCCAATCCATTTGGATATATTTTTCAATAGAAGTCAGTGGACTGCTTGTGAAGAGAAAAAATAGGCCTAATAGCCCTACAAACTAGGACAAAGGTGTACGAAAGGATTGGGGACCCTAGACCTTGAAAATAATTTAGGTTTTCAAAAAGGGTATCAAGATCCTAGATTAGTTTTAGGGGTTGTTTGGAATATTTAGGAAGATATCTAGAAAAACCCTCTGGATGGGGCTAATTGGTCAATTAGGCGTAATAGGATCATTTTGAGTGAATATTTGGAACTCGACTAAATTAGGATTAAAGACCTATTTAAATGGGAATGTGTAGATGCAAAATTTGTATACAAGTAGTATACAAGACCCTTGTAGCATTTTTGGAGTTGGTATGAAGATTTTATGTTTGGAATCCTTCAAAGCAAATGAGAAGCATTGAGACAAAACTAGTGGTAGTTGTCCTTCAAGGTGAAATACAAGAAGAGTAATTCTTAGAGAAGAGTTGGAATGGTCTTAGGCTTAGTTTCTTGAGGCTATTGAGATCCTAGAAGAGGAATTGGGATCCTAAGTAAACTAGGGAAAGAAAATTCTTGTCTAGAACATTGTGTAAGCACACCTTGGGGTTACTTCTATCACTAGTAAGGTAGAGGAAATATTGAACTCGCCTACTCCCACAACTGGTACTAAGGTAAGAATCTTTCATGGGCTTGCTCAAATTTATAGGAAATTTATTAGAAATTTTAGTGCCATTTGTGCTCCAGTATTAGATACTATCAAGGGTGGGTATAAGACTAAGTTTAGGTGGACTGAGGAAGCCAATAGGGGTTTTGGGATGTTGAAGACAAAGGTAGACACCGAACCCATCCCAATGTTACCAATTTTTGAGAAATTCTTTACATTGGAGTGTGATTCTAGTAGCATAGCAGTAGGGGATATTTTTACCCAAGAAGGTAGTCCAGTGGCTTTTTATAGTGAAAATTTGAATGAATCCAAGAGGAAATACTCCTCCTATGAGCTAGAAATCTATGCCCTAGTTCAAGCCCTTAGGAAGTGGAGACACTACCTCCTTCCCAAAGAATTTGTAGTCTTTACAAATAACCAAGCTTTGAGTTACATTAATACACAAGATAATTTAAGTAATAGACACCTTAAGTGGATGGAGTTACTACAAGCCTATACCTCTACCATAAAGAAAAAGAATATTCAGATGAACAAGGTTACAGAGGCATTGAGCACAAGGCTACTTACTATTCAAGAGGTGCAGTTACAAAGTATTGGTGTGGAAATCTTCAAGGATCTGTATAGAGAAGATGAAGACTTCTCAAAGGCTTATAAGGTTTGTATGGAGTTCAAAAACTACTTTCATGGTCAGTTTGCATATTATACCTTACAAAATGGGTTATTGTTTAGGGGAGGAAAATTGTGTGTACCCAAGGGATCTATGAGGGAAAATCTGATACAGGAAAAATACAATGGAAGTATTAGTGGCCATTTTGGTCTTAATAAGACTATATAATTGGTTCAAAGGTTCTATTACTGGCCCAAGATGCAGAGAGATCTGAGAAAGTATGTGGAGCAATGTTTGGTGTGTTAGAAAGCAAAAGGTGTGGCTCCTAATGCTGGTTTATATCAACCACTAATTCCAAATAGACCATGGGAGTGTATTAGTATGGATTTCATAGTGGGATTACCAAGGAAAAGAAATGAAATGGATAGTGTTTTCTATAGTTGTTGATAGGTTCAGTAAGATGAGACACTTCATTCCATACAAAAAAAAAATCATGCAAGCTACTTATCCCAATTATTCTTTAGGGAAGTTGTGAGAATCCATGGTTTACCCCTTAACATAGTCTTAGATAGAGATGGAGCAGAGCCGCAAACTATATCTCAAAGTGGAGTTCCAAATGCCAAGTACTCCCTTACACTACCATATAATTCAAGGCTCTGCTAAATTTCCCAAACCCACATGCTAATCCTCGTGATTAGTCCAAAGTACCTACAAGGCACTATTCAACCACAACTTGAACCCAACACTGTAGGGATGGAAAAAGGGTTCACTGATGTCTATATACTCTATTACAATGATTTTGAAGACAAAAAAATCATCCATACACATTTAGGATACTTATTAGACACTTAAGGATACTGAGGACTGCCACCTAGTACCTCTAGTACTTGACACATGCAAGAGTGCTCGGCCAACACTGGACAAATCAACACATACATGAACGCTTGGAAATAACTCTCACTCGACACCTACTAGAGGAATTAATAAATTTCAATAGAAAATTACTCAAAAAATCTTCTCCTTAAGTCTCTGACACCTTCATATTTTCCTCTCAAACTCCCCTCAACACTCTCCAATTCAGGTTCTATGGCCAATCACCCAGCTCATCAAATGCCCAAAATCACCACTCAGCGCAATAACCTATTAGGCCTCCATTAACAAAACAAGTGTCCTCAAATAGATTTAATACTCTACCAAACCAATTGTAACATGTTTTGAGACCTGAAAGACTTCCAAATCTCTACTCTCAAGTCTCCATTCCATCCCAGGGCTAAGTTGTGCTCCTAAATTCAGAATCTAAGACAATCACATTGAGATGCCTATCCTAAGATTTTAAACATCTCTCTCACCATGTAACCCTTCATTCACCATTTGAAACCATGCCTTGAATCGATTCATTTGGAGGTTCTTCTGCACCATACTCCCAGAGTGCACTGATCTCAAGTCCTCTTGAGATAAGTTCTTGCAAAAAAGTGACATGTTTTTCCATGTTTGTTTCATCCATCAAAACAACATCCTCTTTAGGACTTCCTTCCCATTTAACCAGGCACTTCTTGTAGATATTATTCCTTTTTTTGTTTGATGATCTTTGTGTCCAAGATCCTTTTAAGATTCTTAAGCTCATGATGGGGTATTCTCGCAATATCTTCATGGAGTTCTTCAACCTGTACTTTCATACCTACATTCATATCACCTTTGTATCGGGTTAGATCAGAAATGTTAAATATGGGGGATATACCAAGGTGTGGGGGTAACTCAATCTCATAGGCATTTAGCCAATTTTTCTTCAACACCCTAAAAGTCCCTACTTTATTCATCACTAGTTTGGTATGCTTTCCTTTTGGCAACGTCATGCCCCGCAAGGGAACCAGGGAAGAAAACAAAGATTCTCTTTATAAAAGAAAACCTAAGTAATGATTTATGAATAATTTTGATTTTGATTTTTTTTAAAGTACATAAATATAACATAGTTTAACTTAGATTCCTCCAAGGTTCCCTTCTTAATAAATGCACAATTTATTTAAGTCCATTTAGTGTACTAGCAACTTGATTTACTTCTTAAGCAAACTACATCTCAACATCTGTAGA
>MU227979.1:2176906-2193637 GCA_018584345.1 Thuja plicata | reverse complement strand
GACAATTTAGAGCTACCATACTCAAAACCTCATTCTCAACGAATGCAAAAGACAAGAAACCATCTTCAGGGTCCACAAAACCAACAAACTGAGAGAACACAAAAATACATCATCCACACAAGGAACTAACACATGAACTCCCCACCTAAAGGTAAAAGGATCAGAGGCAGAGTTCCTTCCTATGGAACCTGGTGATATCTCTGTAACAACAACAATGATCAAGGATTTTGAGGGATCGCTCAGACCTGTGAAGCCAGGTGGAGATGATACTCGGTACCTACACTCCTACATAACCAAGAAGATATACATGGGTACATATGGATATACATACAAATTAGATGACCAGGATCGATACATCATGTGGACCTCAACTAAGTGAGTGACTACGACTTTGTCCTGAGTCATGAAAACACATCAGACACATATTCATAAAACATCATGATAATGATTATATTCAAATCCTTGGGTTAGATCCATAAACATATAAAAATAGATGGTTCTCTAATCTCATAAACATATAAATAATAACCACTAATGAGCATATCAATCATCTGACAAACATATCATCATCCACAAAACATAAATGTAAATGTATAGTTCTAACCATCATAATAGAATGTCCAAATCAGAAAGTCCAAGTATCACCATAGGAGAGGGTATTACAGGAAACCTCTCCTTCCTCAATTACGCCTACATCAAGTCTCCAACCTACAATTGTACATCCCTTCTGTGTTTATCCTTTGTCTTCTTATAATTTTTTGTACTCTTCTCTAATGCCAACTTAACTGAATCATGGATCTCCTTCATACTCTCTGCAAAGTGTTCACCATGTGCACCGATAGGTGTGTCATGAGGGAGATCTCTAAGGTCCAAGATAAATCTTAGACTTTAACCATATACAATCTGAAAAGGGCTATTTCCAGTGCTCCTATTAACTGAATCATTGAAAGAAAACTCTTCTTAGGGTAGGACTGAATCTAACCTTTCACCATACTATTTTGTGAGACACCTAAGTAGGTTCCCAAGGGACTTATTCACCACCTATGTTTTCCCATCATTATGTGGGTGGTAGGCCGAACTAAAACTCAAATTTTTTCCCAACCTTTTCCACAAGGTTTGCCAAAAATGAAAAATAAACTTTGCATCCCTGTCAGAGATGATTGTTTGAGGCAAGCCATGAATCCAAACAATCTCCTTAAAAAACAAGTTAGAAATGGATGTTACATCATTTGTACTTTTTCATGGGATGAAGTGTGCCATCTTGTTAAACCTATCCACTACTACATAGATACTGTCACATCCTTTTGGTTTCCTCGACAAACCCATGACAAAGTCCATACTGAAACTCTCCCAAGGTCTTGTAGGGATTGGCAAAGGTTGATACAATCCTGCATTGGTTGATGTACCCTTGGTCCTTTGGAAAATAGTACCTTCTTCTACAATCTTCCTTACATCTATTTAAATCTTGGGCCAATTATAAAACCTTCTTTCCAATTCCAAGGTTTTGTCCAAACCAAAATGTCCTGCCATGCTACATACATGCTTCTCCCTTATGATATTTTCCCTCATTTAACACTTGGGGATACATGGTTGTATCCTTTAAACAAAAGAGCATCCTATATAAAGAAATTTTTATATTCAACATGGTAAGCCTTAGAGAAATCAGAACAAATTTGATAGATGTTATTGAAATCTTCATCATCCTCATGCCTTCCTACACTTTGGAGTCTAACTTCTTGCATTGCTAGGGTTCTCCTACTTAATGCATCTTCCACCTTATTGGAAACTCTCCCTTCTTATGTTTTATATAAAATTTTAAGGGTTGGATTGATTCAACCCACTTCATATGTTTGTGGCTCAACTTTTCTTGGATGTTCAAGAAACTAAGGGCATGATTGTCTTTAAAGACCACAAATTATTTTGGTAGGAGGTAATGCCTCCACTTTTTCAATGCTTGCGATAATGCATACAATTCCAAGAGGAGTACTTCCTCTTTGCATCATTCAGTTTTCACTAAAAAAGGCAATAGGTCTTCCTTCTTGGCTCAAAACAGCCCCTATAGAAACATTAGAAGCATCACACTCAATAGTGAAATTTTTTTGAAAATTAGGAATTGCTAGGACAGGTTTCTCTGATACCTTTGCTTCAAAATCTGAAATTCTTCTTTTTCTCCTTTTGTCCACACAAAACTACACTTTTTTCCACCCTTGATGATCTCAAGAACAAGTGCACACAATTGACTAAAGTTCCTGATGAACTTCCTATAGAAGGATGCAAGGCCATGGAAACTCCTTAATTATTTCATTGTCCTTAGATGACTTCCACCTTCTCAAGGTCCATTTTGATGTTCCCACTTGAAATTAAAAAACCCAAATTGACAATCTCTTCTTGCATAAAAACACACTTCTCCAAGTTTATAAAAATATTTTCCTCATGCAACCTTTTAAGGACTAAGCCAAGATGCCTCAAATGTTAATCCTTATCCTTACTAAAAATAAGTATATCATCTAGATACACTATAAAAAACTTACCAAGGAAGGGTTTCAACACCATTCATGAGTCTCATGAATGTGCTCAAAGCATTTGATAATCCAAAGGGCATCACCCTCCATTCATACAAGCCTTCATTAGTTTTAAAGATATTCTTCCACTCATCACCAGCCCTAACCCTTAACCCTTATTTGGTGGTAGCCACTTTTCAAATCCACCTTTGAATAATATCTTTCACCCCTCAAATGGTCCAATAGATCTTCTATCCTAGGCATAGAAAATATATACCTAATAGTGATTTTATTAATTTATCTAGAATCAGTACACAATCTCCACATGCCTTCCTTTTTAGGAGCCAAAACGGTAGGTACTGCATAAGGACTTGGGATTTTGGTGATCAATCTCTTATCTAGGATTTCTTGAATCTATCTAGCCATATCTTTATTTTTTGGGGGGGTCAACTTGTAAGTTGCCTTATTACGTAGGGTTGTTCCAAGAATCAAGTCAATATTGTGACTTATCTCTCTAACAAGGGGTAGTTCACTCATAAAATCTCTTGATATAATGTTCTTATATTGATCTAATAGGTCTGCTACTTCATTAAGACCTATTCTTATCAAAGGTTCTACTTCCTTCTCAAACTTCTTTCTCCTGTCATCTTTTGGAAAAATAACCAACACATAGCAAGGGGTTCCTTCTTCTCTTATTGCCTTTAACAACTCCTTCTCACCTATAAATAAAAAATTTGAATCTTTTTTTTCATCTTCATTATCATGCATGGTAAAAAATGTTACCTTCTCTCCTTTTTAGTTGATGGTATAGGTGTTTAGTCGATCATCATTATGTGCCTCCACATTATAATTCCATCGTCTTCCAAGAGGCAAATAATAGGCATCCATTGAAACAATGTCACAAAGTACCTTGTCTTTGTACTTTCCAAGTTGAAACTCTACCCAAGCCTTCTCTTCTATGATGGTTTTTTGGTTATTTGTAAGTCATGACACCTTGTAAGGAGTGGGATGTGGAACTCTCCTCAACTTTAGCTTCTTTGTTTCTTCCTAAGAGACCAAGTTATCAGTAGACCCGCTGCCAATTACCATTCTGCATACTTTATCTCCACTCATGCAGGTGGTTCTAAATAAAGTCTTTGTCTGAGGGGGCTCTTGAGTGTTTGGTGCTTTCAACAAGGTCCTTCTCATCATGAGAACCTCTCCTTCTTTAGGTGGTGCATAGGATCCATGTGTATGATCCCCTTTATTTTCTTCTTCTCTTACTATGTTTTCCCTTCTCTCCCCTTGATTGTTTGCCTTCTCTGGACACTTGGATGCAAGGTGTCCTAGTTGGTTATGTTTGTAACATCTTGCAAGTTCTGAACCTCTCCCTCCAAATATACCCCTTTAAATTCCTCTTCATCCCCTATAGGAGCCTCTAGAACTTCTCTCTCCATGAGCATTCTCCTATTTTTTCTCCAAAGTTCCTAGGACCTTGTCCTCTTCTATTACTTGATCCTCTTCCTCTGTTGCCAAAGTCTCTCTGGCATCTTCCTCTTCCACCTTGATGTTTTATTTTTGGTATAAGTACAAAGAATTAATTCATCTTGAATGTTTACCCGCAACCCTTACATATAACTTGCAAGTTTAACACTCTCTGGTTCCACCATCTTAGACTTCATAGCAAGCCTACAAAACTTTTATGTATACCTTGAGACATCCATCTCTTTTTGTTTTTGAATCTGTCTCTTTTTATGAAGTTGAACATCATAATCTTTTGGTAATTAAGCCTCCTTGATCAAAGTGACCATCTTCTTCCAAGTACAAATTGGATTCTTATCCATCTTCCCTCTTTCAGCCTAAGTGAAGTTCTACCAAGTTAAGGCAGATCCCTTTAACTTGGAGTTTTCTATCTTCACCTTCTGGTGTTCTAGGATCTCCTCGTAGTCAAAGAAACTAGTGAGTGCATCAAGCTAATCCATGAATTCCCCTGGGTCCATGTTTGCACTGTAGACATGCAATTCAAGCTTACTATCCATGGTCCTCCTCTCAATGGATTTCAAAGTCTTCAAAATTAGCCTCTGCTCTATAGGGATTTCCTCTTCTTTCTACATGAGGGCCTCCTCATCACTCCCCTCTTGCTCAGCTCCAGAGTTTCCACTAATCCCTTTTTGGACTTGTTCCTTAAGCTTCTCCATTTATTTCATAACCCACTTCCTTTCTGCTTCATGTTCCTTCACTAACCTTAGTAGTTCCACATTACTCATTCTAGAAGGTAATTCACTATCTTCTCCTCCTTCTGACATGGTTGCAACTTGTCTTCTTCCAAAGATCTAATGTTGTTCTGATACCACTTGGAGCAGAGCCCCAAACTATATCTCAAAGTGGAGTTCCAAATGTCAAGTACTCCGTAACGCTCCCATATAATTCAAGGCTCTACAAAAGTTCCCAAACCCACATAATCAACTAATCCTCTTGATTAGTCCAAAGCACCTACAAGGCACTATTCAACCACAACTTGAACCCAACACTTCAAGGATGGAAAAAGGGTTCACTGATGTCTACACACTCTATTCCAATGATTTTGAAGACAAAACAATCATCCATACACTTTTAGGACACTTCTTAGACACTTAAGCCTGTGAAGGACTACCACTTGGTACCTCTGGTACTCGACACATGCAAGAGTGCTTGGCCAACACTGGACAACTTTGCACATATAAGAACACTTGAAAATAACTATCACTTGACACCTACTAGAGGAATTAGGAAATTTTGACAAAAACTTACTCGACAAATATTCTTCTTAAGTCTCTGACACCTTCATAGGTTCCTCTCAACCTCCCCTCAACACTCTCCAAGTCAGGATCTATGGCCAATCACCCAACTCATCAAATGCCCAGATTCACCACTCGACCCAATAACCTATTAGACCTCCATTAACCAAAATAGTTTCCTCAAATGGATATAATCCTCTACCAAACCAATTGGAACATGTGTTGGGACCTGAAAGAATACCAAATATCCACTCTCAAGTCTCCATTCCATCTCAGGGTAAAGATGTGCTCCTAAATGCAGAATCTAGGAAAATCACATTGAGATGCTTGTCTCATTTGCCAACTCCAAGACCCCAAAATTATTATAGTACATCCTAAGAAATTTCTTTCCACCAAGTCTCATATTTTTCCCATGGTAGAATCTCTAGGAATGAGAGGATTTCTCTCGAAACCCTAGCTCGGTCAATACAACAACCTCTCATTGGTCCAGAGGTAAAAACTTTAATTTCCCTTCACCTCAAGACCTAAAACCACTTGAAAATGATAGAGGACTCACATATCTATATTTTGGTTTCATTCATCTTTCCATGTGAATCTGTACAGAGTCGCACAATGCAAAAATTGTAAAAATAATAGAAAATTGGGGTTTTATTTTACTGATTTGCGAAATGCTTACATATACTAGTTTGTGTCCAACTTATTCAACATTGGAGAAAGGTTTTTCCAACCTTTTTATACAATTAAAAATCAGTTCCAACTGATCCAAGCGGTTTTTGACATTGGGATTCAAATTGTAACCATTTTTCATAAAGTCACAACTTTTCAAAAATTTAATTTTTTGCAAATTGACAACTTTGACAACTTTATAACAAAAGTTGTCAACTTTAATAATTGTTGCCTCTAGACTCTAATAAGGACATTAGGGAAGGTATTTGAAATTTTTCAAATCCTTCCTACTTATTTCATCCTATTCTAACCTAGCCTACCCCAAATTGTCCAAATTGACCAAGGTAGACCCCAAGGTTTATAACTGCCCCTTGTGTCTCCTAGTCTTACAAATAGGACTTCTTATTACATGTAGGACTCTTATTATATTTAGGGATCCTTGATCCACCAAACCATCTAACCCTTCATCCACCATTCTGAACCATGCCTTAAATTTTTTCATTTGGAGGTTCTCTTACACCAAAGATGTCAAACTCATGGGGCATTTTTGGAAAACATTGTGGAAAAGGCTGGGAACCAATATTTCTTTTGGGTCAACTTACCACCCCCAAATAGATGGTCAAATATAGGTTATAATGGAGTGTTGGGGAACCTTCTAATATTCCTAACCAAGGAGTATGGACAAGTGTGGGATCAAGTCCTACCACAAGTAGAGTATGCTTACAATGACAGTGTGAATAGAACCACATGTAAAAGCCCCTTTTCAATAGTGTATGGAATGCACCCTAGAGGGTTTTGTGAATTAAGAGACTTGGGAAGCATGGAAGGGAAGAGTGGGCATCCTAAGGACTTCATAAAATCTATGATAAATACATGACCAAGTGAAACAAATACTAACAGAGGCAACACAAAAGTTGAAGACCAAAGTGGATGCAAAGAAAAAGGATTTGCAATTTGAAGTTGGGGATCTTGTAATGGTACACTTGAACAAGGAAAGGTTGCACAAGGGCATGCCAAGTAAGATACAAATGAAGAGGATAGGTCCATGTAAGATACTATAAAAGTATGGGTAAAATTAATATAAGATTGATCCACCTCCAGAATTGTCCATTTCACTAGTCTTCAATGTTAAGGATTTGGTAGCATATAAAGGAACACTACCAACAGAGTCAGAGATTTCTAATGAATTGGAACAGATCACCAAAGAGGTTTCCTAGTTACCAACTACCCCCAAGATGAAAGTAGAAAGAGTACTAGATTCCAAAATTAAAAAATAAGACACGACATGATACATATATAGAATATTTGATCAAATGGAAATATCTTCTAGAAGCAGAGGCTACATGGATTGCTGAAGAAGAGTTTAGGAAGTTAGGAATAGATCCCACAATACTCACTCAAGGAGTAACTTGACTTCTTTGTCCAGGGGGAGAATGGTGCCAGAGCACCTAGGGTAGAAGCCTCATTTTTTTTGTGTTTGATCATTTAATGTTTGTTAAGTGTATTTAGGGAATTTTAAGATCATTTTGGAATGTTTTAGTAGAACGTGTGTTAGATTGTGTGTTATTTTGACCCAAATGACCTTTGCAAGGTCCTAATGAGAAAAATAGGTCAAATTATATGTTTGGTAGTCAAAGTCCTTAGAAGGAAATTTTGAAGTGTTTTAGGTCCTAGGAAATTATATGGTACCTTTTGGTGTCCAACCATGGAGTTAGAATGCATAAAGAGAAAAAATTGTAAAAAGTGAAAAAGTTGCTTGAGAAACTTTGCAACTTTTAAATGCTGCTCGACAACATTTTTCAAGAAGTTGTAACACTAACCAAAAGGTAATTTGGGTTGGTTTAGACAGTTTTGATGGATCATCCAGACATATTTAAGGGTCTTGGACACCATGTAATAAGGTTGGTTATCATTTTGCAAAATTTGGACAAGTAATTGAAGGAAATGTAACTGTCTTTTCTTGCTTTTGAATCCAAGATTTGATCAATGGATTGAATTAAGTTCTATTTCATTGTAATTAATTTATAACAGTTGTTTTTTAGCATTGTGTGGTAGTGATTATCTCTTTTTTTTTTCTATTTTTTAGTTGAATTTAAATTATTCTTTGTGTTCTTGGCTCTCTGGACCAAACGAGACTGTAAATAGTAAAATGACTCCATAGCCATTTTTCACTGTGGCAAGTCTCTCTGCCTTGGAGATATAGTAGATGGGTCATTTTACAGTAGGTTTTTTTTTAGGTCTCGAGGTTACAATGGTGAATATTGAGCTCTTTCCCTAGGCGAGCTTTGCTATAGCCTAGCTAGGGTCAATTGAGGAACATAGTGATTCATTTGCAGGGTTGGATTGAAAGAAGTGATCCATTATATGGAGGATGGACTTAGAAAGAGGAAATACCTCTGTTAGAATTGGTAATGGTTGATGAATTCATTCCATCTAGTTTTGAGAGGAATTGCTACAAACATGCCTATTAGCCCTATTTTTAAGGACTCAACCCCTAAGCGATTTGAAGTACAATACGGAAGACTTGAGACCCCCAAACCCTAAAAATATTTTGTCTCTGAAAAGGGTATTTGGAAACAAGATTGGTTTTGGGGCTTCTTTGAGGAATTTGGGAGTTAATGCAGAAAAGGAGCCTGATTAGGGCTACAAGAACCACTAGGTATGCTCCTTGAAATAAAGAACCTGATGAATGTATTGATGAGGTATGGATCTGAATTGTCAGGATCAAATTTTTCAGACATAAAGAAGTGTCGGATCAACCCTGTGAATTCTTGTGATGTGATTGAGTAGCTGTGATGGAATCTACCCTTGTAGATTCAGTGAAGACTGAACTTTGATTGGTAGTGGGATTGTTTGGAAGTAAAGGTGTATGAACTAAGTGTTCTACCTTTGGTTTAGGGTAGAAGAGAAAATCCATAATAGGTCCAGAGTAGAGGCCTAGGAGAGATTCAAGTTGAATTAGTTAAGAATCTCCCTATCACATACAAGGCTTCCATTCGCATCTGAAAGTAACAAGTCTTCATCCTCCTAAAGATGAAGACAAGAATTCTTATCATTAATAGGTTGGCCCCTGTTGGCCATCCAAAGAAATGTATAAGGGAGGAGAGTTTGAGAATACCATAGTGTAAAACCATAGGCATTTCAATGCCAATGACATAAAAACCTATAGAAAATGTGTCATCTTGAAACTTACATTGCAAGAAAATATTTTATTAAAATACAAAATCACTTAAGCCTGTCAAGAAATAGAGGAGCATTATTATTCGCTTCCTACTCAACGACTGTCAGAATTTTAGGCTTTAGGCTCCTCATGGACTTGAGGACAACATCAATGAGGGGCGATTCATAACGATCATTATAAATCAGACATTGAATTGAAAAAATGGAATTAATGACGATAATTTCCCTGATCCTGAGTTGAAGCATCACAGGTTTCACATCATCAAGATTATCGACCATCACACTTTTGAAATAAAACTCAACATTGATCGATTTGGTACATGTTGAGCAATAAGTATTGATGTTTCTTCTAGTATCGTTAACCGCCATTGTTACAAGATTTCTTGAGCCAAATAAAAAATACCACATTGTCAAATCTGCAATAAAATTTAGATTGTCAAAACAAAATATAAAGATTTGTTTCATGATAAATTTAGAGAGAAAAACAAAAAACACCACAAACCAGCATATCAAATATGCTAATTGAAACTTGGTAATTTAATTTATCCTACTGCTTGAATCCCTGGAAATCATGTTTCTTGTTGCTCGAACCCTAGAGCTCATACCAAAAAAGAAATAAAACCAAATGCTTTCTGAAATAAATATTTTGAATTTCTCTTGATCGGGAGTTTGAAATAAATATTTTTGAATTTTTTTTGGGTGGAAGCATTTGGTGTATCATGTCAGGTTGGGTTTTAAATGTTTGTAACCATATGTCTGTTAACTCCTTGGATGTCCTCTATTTTTGTGGTTTATTTTCATGCATCGTATGGTATGTATGTCATACATAATATTAAGCATGTTGTGTATGTTGTTTGTTTGAAACTACAATTTAAACAATTGTTATATTTTCATTGATGTCAAACCTTAACTGGTAAGACAATTGCTATCCTATAAAGTGCGATATCAATTAATTGATGAAGAAGATTTGAAAAGAAGAGATAAAAAGAAGACCTGGTGAAATAGTTGAGTAATGTGGAACTACATAGGGTATTTGATGATATTACACCTTGACAAGGTAATATATTTTTTATCTTAAGTCTAAGTGAAATTTGGATGACTACAAGATAAGTCTTGACCAAGTAAAAGAGAAGAAGATTAAGGAACTTTTGTTTGTGCTAAGTGATGCGAGTGTCGACCAAGCGCTAGTACGTGCCGAGAAAATTTGGTATTGACCAAGCATCAGTATTTACCAAGTGTCAGTAAATTACTCATTTATCTATTGATGATCAAGTAGAAGAACATAGTGATGACTGAGTGTCAGTATTTTGACAGTTTGATAGAGATTTGAGATCCTAGCCAACATAGTTGATTTCTTAGGATATGTGAAGTGTATTTAAGATAAGGATGATCTTTGTGGAGAATTAAATGATCATTTAATATATGTTTAACCATTTTAATGCATGTATTTAAGAAGGAGTTTTAGGATGTTTTCTACAATGTAGATGAAAATGAGATGTTGGAAGGATTTGTTGGATTTGACCAAACCCTAATCTTTACGGTGATGATTAAGCGGAAAAAGATTGAGCTACCTGATTAGAGAGGTATAAGATTAACCTAATTTTAGGTTATATGTGTGTGTGGTAGAGGTTAATTTAGTTGATTGGAAAATCTAAGCAGAAGGATGAGAAGGCTGGAGAGAGCAGTATAGGACTACACAGTGCTGATTGCTTGAAGGATTTCTGAGTGGATCTGAGTGATAGAGTTGACATGAAGGCCAGTTAATGAATTAAAATTTGAGCTATAATTGGATCTTGATTGCAAAGTGATTTTTATGTTTTATCACTATTGTCTGTTACTTTCTAACCATTGTATCAGTTGAAAAAACCTTTTAAACAAGGTTGACCTAACAATCATATTGTAAATCGTTTAATCAAGGTGACATTCTAATGGAATGGTCTAATCCATCTAACAAGGATCACTTTTAACAGGGTGATTCGATCCTTTAATTGGTCCACATTTAATAGTGTGTATTGTAACCTTTAACATGGTTGGCTCCTCACAAAGATCACTTCAAAAGAGTGAAAAATTGGTAGCATGTTACTGGTGGTTTTTCCCATATTGGATTTCCACGTTAAATCCTTGTGAAATTCTTGTGTGAATGATATTTGATGTGTTGTATTGTTAAGAGTCTTATATTATGCAACTTGATTACATTATGACAGTAAAATGCAATTTTATGTTATTGATTATATGTTATAGAGACTGATTGGATTACTGAGTGGATCTGAGTTAGTTAAAGAATTTAAAAGTTCAATTGGTACATCTGGAGACAGGATAACCAATTCACCCCCCCTCTCGGTCATTATGAATCATTCTAACAATTGGTATCAGAGCTATTGTGGTTCTTATAGAGAAAAGTTTGAAGGTGCTTGAAGCTAAATATTAAGATGTATAAAAAGGAGGTATCGAGTCTAAACAAAGAGAACTTCCCTGTATGGAAAAGTTTGATGAAGTTACACCTAGCTAGAATTGGAGATGTAGTAAATACTATGTGGAAAATGATTACATGACAGTGCCTACATTTATGATATCTCAGAAGATGAAAGAAAAACAACACAACCAAGCAATTTTGGAGATTGCATTAGCCCTAAGCTATCCTAAATTTGAAGCAAGTACAAAGACAAAAGGGATGACAGAGATTTCAGAAGGTATAAGGTCTATGAGAACAAAGGCAAGAAATCCTGGTATATTAATGAAGAAGAAACTGATAGTGAATCTGATAAATTTGATGACAATGATATAGAAGTTGTTTATGCTGCTATGAAAGATGAATATGATGAAGATGAGAAAAATCCACTTATTTCATATATGAGTAAAGGTGATAGATGGATAATCAATAATTGTTTCTCACATCACATGACTGGTGATAAAAGTAAATTTGAAACCTTAAGCTATTGCAAAGGTGGTAGTGTTAAGTTTGGTAATGACAAACCATGTCCTATGATAGCAAAAGGATCAATAAAAATGACTGATAAGATCACATGTGACAATGATTATTGGGTTTAAGGACTAAACTATAATTTGTTGAGTGTTTCTCAGTTGAATACTTCTGGATACCGAGTTAAGTTTCATCACAGAAAAGATAAAATGTTTGATTCTACTAGTGAACTGATTGGAAGTGGAGAATAGACAAGAGGTAATTTGTTCTATCTAGTTTTATTTGATGAGACATGTTTGTTTGCACAACTTGATAATATATGGTTATGGCATAAGAGGTTATGTCATGTGAAATTTAACAATTTGGTAAACATTAGTAAGATGAAAAGAGTAAGAGGGTTACCAAGATTGAAGAAACCTGATAATGATATGTGTAAGCAATGTCAGTTGGGCAAAATGACAAAATATAGTTTTAAGAGAAAAACCTTAATAATATTTTGGAATTGGTTCATACTAACCTCTGTGGACCTATTGGTGTGCAAAGCTACCGAGGTGATAAATATTTCATATTGTTTGTTGATGATTACTCTAGAATGATAACTATAATGTTTCTAAAAGAAAATCCTAATGCTTTTCAGTTGTTTAAGTGGTATTTGGAAAAAGTTGAAAAAAAGATAGGTAAGAGCTTGAGATGTATGAGATCTGACAGAGGAGGAGAGTTTATATCTAATGAGTTGAAATTATTTTGCATTGATAGAGGAATTAAAAGACAAATGTCTACTCCAAGGACTCCCCCACAGAATGGCATAGCCTAGAGAAGGAATAGATCAATAATGGATTGTGCTAGAACACTGATGATAGAAAATAATGTTGCTAGGAGGTCATTTTAAATCTTCTATAACCATTTTTTTAAAAATGGTTATAGAAGATTTAAAATGACCTCCCAAAATTTTTTATCTGACCTACCCAACCTTATATACCTACACTTGCACCTACACAACTTTTTAATTGTACTAGAGAGAAGCTATAAGTACAATAGTCTATACCTTGAACCGAGTACAAGTCAAGAAAGGTACTAATATTACACCTTATGAGTTATGGTATGGTTATGCGCCTAATGTAAAATATTTTAAAGTTTTTGGGAGAAAATGTCATATACTGAAGGATGATAGAAATGGAAAACATGATGCTAAGAGTGATGAAATCATATTCCTAGGTTATTCCACTAAGAGCAAAGCATATAAGTGTTTGAATTCTAACACTAACAAACTTGAAAAATGTGCAAATGTTAGAATTGATGAATATGCAGAAAAGAATGAAGTGGAATGCAAGAAAGAACCTGAAGAATTTAGATCTTTCGCTTACATGAACAAAGGAGAGCCCATTAGTTTGCCTGAACAAGGAAAAGAAGCTGCCAAACAACATAATGATGCTGCCAAGCAATAGAAAGAAAATGTCAACTTACAAAAAGAGGTTGCCGAGCATCAAGAGGAGACTTCCGAGGAATCTAAGAATAAAATAGAGATACAAAATGAACTTGAAATTAACTTTGATGATGAATCTAAGGAAGAAAAACAAGAGAAAAGGAGACCAGAGCCTACACTAGAAATGTATGTAAGAAGACATCATAAACCAAATCAAATTATTGGAGATAAAGATTTAGAGGTCATGAAAAGAAGAAAATTGAAAAATTGGACATGCCTATTATGTGAATTTGAGCCCAAATCAGTGAAAGATGCTCTAGATAATGAAGATTGGATACATGCCATGAATGAAGAGATTGATAAAATAGAGAAGAACAAAACCTAGACACTAGTACCTAGACCAAAGGACAAGAATGTTATTGGAACCTAGTGGGTATTTAGAAATAAGCTAAATGAACATGGAGAAGTTATAAGAAACAAGGCCAGACTGGTATGCAAAGGTTATGCACAAGAAGAAGGCATTGGATATGGTGAGATGTTTGCCCCAGTTGCTAGATTGGAAGGAGTTAGAAATTTATTGGCTTATGCAACTTACAAAGGATTCAAAGTATATCAAATGGATGTCAAATCAACAATTTTGAATGGAATACTAGAAGAAGAGGTATACAATGAACAAGCTAAAGGATTGTTGATTCAAGAAAGAAAAATATGGTTTGAAAGTTGTATGGATTGAAGCAAGCCCCCAAAGAACGGTATGAGATATTACACAATTACTTAGTCAAGATTGGATTTACAAGGACAAATGAAAATAGTAATCTGCACTTTAAGTCTGAAAAAGGTATAGGGATATTGTTATTTGAAATATGTGTTGATGATATCATATTTGGAGGGCAAGATGCTTTGTGCCATACATTT
This sequence comes from Thuja plicata, assembly GCA_018584345.1. Lineage (NCBI taxonomy): Eukaryota > Viridiplantae > Streptophyta > Pinopsida > Cupressales > Cupressaceae > Thuja > Thuja plicata. Next base: position 2,179,276 of record MU227979.1, on the reverse strand, counting down.
TCAAATGGGATGAAAACTGAATTTGAGATGTCTATGTTTGGAGAGATCAAATTCTTTGTTGGATTGCAAGTATATCAAATGAAGAAAGGTATCTGCATTATTCAATCTAAGTATATCAAGGAGATACTGAAAACTTTTGGCATGGAGGATTCCAGACCTGTAAGTACACCTATGACTACTAGACAGAAACTATCAAAGACAAATGAGATAGCTGAAGTGAATCAAACCCTGTATAGATGAATGATTGGAAAACTACAATATGTTGTTCATTCCAGACTAGATATTGCATTAGCAGTTGGGATTGTTGCAATATTTTTTGCAAATCATAAAGATAGTCATATGATGGTAGTGAAAAGGATTCTAAGATATTTGAAAGGAACAGGGGAATAAGGATTATATTACAAGAAGAATGAGAAGTTTGAACTGGAAGTTTACACATATGCGGATTGGGAAAGTAATGTTGATGATAGAAAGAGTACAAGTGGGGGTGCACTCTTTCTAGGAAAGAGATTAGTCTCTTGGAAAAGTTAAAATTAAAATTGCATTTCTCAATCTACAACAAAAGTTGATTATGTTGCAGCAATAGTGAATTGTTCAAACATAGTGTGGATCAAACAATTGTTGAAAGGTATGAAGGAAGAAATTGCTGAACTAGTTGTTATTTTTGGTGATAACACTAGTGCTATTAATATTTCAAAGAACCATGTGATGCATACAAAGACCAAAAATATTGATATCAAGTATCATTACTTGAGAGAGCTGATACAAGACAAAGAAGTAAGACTTGAATATGTAAATATAAAGGAACAGTTGGTAGATATATCTACTAAGGCTTTACCTAAGGATGCTCATGATTATCTAGGAGGAAAATTAAGAGTGAATACCCTATCTAAGGCTAACTGAGATCACATGGAGTGGTTGCATCAAATGTATTACATAGAATATCTGACAAATTGATGCAAAAGGTGGTCACACTTTAGGAGTTGCCTAAAGATGTGAACTGTAAAGAAAAAATATGTTTATCAGTCATAAGAAAGATGACAGAGGGAGCATAGAATTCAAAAACCCGACTCAGAAATATCTACATGTTGAAGATATATGTCTTTGGCATTATTGTCAAAGAGGGATAATAAGACATGAGAATATTGAGGTAGAAGTTACTATTCAAAACATTGACGTGATTATCTACTAAGAGGGAGTCTACAAATGATTAGACACAGATGATTAGAGTGTGATCAGACATAGAGGGAGAAATGTTTTACAGATAAGAATCAGAATGAAGCTAAAGACATTAATGAAGATTTGTTCATATCAAGGAACATATGTGAATTTTTGGATTGGTTGGTAACTATATTTGTTAAATCATTGTTATAATATTTTTTGTTGCCATCAATGCCAAAGAGGGAGATTGTTGGAAAGTGACATTTCAAGCAATTGTTATTTTGTCATTGATGTCAAACCTTTACTAGTGAGACTATTGCTATTTGTTTGAGTACCATATCTATTGTTGATGAAGAAGATTTAACAAGAAGACCAAGTGAATAGTTGAGTTAAGGCAATTCAAAGGGTACTTGATCAATTGGCACTCTGGCAAAGTAATTTGTTGCTTATCATTCTAAGATAGTTTCTCTGGCTATTTTGTGCTGAGCAAGTTTGGCTTGTGCTGAGCAAAGTTGCTACTAACGAGAACAGTTACTTGTGCCGAGTAAAGTTGTTCATGATGAGCAAAAAGTTTCTGAATGCTGAGCACCATTGAAATTACCGAGTTAAAACAGTAATGAAGGCCGACTTACAAAAGTTTGATTATTGATGAGATTTGAGATCTCTGGCCGACTTAGTTGATTTTATTGAAATATGTAATGTTAATTAAAGATTGATCCACGTCATTTAATGTATGAGTAACCGTAATTAATGCATGGTTTCAAGATTTAATTAGAGACTACTTTGGAGAAGTAAATGTAATGTAAAGATGGAATGATCCGTTGGATCTGACCTAACCTAAGATCTACGATCTTTTTTAAGTGGCAAAAGACTTATTTGACCTAGAAAAAGAGGTATATGATAACCTTAGGGGTTATTCATTGTGTGTGGATGAATGTATGTGTATGCAAAAGGTTTGCATAGTTGATTTACTATTTAGCATGATCTAGCAGAGAAGGAAAAAGGCAGAAGTAGAAAGTTGCATGTGTGATTGCTTGACAAATTCCAAGCAGAACAGAAGGTTGAAATGACAATGCAGGCTGTCTAGTAAGTTAACATCAGAGTTGTAATTGGATCTGAATTGCAAAGTAAGTTGTATGTACCAGATCACAAACTGTTGATTACTTTCTTACCATTGTATCAGTTAAATCCTTTAACAAGGTTGACTTA
>MU227979.1:2159866-2173157 GCA_018584345.1 Thuja plicata | reverse complement strand
TCTATGTTTGGTGAAATAAAATTCTTTGTTGGCTTACAAATTTATCAAATGAAGAATGGTATCTATATCACTCAATCTAAATATATCAAAGAGACACTGAAAACTTTTGGAATGGAAGAGTCCAAACTAGTAAGTACACCCATGGCTACTGGACAAAAGCTGACAAAAGATGATGACACAAAAGAAGTGAACACACTCTAATTAAGTTATGTATAGTACTGTTGCATCAAATATTTCATTCAGAAAATCTGACACATTGATGCACAGTAAGTCACACTTTAGGATGCTGGCTAAAGTTGTGAAGATGAACAAGGACAGAAAATAAAAATCAGTCATACTGAAGATGATAGGATCAACATGATATTGAAGATCTACATGATAAAGATATTGACATCTTTGGCATTGCTGCCAAAGAGGGAGAGATTACCTATAAAGAGGAAGAAGTGAAGGAAGAGATTGCTGAGAAAGAGAAATTACAAAGAGGGAAAGATTACATAGAGGCAGAAGTTACTATTGAAAACATTGACGTGATTATCTACTTAGAGGTAGTCTACAGATGATTAGACACAGATGAATACAGTGTGATCAAACACAGAGGGAGAAATGTTTTACAGATAAGAATCAGAATGAAGCTAAAGACATTAATGAAGATTTGTTCATATCAAGGAACACAGGTGAATTTTTGGATTGGTTGGTAACTATGTTTGTTAAATCATTGTTCTAATATTTTGTGTTGCCATCAATGCCAAAGAGGGAGATTGTTGGAAAGTGACATTGCAAGCAATTTTTATTTTGTCATTGATGTCAAACCTTTACTGGTGAGACTATTGCTATCTATTCAAGTACCATATCTATTGTTGATGAAGAATATTTAACAAGAAGACCAAGTGAATGGTTGGGTTAAGGCAATTCAAAGGGTACTCTGGAAAAGTAATTTGTTGCTTATCTTTTTAAGACAGTTTTTATGGTTGTTCTATGTCGAGCAAGTTTGGCTTGTGCCGAGCAAAGTTGCTTCTGACGAGCAAAGTTTCTTGTGCCGAGTAAAGTTGTTCGTGACGAGAAAAAAGTTGTTCAATGCCGAGCACCATTGAAATTGCTGAGTAAAAATAGTAATGAAGGCTGACTTACAGAAGTTTGATTATTGATGAGATTTGAGATCTCTGGCTGACTTAGTTGATTTTATTGGGATATGTAATGTTAATTAAAGATTGATCGACGTCATTTAATGTATGAGTAACCATAATTAATGCATGGTTTCAAGATTTAATTAGAGACTACTTTGGAGAAGTAAATGTAATGTAAAGATGGAATGATCCGTTGGATCTGACCTAACCTAAGATCTACGATCTTGTTTAAGCGGAAAAAGATTTATCTGACCTAGATAGAGAGGTATATGATAACCTCAGGGGTTATTCATTGTGTGTGGATGAATGTATGTGTATGCAAAAGGTTTGCATAGTTGATTTACTGTTTAGCATGATCTAGCAGAGAAGGAAAAAGGCAGAAGCAGAAAGTTGCATGTGTGATTGCTTGATGAATTCCAAGCAGATCAGAAGGTTGAAATGGCAATGCAGGCTATCCAGTAAGTTAACATTAGAGCTGTAATTGGATCTAAATTGCAAAGTAAGTTGTATGTACCAAATCACAAACTACCGATTACTCTCTTACCATTGTATCAGTTAAATCCTTTAACAAGGTTGACTTAATAGTCATTTGTATAAATCCTCTAACAAGGTGACATTCAGATTGGAATGTTCTAAGTCCTCTAAAAAGTTCACTCTTGACAGGGTAATTAAATCCTTTAACTAGGTCACACCTAGCAGTGTGTTATTGTAACCTTTAACAGGGTTGGCTCCTCACAGGGCATCACTTCAGAAGAGTGAAAAATTGGTAGCATGTTACTGGTGGGTTTTCCCATATTGGGTTTCCATGTTAAATACTTGTGTCAACTTGTGTGAATGCTTATGGTTTACTTTACTGTTATGTTACTACAAGCTAATTTCAATTGACAGTAAACTGCATGATTTAAGTTGTTGACTTATGCTACTGCTGCCGAGTAGATCTGAAGTACAAAAAGTTTTGATTTACTACATCTAGACCTGAGGATAACTGATTCACCCCTCCCCTCTCAGTTATTCTAAATTCATTCTAACAAGAGAAATCTATCCAGGAGGGAGAAATATCTATATTGGAGAGAATCAGAATAAAGCTAAGGACATTAATGAGAATATGTTTGCAGGACATACTTTTTGGATTTTTGGGAACCTTGCATGTGTTGTTTGTTTGGATGTGTTTTCCATCAATACCAAAGAGGGAGATTGTTGGAAACTACAATTGAAACAATTGTTATATTGCCATTGACGTCAAACCTTAACTGGTAAGACAATTGCTATCTTATAAAGTGTCATATTAATTGATTGATAAAAAGATTTGAAAAGAAGAGATAAAAAGAAGACCTGGTGAAATGGTTGAGTTGTGTGGAACAACAATGGGTACTTGATGAGATTGCACCTTGATAAGGTAATATATTTTTTATCTTAAGTATAAGTGAATTTTAGATGACTACAAGATTAGTCTTGACCAAGTAATAAAGCAGAAGATTAAGGAACTTAAGTTTATGTCGAATGATGCGAGTGTCGACTGAGTGCTAGTACATGCCGAGCAAATTTAGTATCGATGGAGCATCAATATTTACTGAGTGTCAGTAAATTACCGAGTTATCTAGTGATGACCAAGCAGAAGAACATAGTGATGACCGAGTGTCAGTATTTTGATAGTTTGAGAGAGATTTGAGATCCCAACTGACGTAGTTGATTTCTTGGGATATGTGAAGTGTATTTAAGATAAGGATGATTGTTGTGGAGAATTAAATGAGAATTTAATATAGGTTTAACCATTTTAATGTATGGATTAAAGGAGTTTTAGGATGAATTCTACATTGTAGATGGAAACAAAATGTTGGAAGGATTTTTTGGATCTGACCAAACCCTAATATTTATGGTGATGATTAAGTGGCAAAAGATCAAGCTACCTGATCAAAAAGGTATAAGATTAACCTAATTGCAGGTTATATATGTGTGTGGTAGAGGTTAACTCAGTTGATTGGAAAATCTAAGTAGAAGGAAGAGAAGGGTGGAGAGAGTAGTATAGGACTACATAGTGGTGATTGCTTGAAGGATTTCCGAGCAGATCTAAGTGATAGAGTTGACATGAAGACCAGTCAGTGAATTATAATTTGAGCTATAATTGGATCTATATTTGCAAAGTGAGTTGTATGTTTCAGATCAAAATTTGATGTTACTTTCTAACCATTGTATCAGTTGAAAAATCCTTTTAAACAAGGTTGACCTAACAGTCATATTGTAAATCCTTTAATCAAGGTGACATTCTGATGGAATGGTCTAAACCCTCTAACAAGGCTCACTTTTAACAGGGTGATTAAATCCTTTAACCGGGTCACATTTAACAATGTGTATTGTAACCTTTAACAGGGTTGGCTCCTCACAAAGCTCACTTCAGAAGAGTGAAAAATTTGTAGCATGTTACTGGTGGTTTTTCCCATATTGGGTTTCCACATTAAATCCCAGTGTCATACTTGTGTGAATGATATTTGATGTGTTATATTGTTAAGAGTTTTATATTATGCAAGTTGATTACATTAGGACAATAAACTACAAGTTTATGTTATTGATTATATGCTATAGAGTCTGAGTAGATTACTAAGTTGATTTGAGTTGGTTAAAGTGCTTGAAAGTTCAATTGGTTCATCTGGACCTAGGATAACCGATTCATCCCCCTCTCAGTTATTCTGAATCATTCTAAGAGTTTTGCGTCTGGATAACTACATGTCATTTTAATCTTCATTAAAATTTAATATTTCACAAAATGCCTTAAGAAATTAGATTAACTCCAAATTTTAAATTTTATATCTTAATTTATTTGTCATATGCTAAATAAGGACCATGATAATCATCTTTGTATAGCTCTAACTTTATTAGATGTTCCAATTTAATCTGACAATTAATAAACTTTGATCCATTGAGAAACATCATATTGAAGCCGATAGGATTTCCTATGGAGCCAGCACACGACCGTATGCCCATTTATTGCCTCATGCTCCATACCTGTCTCACATAGACCACTTTGCACCTGGTTTTCCTGAGCGGTTTTGGAGAAAAATTTGCCCCCCAAAATGATGATTCAAATCTGTATAGCCACCCTTATCTCTTCTCAAATGGAGTTTGCAACATTGCATATTGCATCCCAACATTAATCTCTGTGAAGGACATGAGGGCATTTGATTTCAATCCATGAAATGGTTGGTTCGGCAGTGGGCTTCTTTTACTTTACTGCGCAACCCCAATTCATTCAACTACCCACACATAGATGACACCTCTTTGAGGAACTTTTCCCACGCGTCATTTTACTCAAACTTAACCCGCATTATCCATATTTTCACGGATGAATCTACAAAATCTCTCTCAAGTTATCTTTACGTAGGCATTTCGGCACATAGAATAATCCAGGATATTAAAATCTCCAAGTATTGCAACCCATAATACAGATATAGGAATACAAGCATTCCTACAACCATGAAACGGTTTGCACTAAAACAACTACTATTATTTATATGAATGTTCAAAAAGTAAAAAAAAAACATGCATTACATGTATACCGCTTTCTCTTTCTCCATTCCCACTTTCCTACCAGCGTAGATGGTCAAAGGAAATATGTGAATCCACCATGGATGCTTCTCACAATGAGCTCCGTGCACAAAAATCACCTCTTCTAATGTACATTCATTTTGCAAAAATAGTGGTTCCAAACCACATCTTTGCAAACATTATGCTCCAGCTATTGCACTATTTTGGAAAAATCCCATTGTAATGGTGTTGGGAATCACCTATTAATGATTTTGTATTATTATTAAAATTTTCATTTTAATGACAAAATATAAAATGCCCTTTATAATGTCAAAATCTTAGAAATGTCACAACAACTCTACACATCAAGCGGTACCGAATTTGGGAAAATTCATTTAATCTCAACTGTGGAGGTGACTTTATATCTTTCCAAGTAATACTTAATGGAAATATACAATTATGATAATGGCCACAACAACCATAGATTCCTGGTACATAGATTCTTCTCCATTGTCCACGATTTACTACTTGTCAGTGAAATATTGTCTATATAGCTTTGGCTTTTGTTTTACAAGTGTGGAGTGGTGGAGAGATTTGACGGTGACAGTGGAAAGTTGAGCGGTTTTGTTCTTGTTTTGCAAAGGAATACTAGGAGTGTTGATATCAAGTTTTTATTTCTTTTGGTGGTGAAATCAGCTGGATTTGTGGTTTAACTGGGTATTCTTTCTACCTAGTTTGGCTAAAACTGAGTCCTGGAATGCTGGTTATATTGAGATTTATCGTTGAAAGAGTAAATCACTCTATCTTTCTTTGAAGAAAAAGACAAAGTGATGATTCTGGGTTTCAAATGATGTACATTCCCATTAACTTTCCGGTTGCTTAACAAAAAATTGATCTTTTAATAAAATATCTTTTCATTTCTAATTTAGACTGAAAATCATGTAAAACCAACGAAAGGCCGTGAAATATTTCTACTCTATTATACTGCCAAAATCTTGCAGTTGCTCTGTTTTAACTTCTATTTTAAATTAGTCTAAACCAACAATACTCTATTGCTAAAGAAATCAAAAAGAAAGGATCCATAGACCATTAAAAAAAGTAATTTAATGTATAATTAAATTATTCTTTAAAAAAATAAAAGTGCTTAAAATATAAGTTAATGTGTAAGTTATTAAGTTTTGGTTAATTTAATATAAGTTATGAATTATTAGTTTGTATGAAAGTAGGGGAAGAACATAGTAGTTGAGTGTCTTCTAATAGATGTGTATTTCTTGTGTATTCAATCTCTTAATAACTAATTTTAAAGGAGCCAACAAACTATTCAATCTTCTAATTAAGCTGATAGGCTTTTCCTCTGGAGCGAGCTCATGACCATACATGTCATTTATTGTCTCACGCTTCTTTCATGCTCTCAATTATAGTGGATGCACAATTTTCTATTTAACTGTTTAACAACAACTTTGTCTGATAGTTTAAATTTGGCAGGTTGTTCTTTTCAAGTTGTCATGATAAAGGTGATCCATTACAATATTTACCATGCTTTCAAATTATGTGTTCCTATTACTTTCATATGGTTCAATTTCTCTCTTTTAATGTGTTCCCAACAAGATAAGTAGTAAAAAAAAGATAAGTAGTCATGCATTCACATGAGAACCACAATTACAAAAGAGTTAATAATAAATACACCTAATAAGAGGCTCAACCTCTACATGGGAAAGAGAGATCGTAGTTGTACTGTGACTCACAATGATGATTGACAAGCTGTACAAAGTGAGAAAAAGTATCTTGCAGTCAACTTTGGGCTTTGTTGTGTTACTTCATTCATATATACATGTTTTATTATCATTGTATTCCACATGTTGCTTTGAAGATAGAACATTGTTTCATTAAATTTATAATATAGTAAAGGTTAAAAAAATATAGATTTACAAAAGTCCTATAAAGAGAATGAGATTCTAAATTCTATTATACACAAGATTTTTGCATCAATCTTTCAGATCACACTTTGTGATCCATTATAAATGATTCTTTTGGATCTCTTCATTCCGATGATGGATCACAGAGCGTGATTCTAAATGTTGATGCAAAAATCTTGTGTGCAATTGAATCTAGCCACAATGATTCTCTTTATACAATATATTGTAGAAACCTCTTAGCATTGTGTGATTTGAAATGATGACAATAAAATTCAATGCACAAGTTTTTGACATTGATTTCAATCTCATTTCTTATTCCTTGTTTGTTTATCAGTGATATTGACTGTTGACATTCACATTTTATTAGTGATAAAAATATGACATTTTGTGGCATTCAGGGGATTATTTAAGCCCGTGTTGCACCCATACCTTATTAAACTATATAGACTCGGTGAGGGCATCTAGAGCACCTTCCTTTGTAGGAAGTAATTATGATATGGAACAGGTTACTTCACTTGTGTATGATGTTATAGAATTAGTTCTAGTAGCAGGAAGGGCTCTCCACCAACCCTGATTCAAAAAATGGAGAAAAAGCTCAGCTCACTAGGCTAGGACCAACTCTCTTTCATTTCCAAGTCATTTTAGTAATAAAAAATTAGTTGTGATCATCTATGCTTAATCTTGTTTCTCTGGTCCATGATTGAGCTTAGTATTTGTTACCATGATATTGATTATTTTATCAGAAGTTGTCATAAATCTTGAAGAGCTTTAATGGTACAAGCAATAATGAACTTCAACACAATTGTAGCTTCAACCAACTTTTTTCCATGCAAGTAGAAATTGTAGAACATTGGCTTCTAATGGAGTCCATGGAATTCAAGAGAAATGCACAATAATGTTTTCATCTAATGGGATTCTTCCACTAGCTTTTATTTTCTTTTTCTTTTTTATTCTAGCTTTTTCCATTCATTATTATCAAGCCATAAGGTTATCTAACATATCCTAACTTACCTTCATATTTTTATTCATTTGTTTAATCCACTTTGTCCAATAAACATAATCATTATGTTTTTCATTTCAAGCACTACAGCCTCCAAACGCTTTCATTATCCCTTTTAAGTCCTACATTTAATATACATTCTATTTATTGTAGAAAAATGGACAAGCGTAGAAAAAAAATTTGAGAAATTTTCATAGCAAATAGCTTATTTTCTTATGGAATTTTCTAAAGAGTAATGGGTTTTTATTATGATATTTTACACAATAAATATATTTTTTTAGCTGATTGAATTCATCAACTACCAGGTGAGTTAGTCGTAGAACACAACGGGATCAAAACTGAGAAAGAATGTGCATGAATGACACCTGATGGAAGATTATACTTAGATGTGAATAGTTTAAGTCACATGCAGATCAGATTTATGAAAGAACGGGTTTGGATTACACATGATGGGTTTTTATTAGTATTATTATATGTGAACCATTTTAATTATTTTTCTATGGATGATTTTTTTAGTAAAGAGAATTGGTCCAATAGACAAATTTGGCTAGAGCTAAAAAAGACCTATGTAAAAAAAACTATTCCAGAGAGGTGTATTGATTCACTTTTTCCTTCTTTTTATGGAAGGAAGTTCCTCGGTGTAACACACTCCACGTGGTATATACTTACGGAATCAAGTTTATTTAATGTTAAGTTACTTGCACACCCATTTTTTAAGTATTACAGTTCAAAATTTTCCCTTCATTCATTTCAGCCAAATTTTTGTTGCTTACGAATTACACCTTTTTTGCTTCTATAGTTTCACAACTATCTGATCAAGAAGAGGAAACAACAATATTTATAGTTATGAAAACACCATTTTAAAAATGTGTTCCAATGCATTTCAATGCTACACTTTTATGGACGGACCTACACAAAACTACAGTATGAAAAATTTGTAACTTTATTTCAGCGAAAGTGGATGTTTCTATGTACAAGACTTCCATCTGCAATGACACTTGTTTTTAGAATGACACTTAAATACACTTCCTTTTAATATGTAAACCTTCAATTATGCTTTCACATCAAATACCTATGGGATTATCCCTTGCACCTCATTTGGGTGTGTTAAAATACCTGATCAGATGTGATATATTAGACTATGTGTCTTATATATATAAGACTGATATATTATTATTTATATTCAATATATATAAATCTGCACTTGAGAAATCACTGTTATTTATTTCTATGTCTTCAAGTGCAGATTGTAAATGCATATAAATATATTAACATGTCTCATGTATAGACACGTCTCTACATAGTAGAGTCATGTCTCTACATGAGACATGTTTCTCATTCGAACCGTTTCATATTATAACTATCATAACACATATAGTAATACGGTTTCATATGATAACTATCATAACACATATGGTAATTTTGTTTCATATGATACTACGGTTCAATATAATTGTCGATGCACTGCAGTTCGTAACACATAATAATATATGTGTTACGATACTTGCCAAGTATCGTAACACATATATTACTATGTGTTACTAATACCATTCGATATATATGATCATTGACACACACGACTATGCATAAAATCGTCGACATCATAATACTAAGTTTCGCTCAATTTAATAATATTGTTAATAATAATATATATAATATCCTAATTATATATATATATATATAATATTATATTATATTAACAATAATATTATTATTATATCAACTCAGTATGTTCATTATAGAGTTGACCGAAGCTATAACATTAACACTCCCTCTTAGCTAGGGAGGATAAATATATTACCTCAATGTAATAAGTGAGTATAAATAATCATTTTAAAATTTATATCATTTTAGTGATATAACGAGTAATGGTCTTCAAGTATCAAGTCCATGATACTCACCAAGTACTCAGAGAAATGGTCTCCAAATATCAACTCACAAGATATTCACCAAGTTCTCAAAATGATTATGATGAGTAATGGTCTCCAAGTATCAAATCCATGATACTCACCAAGTACTCACAAATATCCATGGTATGTACAAAGACATCACGTCTCATGATATCTACCATATCATGGATATTGTATCATGACATGTCTACAGATATCACGACACATAATATCCACCATGAAGATCTATAAATTTTCTATGGTTTATTTAATGATATCAGCCTTATGATATCTAACATGATGTCTAAGAGATCCTAACCATCATGACATGAGATCCTAACCATCATGACATATCCATAGATATCAAGTCACATGATATCCATCATTATGGAGATGTTGCAAAGTCATCATGTTGCAAATTCATCACCTCACAACATCAATCAAATACAAGTGTTCATTGTCGAAAAGTCATCACCTTTCTCCAATGTTCACATGAGGGCCCATAAGTCATGGAAACACACACATGACATCCACCTTGACTTCTCTTAGAGGGTGGACCCACCATAGCTCATCCAAGAGGGTGGAAATAAGGTATTTCACCTTAGACTTCTCTCTCAAGGAGAAGAATGCAATAACATTCAAAATAATAGATCACATGTGTGAAAACTCCTTTTCATCTAAGGCTTCATTCTCCAACATACCAAGCTTATCTTGAAAGTAGATAGCCTTCTCTCTAGCAAGAGACCTGGTGAGAATATCAGTCATCTATTCTATAGTGGTAATGTACCTTGACTGAATACCATTCTTATGCACTATATCTCTAATATAGTTTGCATCACTCTTGGTGAATCCCAAGTTATCCAGGAATATCATGACGTAGGAGTTAGCATAAAGAATTTCAACCAACACACATGGGACTCAATCTCATGATCATAGTCCTTTGACTGCAAAACCATCTCCACTTTTGACTCCCTCTGAACCAATATGACCAAATTCCTTGGAGATCAGAATGAATCTGATCCTCTAGATGCTTCCTTTAAATTTTAAGGTCTTGCAACAAACTCTTGACCTCGTCGTCCAAGGTTGCTTTAGATGAACTATCAAACTCCCTCTGAATCTAATATAGACCTTCTAACTTCATGCCAACAAGTCATGCCTTTGATCTTTAGTCTGCATCAAGCGCTTTTCTTGAATTTCCTTTGTTATAACAACTTATCCATCTACCTAGGAATATCAAGACCTAGATATCTGCATAAAGGCCTTCTAGCCCACATGCATGGAACTAGATCATTTGAATTGAAATCCTTGTCACTAGGGAAGCCATCTCGATATGGTCGGTTCCCTTTAAATCAAGATCCTTGGATGTTAACTGATGCAGATCCACTAGCTACTCCCTCTATCATGAAGCATACTGTGTTCACCTAGTCCAATCTTGGAAGATATCTTGCTCCAAGAGACTCTCAGCATCTAGCACATGATTTATTTGATCAATGATTACAACATTGCTTGAAAGAGAAATTTTCCATACACAAATGTACTTGTCTGATTCGATAGTAACATGAGTGAATGTAATAAACTATGGATTTATCCCCAGACTTGGCAACACTAAACTTTCATGATAATCTAGCTTCCATCTAAAGCTCCAAGTACATGTATCAACCTCCTAGCCTCCTTGTTCAAGGTTGCCTCTAAAGAAATGTCAGACTCCCTCTGAATTTGGTTTTAATCTTCAACTTAGTCCTATAACTATAAACATCAAGTTCTTTCTCCCTTGAATGCAATCCCTTATGCTTCTTGATTCATCCATAAAGCATTAATGGGATTATCTAATGAAAATGAAGCATACATGACTCTCCATTAAATTTATAGCATAACTATAATAGTCGTGTACATTAATCAAGAATGAAATACTTATCTTTTATTTGAAGAGAACAATCAGTCAACAAAGATCCTCTCACGACCAAATATGTACCAAAAAAGAACCATAGATCCACAAAGCTAGAATCTGCTCGAACAAGAAGCATTGCTACAGTTCCACCATCAGATGACTTTGAACCTCAAATATCCAATCAGTCTGAGGTATTTGCAGATATAAATTACTTTCTATCCCAGTCGTTGTCTCTTATCCATGGCATTCAATCCTCCTTATCTGAGGCCCAAACTTGCTGATCTGTCCAACGTGGCAGTACAAGTTACCTTGCAAGCGGCACAAAATCCCTGTGACTTTGTACATCATTCTGCACAATCATACCAGGGATGAAAATGAACACACGGATTGGCAAGACAAGTGTGGAGCTATTCGAGGATAGTGTGTATCATCTTAAGATGAGCTCCATCAACAATGACGAAGCTTCTATGTGGCAATGCTTACAATTGCGCTCTTTAGATTAAATGTTGATGATGATTTGATTCCCAATTGTCCATTGTATGATGCTTGCACAAATGTACTTATATACATGAGCAGTACTGGTATGTGCTATGTATGTCAAAATTGACTCTCCAGTGGGTCCATATACCATACTTGATGGTGGAAATCAAATTCTGATTGTATTGATTATCCATTCATCCACAAATAATATGGGAACCTTATGTCTTCAATCTCGTGTTTTATTCCTCCTCGATTCTCATTGTATTCCTTCAATCTCTTGTAGATGTAGATATGTGCCTCTATATTTAATCTAGTTTTTCTCTAATTACTTTCATAAGATCTGGAAAGCATGAACGTCTAGTCTAGACCAGAAGGATATATTTCAGTAATTTTGGGAAACCCCGTCAAAGCCTTGCTCTTGTTAGCTCAAGAAATTAGATTATGAGTTAGCAGACCGCACAATATATATAAGATTCAAGATTGAGCCATCAACTCTCGTCTATGGTGATGCCTTGCTCAGTCCATAAGATTTGCAAACCGTATATGCAATCTTCTAACATTGTCAATAACCAAAGCACATACATCGTCCAAATATTGAATTCCAATTTTAACACAGTTGTCATCAATCCTCAATTTGACCTCTCACCACCTTCTCTCATGGACCAAATACGCAAATGAAATAAAATCATCTACCTCAACATCAGTAATGAAGTTTATAGGTCACTTTATTTCTGAAGACGCACATTGAAGTATTATATGGCCCGGGATATGTATCATCACTAATTCATCTGATGGGTCATCGACGAATTAGTCGAATCATATTCCTTAGTGTCGTCAATTGTTAGTATTCGCATATGTTATTCCACCATTTCAAAATAATGCGATGAGAATATGAAGTTGCTAATGTGAGGAGAAAACTGCCAGATCGTGAAATAATCACGGTCATGCTTTCTGGATTTCCTCCTTAAAATATCAATAGCTTTGGGTTTCCAATCTCCGCACTAGGAAATAGTAACTCCGTATTTTCACTTTGGATCAAATTTTCAAGGAAACACTATATTATGTTATCAACATCACATTTTGAAATCAATTTTGAGATCGACATGTCACTGTGTCGATATATTAAGCAATTTATTTACTTAGTGGAGTCATTTCTTGGAGTATTTGAATCTTCGATTTCGCATCTAGCAACATTGTTGACAAATTGCCAAACACAAGAACCTACAACCATTCGCATACTACCTCCATCATTCTCTAGTCTTTGGCGATTCTATTGGTGTTGCATCTAGCAATCCATGTGGTCCTAACTTCCACAGATCAAGCCCACGACATCTAGACAATTTACTCGACAGTCTCAGATCTGGCAACAAGCGTCTTCACTAACATTCTGTGATAAGAGTTCCCTCTCGGTCCTTCTCTGGTGACATTGACAATCACTATTTTTGTGACATATATATATATATATATATATATAT
>MU227979.1:2059458-2107598 GCA_018584345.1 Thuja plicata | reverse complement strand
TGGGCATCACTTCCATGTAATGAAGAGCCTATTACCCTACTTTGCTATCGGGATCCTTATGAAATTTTAACAAAGCCCTATTTAGACTATGTGAATGAAAAATAGTAAATAAACATGACGTTTTAATTATGCCTTTGACTATCGTCCTGCAAGTAAACCATTAGAAAGTTTTGATCTTTGGAAAGCGAACCTACAAAAAATTGTTATGCTGTAGCAGAAAACCAGAAAAAAAAAATTAGAGCAGAAACAGATGTCAGGACAGAGAAACAGCAGATTAAAAATTCTAAATTTTAAATGTCTGTTTGTCAAAGTTCACGTGAGAAAGTGCTTCGACGCGTGCAAGAAAGTACTTTGATGTGCATTAGCTTTCTATTTTCTCGCGTGAGAGAGTGCTACTGAGAGAAAAAATTCATGCGGCTCGAGGCAAAACTTCACGCAAGACTCCATACCAGTGCTGTATGGACGTATGACAAAGCTCAAAAAACATAGTCAAGAAGTTCAAAAATGAGGCCAGAAATCATTTTTTCTGCCCACGGTGGGTGCCAAAATGTGTGTGCTTGAATCTGACCTCTAAATCATGCACAAACCCAACATAGTATTTACTCAATTGTTCAATTTACAAAGATAAACATGAATTATTTATCCTGCAAACTCAATTGAAATGACTTGTTGCCCCCTAATTAGTTGTGGATGTCGATTTTACCCTCAGAACGAGAGCCAACAACCTGACCAATGCTAACATGGAGGATTTCTAGAATATGAGAAAAGATGAAATTGCCATTTATTCTATGAATGAGATTGCAACTAGTATATGAAAAGAGATGCATTTAATCTATGAATTGAGAAGTAATTAATCTATGAAAGTGACTAGTAACTAATCTAGGAATGAATTGCAACTAGTCTATGGAAGCAAGATGCAATTAATCTAAGAAAGGAAAATACTCTTAATCTATAATTCAAATGCTTTTAATCTAGAATGGAAATTGCATTTAAACTAGAAAGGAATTGCATTTACTAGAGAGCTTGAAAGAACCCAATTGAAATGTTAGACATATAAATGAATCATAAATGAAAGCAACATATCTTTAATTCCAATTGAAACTAGTCTAATTATGCAATTTTAAGCTTAAAATCATGAAAGAAATTAAATACAAATTTGACTATAAGTTTGATGCTCTCAAAAATCATCCTCTCAAATGAAGAAAATGAGGTCCAATTTATAGAAAACCATGGAAAGAGAGTGAAGAGTTTCTTGAAAAGAAACAATTGTCTCTTCATTCTCTTTGTAGACAAAAATGCAAAGATTATTTAAATAAAAGACTGAATTATTGCCACATGAGTGTCCTTTCACATGGAATTATGGAATTCCTTTTTGAGGATAATTCACCTAATAGTTAAATAACCTTTCAATACTTTTATGTATATTAGCTAAAGGGGGTGGAATTGATTTAATTAAAAGCACTTAGGACTTTTAGAGTTAAATCAATTAATCATAGGAATTTTTAGCTAATAAACCCTGAGAATTTAGGAATTAAATATAATGTCAGATTTATGCAAATTTGGGTTTTCTGCATTTGAACTCAGTCAATTAAAGTCAATTAGGAGAAGAATTTTCCTAGTACAATAGGACTTTGAAGATGAAAAAATGCACCAAAATTGATTGGATTATTAGGTGCCAATTTTGTGGTGTTACATCTACGACCATCTTTCAGATCTTCTACAGCCAGGACATGTTTTTACAATAGTTGCACCATAGTGGAATGATGAGAGATCAGACTACAGGTTAGCACGTTGTGTACAAGGAAAGCAGAAACTTGCACAACTGATGACAAATGATGATATGTTCACATATCCAACAGGATCACATGTTGTTGCAGGAATATGGTTGCACACATACATGATTAGAAATAATGGTATTCTCATGTTTGAAGACTACGAGAAGCAAAAACCATTCTCATGTATTCACACCTTGTTATAGCAACCAATGTTAAGTTGCTAAAACATCAAGGAAAACCAAAGACAAAGGAACTTTGGACTATCAGTACTATTGATGATGAAGAAATATTGAATACCCTCAAGCAAAGAGATGACCCTTTAAGCACACTTCAGTAGGTAAGTGCAACTCACTGCAAGGTTTTCCATGTTCATTACGGTTACGTTCAATACATGTTCATTGTAGTTTTCTACTTAATTTGTTTGAGGGCCAATAAAATTGGTTTTGTATGTGGATTGTAAGTGCAGTTGGATACATATATGATAGATATAGGAGATTGAGGTGTGCATTTGATTAGCCCAGATATTTTATGATGGTAAAATTCAGTATGCATTGGCTAGTCATGTTCTTTGGTTTGTTTAGTTACTTATACATTCATAATTTTTTTGGCGACCTATAGACTTATTTTTTTCTTGTGCCTTCTGAATGTAGGGATTGGAATGTAGATGTCATCGAGTACCATGTGTTAAACTTATGCACTTTAGGAGTGGAAATGACACTTAAAATTTTGATATATATAGTTCGGTATCTAAGATTTGAAATTTTTATATGTCAGACTTTTGATAACATTGATATAATCAAACTTGTATAATGATGAAATACATGCAATAATGCAAATATTTGACAAAAAATTCTCAAGGATTTATTTCAAATGTGTTAGATAAGATGTCTTATAAATTCTTGTACAATAAAATATAAGTCTTTGTTGAATATTTTCAAAGTAGTAAAGTATAGATCTGTACAATTTCAAAAAGTCACAGAATTACATGGAAAATTCATCCGTATAGAACACCTTTTCTAGTTTTACTTAAAAATATCCCAAAGGTCCTTGGAAATTAATTTTGTGATCAAAGAGTACTAGTTGGGGTAGCACTTTTCCCAAAAGGACAAGTCTTGAAACACTGGACAACTCCTCTAACTTAGGAACCCTCACTTTGGCATGGAAGGGCTAATTGGGGCACTTAATGAAGGAAGTACCCGTCAAACCTTGAACTCGACCAAGATAACACTTGGGATATGTTGGAGCACATGAGAGAATATCATTTATCCATTTTTTCTTCTTGAAACAATACCCATCAAAAGTTATGGGGAATCAAGCATCTAGTCTATGCTTCTCTACCAGTCACATACCACTAAGAATTCGAGAGCGTCAAGAACCATTCATCATGGGACCAAACCGTCAGCTCCATTGGCTCCATTTGGATGATTAAAATCTATGGGAGACCTTTCTTCACTTGCATAGCACCAAGAACATTCCGGCGCATGTCGGACCGATGTGTTCCCAAGGTGCACTAAGCCAAATTTGGCAGCGATTTTTGGAGATCCATATCTTGAACCTCATGAGAGATATCAAAGATCCATGAAGTGCACATGGACTGTCTTGGGAAGGCCTACAAGCACATGGCTTATTTCTAGGAGATTTCACTCTGATTCCATTTGGCGACCGAATCTCGATTGGTGCAAAAGTGTCATTGTTGCTCAGTTGAAAGTTGCTCAATGGTGCATCTTTCAAACCGTTCCTTATGGGACCAAAACATCAGCTCCATCGGCTCCAATTAGCCAAGTGAACACTAGGGGAGACATTTCTTTTCTCACATAGCCCCAAGAATGTCCCAGCACATGTCAGACCGAAGTGTTCCCAAGGTGCACTAAGCCAAATTTGGTAGAAATTTTTGTAGATGCATATCTCGGACCTTGTGAGAGATATCAAATATTTGTGAAGTCCACAAGGATCATCTTGGGAAGGCCTACAAGCATGTGGCTCAGTTCTAGGAGATTCCACTCTGATTCCATTTGGCGACCAGATCTCGGTTGGTGCAAAAGTGTCATTGTTGCTCAATTGAAAGTTTCTCAATGGTGCATCTTTCAAACCGTTCATCGTGGAACCAAATTGTCAGCTCCATTGGCTCTAGTTAGCCAGGTAAATGCTAGGGGAGACCTTTCTTTTCTCGCGTAGCACCAAGAACATTTTGACACATGTTGGACCGAAGTGTTCCCAAGGTGCACTAAGCCAAATTTGGTAGCAATTTTTGGAGATGCATATCTCAGACCTCGTGAGAGATATCAAAGATCCATGAAGTGTAGAAGGACCATCTTAGCAAGGCCTAAAAATTATGTGGTTCGATTCTGGGAGATTCCACTCTGATTCCATTTGGTGACCGAATCTCGGTTGGTGCAAAAAGTGTCATTGTTGCTCAGTTGAAATTTGCTCAATGGTGCATCTTTAAAACTGTTCATTGTGGGACCAAACCGTCAGCTCCATCGGCTCCAGTTGGCCGGGTAAACTCTAGGAGAGACCTTTCTTTGCTTGCGTAGCACTAGGAATGTTCCAGGGGATGTCAGACTGAAGTGTTCCCAATGTACACTAAGCCAAATTTGGTAGAAAATTTTGGAGATGCATATCTCAGACCTCGTGAGAGATATCAAAGATCTGTGAAGTGCACAAGGACTATCTTGGAAAGGCCTACAAGTATGTGGCTCGGTTCTGGGAGATTCCACTTGGATTCCATTTGGTGACCAGATCTCGGTTGGTGCAAAAAGTGTCATTGTTGCTCAGTTGAAAGTTTCTCAATGGTGCATCTTACAAACCATTCATCGTGGGACCAAACCGTCAGCTCCATCAGCTCCAATTGGCTGGGTAAATTCTAGGGGAGACCTTTTTTTTCTCGCATAGCACCAAGAACATTCTGGCGCATGTCAGACTGAAGTATTCCCAAGATGCACTAAGCCAAATTTGGCAGCAATTTTTGGATTTGCATATCTCAGACCTCGTGAGAGATATCAAATATCTATGAAGTGTAAAAGGACCATCTTGAGAAGGCCTACAAGCACATGGCTCAGTTCTGGGAGATTCCACTTTGATTCCATTTGGTGACCGGATCTTGGTTGGTGCAAAAAGTGTCATTGTTGCTCAGTTGAAAGTTGCTCAATGGTGCATCTTTCAAACCATTTTCTGTTTTACCAAACCATCAGCTCCATTGGATCCATTTGGCTGGGTAAACACTCTGGGAGACCTTTCTTTGCTCGCGTAGCACCAAGAACATTTCGGCGCATGTTGGACCGAAGTGTTCCCAAGGTGCACTAAGCCAAATTTGGCAGTGATGTTTGGAGATGCATATCTCAGACCTCGTGAGAGATATCAAAGATCTATGAAGTGCACAAGGACCATGTTGGGAAGGCCTACAACCACATGGCTCAATTCTGGGAGATTCCACTCGAATTCCATTTAGCGATAGGATCTCTTTTGGTGCAAAAAGTGTCATTGTTGCTTAGTTGAAAGTTTCTCAATGGTGCATCATTCAAACCATTCATTGTGGGACCAAAACGTTAGCTCCATCAGCTCCAGTTGGTCAGGTAAGTGCTAGGGGAGACCTTTCTTCGCTCGTGTAGCACCAAGAATGTTTCGGCACATGTCAGACTGAAGTGTTCCCAAGGTGCGCTAACTAAAAATGAGATTTCAACCCAACAACTCGAATCAAGGTTTATAATTCCACAAGAGACCTAATTCAACCATATTCAGAAGGAATCAATTGATTATGGAGTCAGATTCTATGGATTATGCACAAAATGCTTGAAATTTGCTAGGAGACCTAGTTCATTGTTTTAGGACATCAACGACCTTCCAAAACCTATAACTCCAAAAAATTTTGAATCACTTGGCGAACAAATGGGTTTTTCAAACACCCTTTATAAATATTACCAACATATGCAAAGCAAGAGGTAGGTTTTTTTGGACCATACCCTGCTGTTACAACTTTGAGACCTCAAAAATACACAAAAATAGGCAAAATTACAAAGCAACTAGATCATAAACTTAACCCAAAGACTCCCCCTCTTGGACAGTAGTTAATTATGTCCTAAAACACCCAAATATGAAATGAATCAGTCTCAGACCCTTGAGAACATCAAAATCCCCAAATTATGGATGAATGAGTGAGTTTGACAATATTGAAGGGTTGCATGCATGGTGCATGGTTATAGTAGCAGAGGATTTGGCCATTGGAGGGGGTGATTTTGTGTTTGAATCCATGTTAGGATGGCATAAGGATGGTGAATCATCCATTTATTTGACGCTATGGTGTTGGGAGGTCATACATTGACCAAGCCCTAAATTTTAGGGGTTGTTGAGAAGCAAATTAGGGCTTTTGCACTTAGAGAGGTCTTATAATAAAATTAGTTGTAGAATCCATAGTTTGGGGTCATTTTATGACTTTTTTGAAAGTATCAAGGTCTAGGGTCAAGATGCATTAGTAGTTGCTTTGGAAAAGGGGTCAAATTAACCCTCTTAGTTCACTGACAGTGGCAAAGTTGAGTAGGATGGTTCAAAACACAAGGGCTTATTTCTGAGATATGTTAATGTGATTGAAAAAGGGTATTAAAATATGTGAATGGTTTTAAGAGTTGTTTGGAACTATTTTGAGAAAAGATTTAAAAACCCTTGTTGTTGTATTACTAGGACAGTGTATGACTGGACAAATTTGTGAAGGAGACAGAATGTCTTGAAGGAAGAATTTGTGGCTTTGTATATGGGTGTAAAAGTGTGTTGGGGTCCTTAGAGGAGTTAGGATCACCTATGAAAGCAAGGTTGATAGTTGTGGTTGCAAAAGCCTATTGAATGAAGGATGCATAACATGGAGTTTGGAGCATGATTGAATGGTAGGAGTATGAAGAAGTTGATGGGTTCAAGATGTAGACTCTAGTGGAGTCTAAGGAGATTAAATTTTACCTCTAATAGGTCTATGGAGTGGGATGGATCTTGAGGTGATCTTTTGAATGAAGATTGAAGGATTTGTTATCAAGCAAAGAAGGAAGAAGTCATTAAACCATGAAGATTTGTTACTTCCCACTAGCCTTTGCATCAGTTTGATAAAATACATAAAAGGAATATACAAGCATAAATAAAGCATGTTGAAATGTTTGAACAATGTAAAGAGATTTCATTATATTGACTGCAAGGATTATAAACAAAGCATGAAAAGTACTTTTAGATCTATTCAAACATGGTGTAACACCAAAATAATAACATTAATCAAATGAAAACCAAATCTATAAAGGATCAAAGGTTATCTCAGTGGGCATGCCACATGAATGAATGAAGGATATTGAAAACCAAATCAGAGGTTTAGTTATCACAACATCACAACAATGGATTCTTTCAAATAAACACACGTAAAATAAATGTTAAATAACATAATGCATTTGACAAAATATTAATCAATTTCACTCCTATCTACCATGAATCTTGCAATCAACATTTTGGTGCTCTCAAAAGTATAGTGCACCAGATGGTAAATTGAGAATGAACATGTAGTATGAAAATAATGCATACATACAACGCATGGAAAAGATATAATATAAAAATGAACATGCATACATAAATACAATGCATGAAAAAGACATAATATGGAAATAATACATACATACAACACATGCCAAAGATATAATATGGAAATGATACATACATAGTACACATGAAAAAGATAAAATAATAAAAAATGAACATGTAGATATGTATGTATGAAATAGTTTTGTACAAAATGTGGCACGTGTCATCTCCAAAAATTTACAAAATATGTTCATATCTAGATACAATATGGCATACGCCATCTCAAAATGTGTCATATGGCATCTCAACATAAGAAGTTCAACTACATATGTTTCTAGGACATCCTATTCTACTGGTGGATGATCAAAGTGAAGTCTCTTTGAACAACTCTTTGGCTCTGATGGATCCTGCATTCAAACACAAAAGTGAAACACTAAGTTAGATTACTTAATTTATATGGTTTCTACAAATAATAAATAAAAATTTAAAATCATAGTCAACAATAATAAAAAAAATTTTAAAAATTGAACTCTCATGTACCTCTCCTCTCAGTCTCCTCATGCGGTTAGGAGACCTAATATATGTCTTTAGTTGTGAAGGGACAATGCCACCAATGTCGACTCCGACCTATATATATGTTTGCGAACATGAGATTGATGTAAGATTTATACTATTTAATGTTAAATCCTTGGTAGCAAATACATGTTTTAAATATAACTCAATTAAGATTAAAACTTACCTCTATTGAACTTTCTACAGGAAATGTCGGTTGGGTCATCAGTGATACAAACCCTTGGTGTGGTACCTCCCTCAAAATAGGGGTGAGCTACAAAAGTTCAACATATAAGTTTCATACAATCATGACTTGATCATATTAAATATATACTTGATAGTAAACTACACACAAATAAATTTAGAAATATAAGTACTGTGGGGCTATCACTGTGAATTGAGATGCTTGTGACTCTATCATGGCGAATGGGTCTCACAACATCACCAGACACCACCCTCTGTCAAATAAAATGTGTAATTAAAATTGAGTACACACAAGTGACAAGTATACATGTATGCATAAACAATCTAAAATACTTAATTACCTTCCCCTTGTCAACACCAGACGCCTGAACCCCCTCACATTGCCCCTAGTGGAAACTGGTGAAACCTGCATTAGTATGTAATAAGATGATCATAAAAATTAGAAAATACATGTATACAATATTATAATAAAAGGAAACCAATGAGTACATTAAAAAGTATATACCGTGGAAGTTTCAAGGCTAAATGAAATGGCTGAAAGCGTGGACCCCTCCACCTATGCCATCTCCTCCTCTGTCATCAACTGGACATAAATGAAACACATAAAAAAACATAAGTGGGAAATCATTATAAGAAAATTCTATTAAAAATACGAACGTTTCAAATTAAATACAATGTAACAAGTTAACTATTTACTCTTACCATAACAGTAGGAGTCCATGGCTATATATGCCCCTGATGCACATCTCCATGGGGTGCTTCAGTGCCTGTAGTGTGTTGTGTAGTATCGTCCACCTCAAACACATAGTTATATGCATCACTATCATTTAGGGGACCCAAGCACATATTCTTGCACATAATGCAAGTATGAGGCACACAAAAATGTGAGCTTGTGGAGGATGTGTAAGGACCAAAAGTATTAATATGAAGAGGCAACAATGCTACACTTTGCCTAATGAGTAGATCACTCAAGGTGTGAATGGCTTGAATAGTCTATGAGCTGGCCTCGGCAATAATATCAAGATGTTGCGCTGTGGGAGGTGGTGAAATCTCAGGAGGGGGGACATATGTGCCGGATTTCATCCGCTATGCCCCTGGCCTATCCTAGGGAGCACCTAAGCCCACGCCCTGGTTCTATCTCATGCTCCAATAATTGAATTTGTGACTGAGCACAAATTCAACATATAAGTTTGGTATGAAATAGAATGGGACATCCAAATTGCTGTGGGGTGGTCTATCAAAAACCATCCACCAGCAATCCCAAAAGTTGTCACGCATTGCATCATTTGTATACCATTTAATTGACAACTTGGTTATTTTAGGGTCCACTTTTAAACCGGTTTTGGGATCAAAAAAAAGTTACATATGTCATGTTTTGTTATGTTTAGATCCATAACTTGATCGTAGTCAAGCCCATCATCAAATTGGGCATGCATGGATTCATGCCAAAGAAGTGCAGCATTGTGTTGTTCTGTGAGTTTCTCCATGCTCTCAATAATGGATTTCAACATGGAAAATATGGGACGCAAAGTGGGGATATTCACATATGTGTTATGATATCCTCTAAGCTGATTTAGATTATCTCATATGAGATCCTGTAATGGTCGAGGGTTTGAGAACAGTTGGTCTTCTGAAGGCGGGGGATTGTTTTGAGGTGGTTCTGGATTGTTCGTAGACTAAGAGGGAGGGTTTTTGGATTGATCTGAATCCATGTATGATTCACAAACAATATAAAATAAACAATATCAATTTAAACCTTACTTTTTATCATTTCAAATCTATTTTATAATCAACTTTAAAAAGCAATAAACAATATCATATAAAACATAGTTTTTTTTTAAAACAATAAATTTTAATGCAAAAACAAAAAACAAGAATGAAAATACTATATTTCACTTACATGTATACTATAGCCAATCTGATATCAGATCCCTATCTGATATACAATTTTGTTGGCTTGGCTTTGTTGCTTCAACGTTTTCACAATGAAAATGTTGAACGCAGCCGCGGGCAACAATATATTGTTACTAATGAATATTGGATATTTGATATTATCAGACATCCAATAATGGTTTAGCTTTGGCTTTTCGCTTGGCCAGGTGTAATCACACCCAGACCTACTCAAAAGTCAACAAAATTTTGGGTGCACTTTTGGACGAGTGAAAAACTCATTTTTTCACATCGCCAGTTTTTGGCATACCATGATCCTGCACAAACTTGTGTTACAATAATTAGGTCGGGACCCAAATACTCTTGGAATAACCTCCAATGAAATAAATAAGAGATGCGATCATACAAATAAATCAGCCTCAAACATAACAATGAGATGAAACGATCGAACACAGAGATTCCCATCAGTAGATCAGGAAAACGATTGGTAATATCATGATTGACTGGTCAAATGAAGAATATGAAAGTCAAGCAAAGAATCAGCAAAATCTCTAGCTCGATGAATCTAAATGAGGTGTGATCACAAGATAAGGTTCAACAAGAAGCCAAGAACACACAGAAGCAACCGCAACTCAAAAGAACAAGTACAGATCGACCGCCATCAGAAACACCAGAGTGATTAACATGAAAAATAACAGGAAACAAATATATTTTTTGTTTGATGCAATATTGTAAAGATCACAAGATGGTCCTGCATCATAATTATTATTTGATCCCATGATGAACTAATGATCTACAAATTATTCTTGAGTACAAGAACTTGCTATATATTTTAAAGTGTTTTGTGTTGTAAGATGTTGAGCATCAATTACATTCTTTCAAAGAGTTGTTTTGATAAATTAAAAAAAAAAAAACTAATTTTGAATTAACAATATTACATCCTAAGTGCATCTTATTTAGGGAATAGAGTCATCCCCTTGGTCTCATCTATGGTGGAAGAGCATACATACATAGACAAGGTGAACTTAGGAAGTAAAATATCTAAGGATTAAAGCGAACTTAAGAAACTAAATATGGAATGGCAAAGGAAAATGCATTTATGACATGATCCAAACTAGATATAAAACAACACAGTTAAAGGGGATTTATGAGCTCTTCTCCTCCACATTTCTCCCTAGCTTTACTATATGTGAACTACATCATGTAACGAAAACAATATATCAAATAAACTATTATATTCAAGATATGGAATAAGGATGATACCCAAAAAGATAAAGTTGGGTTGCTTTTTTATAAGAAAAAGGAACAACACTTTATGTCTTTTTAACTTGAACTTTTTGAAATTGATATGTATGTATGTATGTACATACTTATGTAAAATTTTAAAATTGTATAAACTAATAAAATGCAAATAATTTGTGTGTGTGTGTGTGTGTGTGTGTGTCAATACTATTTAATAGGTAAAAAGTTTACACAGATATTTATGATTACATGATTTTTTTTAATATTGTGAAATATATATTTTAATGCATAAAATATATCTTGATAAATATTTTTTAATAAATGTTCAAAGTTGAATTTCTCAAAAGTGGCACTTTAAACGATGTCAAATATTTTTTAATATAGAATATTTGTTTTAACTTCGAAAGTTTTCACATTTTATATAAACTAAAATAATTCTCAAATATTACCCAAGGAAGAATCTATTATTTGAAAATAAAAAACATTCTCTTCTATTTTAGTTTATAAAAAATAAATGTTTAGATTTTCCTAGTTGTTACAGATCAAGACCAATTAGTGCAATAAAGATGAAGAAAAAATTTCCATGTTAAATAAAGAATTGAAGTACGTTAAAGAATAGAGAAAAAAATGTTGACTCTATCAAGCTTGAAGAAGAAGTTTCAATTTTAAGAAAAGAGCTAGAAGAAGCAAATGAATAAATAGAGAAGAATCTAAGATTCAAATGAAGTAGCAAAATGCTTGATGAGATGCTCAACCTTTTTAAACTATCAAGTGACAAAGGTGGACTTGGTTTTGACAAACGTGGAAGCCGCAAAACTAAAAGTGACAAAAAAGAGATGATCAAGAATAAATTCAGAATGAATGATAATAATCAAAGTGGTTTTAACTCTACTTAGAGAAAGAAGAACTTTAGAAGACCTATTTCTTTTCAAACCAGGTACCTTGTATCATTTAATGGTACTTGCTTCTCATGCAATAAATTTAGACATAGAGCTAGTGAATGTAGTAGACAGATCAAATCACAATCCTTCAATGGCTAGTGGTGTGTCTGCCATAAACATGCACATAAAAAAAAAGATTGCAAAAGCAGGATAATGAAAATTGGATATAAGAATATGTAAACAATAAGAATATTCAATTTTGGATATTTCTATACATGCAACAAATATGTGTACAAAGCTATTGAATGTAGATCTAACAATAGAAGTGTTATGCCCTACACACCTATATCCCAACTTTTTCTTAGGCAAATGTTACATCCCCATTTTTATTTTTCTTAATTTCTCTCATTTTTTTAGTAATCTGGAGCCCCCTTCATTTTGGTTTTTGGTCCCTTAGTTGAGTTGTGGGCCTACAAATACCACAATACTTAATGAGTTGGTCAACTCTTTCAATTCTTTGGTATTTTGGTGTCCTGATCTCTAGTGTGTCTGGTCTTTATGTCAACTGCAAGGTACAAGATGCATTAAATACACTCGAC
The DNA here is from genome assembly GCA_018584345.1 of Thuja plicata. Classification (NCBI taxonomy): domain Eukaryota; kingdom Viridiplantae; phylum Streptophyta; class Pinopsida; order Cupressales; family Cupressaceae; genus Thuja; species Thuja plicata. The sequence goes on along the minus strand of MU227979.1, from coordinate 2,094,911 downwards.
CCAACACACTATAAAATCCCCAAAAGAAGCTCATTTATATATACCAAGTGTTCAAGTGAGAGAAGGAGCTTATTTGTGACCTAGCTTCCTAAATGACAAATTCAACTATGATCACTCGAGCTATTGTTGCTTTCCTTGCTAGTGTTTGGTTGATTGGTGTGTTTTTGTCCCTTGGATGTTGAGAAGGTAGGTTTATCCTCTCACTTCTCTAGTTTTTGTTTGTTCTCTTCATACGTGTTTTATTTATTTTTCTATTCTTATTTTTGTAGGTTAGGTTCTTCGGATGTAGGTTAGGGATAAGGGATTTTTCTATGAAATTCATTCCCTAGGTTCCTTAGGGTTCTTCAATGTTGTCTCCTTGTTTTCAATTCTCATGTTCTAAAGGTCCTATTATGCCCTGCATCCCCGTCCCTACATTTTGTGTGGAAAATGTTGGGTCCCCCTTTGTTGTTTTCTTCTTTTGGCTTTTGCCTTGTCTTTTTCCTCTGTTTCTTTGTTTTCCTTCTCCGGGTTTTCTTTCTCGCAGTGTTTGTTTTTCTTTGTGTTTTTTCTAGTTGTGTCTCTAGGACTCGGTCATAGAGTTGGTCGTTCCTTGTCCAGGATCCAAAATTTAGACTCCGGGATTCTTTGCCATGATGTCTTCTTTTCGTAAGAGGACATGGTTGCACAGAATCCCCGGGCCCGAAGTTCGGAGGTTGGCCTGTTTCAGAGTTTGCAGAAGGAAAGGTAACTTGCTTTTCACCTCAGGTTAAAATAGAAATCACCTGTCATTTTCATAATTACTGCGATTAAAACACTTAAGCAATTTGAGCGATTTCAGAGCGATATCACAACGATTTGAGCAGAGTTAAGTGCGAGTTACTCCGAGTTGTTCTGAATAGTTGCAAGTGGTTTTTAGTGTTGAAGTGGTGATCCTTTGGAGGCACAAGCTATTGCAGAGCTTTTGCGTTACCTTTTTGGCACCTTGCCTTTCTTTCTTTCTCCCGTTTTAAGGTTGGTTTCCTTTTGTTTCCCTCCGTTTCCTGGCTTATCATTTTTCTCTGGTTTGTGTTTCTCGCCTTGTGTTTTTATTTTGTTTCTGCGTTTCTTTGTCTGGTTTGCCACTCGTTGGTGGGTTGGCTCTGCCAGAGGGTTGTCTTCCCTCTGTGTAGGTGTAGGATAATGTAAATGTTGTAGGTTTGTACATTTTTCAATTCTGTGTAAATAGTTGCTCTGCATTCTGTATTTAGTGTATATTAGTGTATTTCTATCTGTTTCGCATGTATATACCTTTTGGCTCTGTAGTAGGTTAGTTTTATATTTCATGTATATTTTTTTGGTCTCATGTAGAGCTTGTTGTGCCCTGTCTATTTCACATTTTAAGTCTCTGAGCTCGTTCCAGACAAAATACCACCTGGTTGAAACTCGGCTCTCGGCTGGTTTCAACCGGGTGGTTTTCTCTCTCCTCCATAAACCAGCATGTGCTTCATTTACGTCCCACAAATGCATTTAAAATTGTTCAGGTGGTTTTCAACTTTACGCGCATTTGGATAGTTGGCACTACCGTCGGCCATAACTTCCATTTATTGCATAGCCACGTGACGCCCACGTGGGCCTGACAATTCACTTTTCACCCACACCTTCCAATGGTTTGTTTCCCGAACCCTGGGTTTTTTATCTTCACCAAGCCCACACCTTACTTTGCTAAGTATGCTGAAACCCCCAGACCTGGATATTGGTTATTTCCCTTAAGTTTGCATTATATATATCTTTCTGGGATATTGAACCTAAACAAACTTTTTAGGAAAACAAACGCCGCGATGGTAATATCTCCAAACTCCAGAGTATGATTTATCTATGAATTATGACAGTCATCTTGCCGTGCAGGTTTTCAAAGCAATATACTTTTATCATGTCTGAGGCTTCCGCATCTTCACCACCCGGGAGTCCAGAACTTCCTTCCACGATGGTCACTAGGGCAACCGTCAGATCTAAGATGGAGAGGGCCTTAGAGAAATTGCCTCTCACCATGAAGTATGTGAAGGAAAATGCTATCATGGCATCAAAGATTGATTCCAAAGTTCAATTGATCACCGACACCAGCGTCAGAATGTGGGCCGAGATGCAGGCCTTGGTGAAAATAATGTACATTCAGGGACAGTCTGGGATCTGCTGGCGATTAGCATTAGGGATTCTGGGATTCTCAAGGCCACCTATTTTCCATGCTCCGTGCAGGCCCTAGAGTTAATTCTTACACTTGCCACGCATTACAACTCTTTCATCCAGGCTGTCATGCTTGCAGCCCCAGAACTAACCGGGTATATCACCCCCATGGCATCTATTGATGCCACAAATTTTCAGATAGGGTTGGGGATCCCTCAGTTTGACAACCCCACTGTGGTCACCAGATCAGATGCCTTAGCGCAATTTAATAAGTTGGAGGACGCGGCCCGGATATACATGAATATGCATTGGCTCAAGACTCCAAAGAGGGACCCCAAGAGAATGAAACTAGAGATCCCCCGGTCAGAATTTAAAGAAAGCATCTAGATGGGGATGATAGCACTTTCCTAGGTCTTCGGGAAACCACATGCCCAAGAATTCACAGGGTGGATGTACTACTTCTTGCTTGGCATTTCCACCGACGGAGAGTACTTTGATTGGGCCGTCATTATTTCAAACCACGTGGATTCTCAGTTCCTCCAGGTGGTCCAAAAGAGGAAGTTCTATATGAATTATTATGTTCTCTGGGCCCTAGCACAACAATGACCCCACACCAATAGGTTACTCACATCAGAAGTACTCAGGATCGGCCCGGGTCAGAAGGCTCCATGGGACTATTTCCCACAGATTCAATGGGAGGCCAGTTTCTCCAACTTCTGTCGGGTAAACGATGCCTTTATCTACTACAACCTGCTTACACCCACCCAGGATGCAGGGTACCGCCTTTCTACGGAGGTGATGGATTTGGTTAGAAGTTATGGCCATTATTATATACAATTCCAGCAACATACATACATAAGGGTAACCGACTTCTCTGGGAAACCCTACATGTTGCCCAAACATTGTGGGAACAAGATAATTCTCTTGGAGTACTATAGGAAAATGATGGAATTACATGCCTTGTATGCCTTAAAGAAGGTAAAAAATATTCCATTCCCAATCACTTGTGGGAATTACTCGTGTAGTCTGTCCGCAGCCAAGGAGGCGGACAACAAGCTCAAAAGCTTGAACTTAGCAGAGTTTTACCTAGCGCAAAAGAACTTTGATCCACATGGAAAAATTGCGTTGGCACTTCCCTGGCCATCAGAGCCCCACCAATACCACATGGAGGAATTCTGGGAAGATTTCCAGGATGACATTGAAATCTGGAGCTGGCATTACATACGGATGACCACAGGAATGATGGACAAATTGAAGCTTCAGAGATTCCCTAATAACTTCTCAGACACCAAGTCCACAATAGACCCCCAGTACAAAGCAAAGGGGATTGATAAGTTGGCCCTCCCACTGGTGAACTGTAATTCCTAGGAGGGGCCCACCATAGAGGAATTTAATCGCAACATGGTCGAGCGCAGCCACGAGTATTTCAAAAGAATATCCCCCGGGAGTACTCGCAGAGCTATCCAGCTAGTACCAAAGCTAACCCCAGGGGCCGAAACTTCTTCATAGGGAGGAGATAGGGGAAAAGGAATCATGGAGACTCTAACTGTGTAGGAGACCACCATAAAAGAACAACTAAAGCAATCAATAGCGGCCTCCCAACAGATAAGGGAGAATTTAGTCACACTGTTGGCTACCCTGGTGCTCATGACCGGACCCATCTGTCCTCCTTCTTCCCTGTCACTAGTACCACTGATGGTCAAGGCAACTAGAGTGGATTCAGGAGAGGAGCAGGTCCTAAGGGATGCATGGCTGGCTTTGGTCACCAGGCGGAAGAAGAGACTTAATCCAAAACCAAAGGCAGAGCCAGAGCTGGGGATGCCTCAGATCCCACAAGTTGAAATCATTTCTTCTGACTCCCCGGAGCTGGAGAGGGAACCAAAGCCTGCTCATGTCCTGGAAAAACCTCCCCCTTGGGATGAATTTGATGATTTTTTTAGAATTGATGAGTTCAAAAACTTGCAGGGGGACATTGAGCAGACCGAGGCTGAAATCCCAGAGCAGGAGGAAGCTCTTGAACAAGAACCTGCGCAGGAGTAGGAGGATTAGATGGAAGAAGGAAAGGAGATGGAATAAGAAATTTCCTCCGAAGTTCTAGAAATACGGGACACGGGAGTATCAGGGAAACAATAGAAAAAAAGTGAGAAAATTGCATCGGCTAGGGAAACCAGATCTTCGGGAACAACCATGACCCCAACTGTCGTGCTCCAAATGCCGCTCCCAAAGGGAACCTTTGGGGAGGTAATCATTGTGGCCCAAACGTTAAAGCTTGGCCCATTGCCTCCCCCACTACCAAAGGACACACCAAAAAAAGAAGATAACCCAGCAACAAAGGCTAAGGAAGAACAGGAAAAGGGAGAAGAAGAAAACCCCGGGGCCACCAACGAGGACCTAGATATTACTAAAGGTTCAGATGGCAGGGAAAAAGATATAGGTGCCATTGAAGAAAATATTTCTGGTGAAAGATGGGATACAGGAAAAGAGCTGGGAGAGTCTCATAATACTGAAGGGGAACAGAAAAATGTTGGGGAGAAGTCACAAGAACACATTTTCTCTACCAAGCCACCCCTACTGCCACCATGGTTGATAGAAACCCGAAAGAGGAAGGCCCCTCCATAAACACCCAGAGCCCATCTTTCCTTGGCAAAGATGATGGCTCAGGCCCTGACCCCGCCAAAGGCCAAGAAGGCTCGGACGGTTCACACTCTTTGAACCGGGTCGGGCGGAGAAACAGTTGCACTGATAGCAACACATTCCCCAGACTTAGACGAAGCAACGGTCGAGGTTGCAAATTATAACATCACAGAGATATCACTAAGGAAGAGAGGGAAACAAGGTGAAGTAGACCTATTGAAAGAGGCAGCCAAGGCGATAGAGGCTCGCTATGAAAAGGAGGCTCAAAAGATCAAGGTAGAAAAGGAGAAAAAAGAAAACCTCATGGGGTTGCTAACTGAGCTGGCCCGACCTATCAATGTTATTCCTCTGGAGGCCTCTACATCTGATGCGCTACTACCACAGATCAACATAGACTCACTATGGGTAATGAGGAAGAAGGCCCAAGTGGTTGATGAGTGGATCGCCTTGCAGTTAGGAAACGTCTGGCATTTCCTAGTACCCACCCTCCCAGATTTGTATGCAGCCCGCCATGTCTTGCATCAGGCCGAAACCACTATCAGTATATGGGAGGCAGCCATAAAAAATTACGAGGCATGGAAAGTTGAGTTTGAAGAACTCATAGCCTCGGAGAAGAAGTTGTCTCCGAGTCTAGAATTTTGGGGGAAGAGTCATTCAATTTTGTGAGAACCCAGCACTCCAGACTTGACCTCACATTGGGGGTAATCAAGCAACTGGTGGGGACTCTGTGGGATAATGTCAATGTAGTACAATATTATTTTAATTTATACAAGTCTTTTGTTACGAAGGTCTCTGGAGCTGATCCATTTAGCACTGACACATGCACATTGGAGTAGTATGTCTTGGGGAAGTTTGATGAGTTAATTGAGTCAAGGTATCAATCCCCGAATAGAATAGATGGAGATCAAATGACGAGAATAACTTGCATGTTACTCAATGGCCATGATGCGGCAAAGATGGCTGATGAATTTAAGGGAAATGTTCCAGACCTGGGGGAACAGATTGAGGTGGCTAAGTACCGGCGAGCCAGCCTTAAAGATATTGATGAAGATGGAATCTCCCATCTCCTCTAGACCTTCAACAACAATAAGAAGCAATAAATTTTCTCTGGGGGCCAAAGAAAATCAGAGTTTTTTTGTATTCTTTATTCTTTTGGAACGTAAGTTCCCAGATCCCGAAGTCCTGGATCCTATATTTTGTATTCTTTCAGTGATCCGTGTCCCAGTCCCCAAGAGTGACCGGTCACTTTCAAAGTAGTTAATAAAGGTTGTCAGAGGATACATAACCAAGGCACGTCAGATTGACAAGAGGTTTTCTGACAGATGGTCTTCCTGAGGTGCCGCTTCAAAAGTACACTTGGCACATTGGAGATAGGGTGCCACTTTTCCCATTTATGAGGCATGTAGCCTCAATCCCCGGGGGATCAAATTTCTTCCTTCTCCTTCTTGGCTCTCTTCTCGAGGCTGATTCTTCCACTCCACTTCTCTTGTCTTTTTGTTCTGACATGACATGCCTATTCTGTCTCTAGGTCTTTTGTAGAGTGGCGCAGGTAGTACCGGCCACTGGATAATATATTTTATTGTACAAATGTACCATAAGTTAGGGTTAGGGTTAGGGTTAGATGTATACATGTATAAATAGTAAGTTCAACCCCATTCCAAGGGTCGGCAAAATTGATGATTTTGTAGTCCATGGTAATAGAAAAGGAGTGTTTCATTTCTCAGTTGCAGAGTTCAATGCTCCTTAGACTTTAAGCTTTTAGTAGTTAGATTCTCCCTTGGAGCCACCATTGTACCACACACCAGTGCTTGCTAGAAGGAATGTTAATGAAGAAGGGAGAGTTCTTGCAATGATGTTGTCGGCATCCTGTCTTCTAAGTTGACAGTATTTTATGCTTTATGTTCTTCATATCCTTTGCTCTAACACTTAAAGTAGATTAATGACCTCCTTTCCCTTGCTACTGATGAAATATGAACTGATGGTTGTATGTTTCTTCGGTATTTAGTATAGTGTGTTAGAGTACTGTTGATGTTTTGAATGTTCAGCATAACTATAGGTAGATGGAATATTTCTAACCGTGCAGGATCTTTTTCAGTTTATTTGTTAAGTGTAAGCATGCTTGGAGAAACCTCACCTACTTGAATCCTCAGAGAGAACGAGTTGATGTAACCATCTACCCCCCTTGAAAATAGTCACATCTCCCAACTGAGCCCCACACCGTCGAGACCCGACTCCCAGGTGCTTGGAGGCCTGGGGAATCTCATTTCCCCAGATAGCCTTTACAGACAAAGTTGGCCGGTACCCCGGTACCCGGTGACAACTTACATCTACTGGCGGACCCGGTCACCAAAGTCATGTTAATAGAAACTGGCGCTAGAAGGAGGGCATGAGCTTGTCCCCTTCCCAAGATTCCAATTTTACACCTCCCGAGGGTTCCCCAAGCCATATTTTTAGGAGTCAAGCCTTCAGTGGGATTGGATCTTTCTTCCTAGTGAAATTTGAGAGGATCCTTAGATCAGCCCCTAACCCTGAAAGGTTTGTAAAACTCGAGCCTCCTATTTGAAAGAAACAGACCCTGAAGACCACACCAACCACTATTGTCTGGGGGTCTAGTGTACCTCCGAATATTCAAACCTCTCAGACAATCCCGAGAACCAGTGCTCAACTTGCTCAAAATCCAATTCCCCAAATGGTTGCATATTTTGGAAATATAGTGTCCCATATGGAAACTTTTCCAGGTGCAACCAATGACTTACCCTCACACCCGGAGAAGATCTGCCCACGATATGAGCACTTAGGCCCACGAACCACAAAAGAACACTTGCCGGCATACAAAGATGCCATGAACCAACACTGGATCCATCAAGAAGATTTTGTGACCTAGATGTTTCCCCTGTCCCTAGGACAAGGAAAACTAAACTGGTACCTTAACCTTCCCACCAACTCCATCAACAGTTGGCAGGGCATGGAGGATGCCTTCTTGGCTGCCTTCCATGTACACGTGGACCCAGCTTGGTCCCACAGCCAGTTCATCTCTATTAGAAAGGAACCCAATGAACCCCTTGCAACATTCAATCATCAGTTCCAATGCACCCTCAAGCGGTGCACGGGCCCTTTCATTCCATGCCTAGAAGTAACCATACAGACTTATCTCAATGTGATGGACCCCTTCATTTCCACTCTCCTTTGGAGAACAACTGTCGCAGGTGACCGAGACACTTTGGAAAAAGTTTACAACCTAGCCTTATAACTATCCCATGGACTCAACAAATCTCTGGGCGGGATTGGGCAGAGTACGCCCTTCAACATGATCCCCGGTGGAACAACGTACGCTGAGGGATATAACCCCAATCTGGAAATGGGTGCCCCGGTGATGGCAATGAATCCCCCGCCACCACCAACAGACTAGCAGGCTTAGTACGTTTATCCATAACAGGCTCAGGCAATACCGGGTCTAGAAGTATTCCCTTGGAATCAGCCATAGTAGGCACAACAACCTTAGACACAACTGGCCAGAGTGCCCTTCTTTCATTCATCCACAGCTGCAGGATTTCTTCCCTCGACTCTAGCGAATACTGCTGCCTTCCCGGGGAACCAACAACAACAACCGTCACATTGTGAAACAAACACTCAGCTGACCGCTGAGGTTGAATCCCTTCAACGAATGTTGTCCACCCTAACTATGGACATGGGTCAATTGAAGGTGGGGTGCTATGCACCCCATAATTCCAATTCCCAGAGAGGGAATATTTTCTCTAGCCAATGAAACAACAACGTCAGAGGAAGAGACTTTAACAACGGGCCCCAGCCCAACCAACAGCAATGGAACAATAACGCGAACACCAGAGGTCCACCTCCAAACCAAAATGCCAATCAAAATGGTGTTGGACCATCACATTTGACACCAGTCACAGACTTCCATCCCATGACCAATTGGTGCAGATTGCATGACACAGGCTCCCACAACAAGGTAAACTGTGCCATGCTAGAGAAGGTTATCATGATCTCCCAGTTAGACAGACAATAATCACATGACGTTACTCCCCCAGAACCTCTCGTGCAAGAGCCAACTCATGGTGCATTCACCTGTGAGACCGTATTCTTTGGATCCTCTAGAGAAGATGAAGAAGAATCTGAATTAAAAGGATTCTTTGATGAATCGATTCTAGCCTTTGAGGCCAATGCCTTCACCAACCTGCAGACTCCTTACAACACTTGGAGCCAGGCTGGTAAAGGACCAATTTACATGCCAACACCTCCTACCAAGGAAACTCCTCCCCGGGACAATACAACTAACCGGCCCATCCCTCTAAGAGGTTCTAGCTCTAACCAAGTGAAAGACATAGCCGAGGGAAGCCATCAATTCCCGGGAGGAAGATTTGACATTACAAAAGCATTAGAACAAACCACTTCCTCCATGACCTTGATGGAGGTTTTTCTAAATTGTCCTAAGCAGAAGAAGTCTCTTCTGAAGCTCTTGGGAAACTTGAAAGTTGTCAGTCGCCCACCCAAGACCGTCTCTTTTGAGGATGCCAACGCGGCTGTCTTCCTGGGAAATAATGAAGACCCTCCATTCCTACTAGGCCTAAACATACAAGGAAAAAACATACATAACTGCCTAGTAGATTCCAGAGCTTTGGGCAACATCATGCCCCTATCCATATGCCAGAAGCTTGGATTTTGACCCACCCCATCTAATGGTGCAGTAATCTAACTGGATAAAAATACTGTGAAAATGGTGGGAGAATTGAAGAATGTCCAGATACAACTCATCTAGGACCCTAGAATAGCTAGCATAATCAATATCCAAGTGGTGGACATCCTAGAGACTTATGGGATGTTATTAAGTTGGAATTGGTCTAAATCCTTGAAAGGATATTTTTTGACCGACTTCTCCCACTTGTGGCTTCCCTGGGAAGGAGATTCAAACAAGATCTGGGTGGAGAGTGAGCCCCAGATGAAGTAGGCCCTTACCAAAGTTGGGAGGGTTAACGAGGTCTTCTTCTCTGAGACTTCCCCCAGGGTGTACCGACCCTTTGAAATCTTAACATTCGATTTCACCCCCGGGGAGGATCCCATAGTCTTGCAGAGAATCCAGGACCTGGAAAAAAATTTGAGGGTGGAGGTTAACTCTCAAGGTGCCAACGTGACCCCTGCTACACTCTTTTCTAGCACTTGGTGTCAAGTACACTATCAGAAGCATTCAGAGTTAGAGTGTGAGGCTTGCCTTTCTGTCACTACCCAGCACATTGACGCCTTCCAGAGCAAAGAACATACAACTGATTCCCCGAAACCCGGTATTCTTACTGGAAGCACTTTAGTGCCATTTCCCCAAGGATCTCAACTTCAAACCCCTCCAGAGGTAAACCTTACCTATGCGTAATCAGTGCAGGAGGAAGCTCCTTCCAAGTTTCCCAAAAGCAATCCAAAGACTGCTCCATCTCCTCAACTCCAGACTTCAAGCGATGACCTTTGGACCCTTAAGTTCAATGGGTCCCTATCTAAACAAGGTTGTGGGGCCGGAGTAGAATTGATCAACCCGCGAAGGAAATCCTTCCTCGCATCCTACAGGCTGTAGGTCAGCTGCACAAACAATGTTAGGGGGTATGAGGCTTTGGTCCTTAGACTCCTATTTGCATTAAGGAAAGGAGTCACCCACCTCCGGGCTCTGGGTAATTCCGAGTTGATTATCAAACAGGTCCAGAGTTAGTACACATGTCATGATAAAAGGCTGGCTGCATATCACAATCGGGCATGGAGCCTTATTGAATATTTTGATGCCTTTGGCATTGATCTTATTGCTCAGTGACAGAATTATGTCCCGAATGCCCTCGCTATTTCTGCCAGTACACTTGAGCCTATGGCCGGCTCACGACTCCAGAGATTTTTGGTTGAAATGATCCACACCCCATTCATTTCAGACAATGTCACCCACTTTCAGGTTTATGAGGATGATCAACATATCCTGGCCTTCATAGCCAATGTTGGTGTCTTTGAGGACCAGATAGTGGAGGAACAAGACCATGATGATACTAGGCAGGGTGATAAAGATGATGGGATCATGGACTCACCTACCAACACCATCCCTAAGGGGATGGTCGTGCTTGAATGTATCTTTGACTCGAACCCTCGGGGCTGGGAAAAGATGTCATCCTCCTCCGAGGGAGGAAAATTTGAGAAAGTAAACATCGGCCAGCCTGGTGAAGAAAAGATGATACACATTGGCACCTCCTGCTCCCCTGAGGAGAAGGAGAAGATTCTTGTAGTTCTTTGAGAGTACATAGATGTGATTGCATGGGGATATGAGGATTTGAAAACATACGACACATCCATTATGACTCATACCATCCCCTTGAAACCTAATGCTAAGCCTTTTTGCCAAAAGCAATGACCAGTCAACCCACTGATTGAGCCTCTAATTTGTCAAGAGGTGGAGAAACTACTGTCAGCCCGGATAATCTTTCCAATCTGGAACACTATGTGGGTTGCCAATTTGGTCCCTGTGAGAAAGAAGAGCGGTGAAATTCGCCTTTGTGTGGATTTCCAAAATTTGAATAGAGCCTCCAAGAAAGACAATCACCCTCTTTCCTCGCTGGATGAGGTGGTGCAGATAGTGAATGGATCCCAAATGATGTCTTTCTTGGACGGGTACTCCAGATACAACCAAGTCATGGTTAATTTTGAAGATAGAGAGAAAATGACATTTACCACCAAGTGGGGGATGGTTGCATACTGGAGAATGCCCTTTGGCTTGATCAACACAGGGGCCACATTCCAAAAGGCTATGGACATTGCATTTAAGGGCCTTGTGAATCAGTGCACAATCATCTACATGGATGATTTGACCATCTTTTCCTGGGATAGGCGTGACCATTCCGCCCACCTCGCCCAGATTTGCGAGAGAGGTTGTCAGTACGGAATATCCCTTAACCCCAAGAAGTACATATTCGGGGTCACTAAAGGGAAGTTTCTCGGGCATATCGTCTCCGAGAAGGGTATATCCATTGACCCTGAGAGAGTGGAAGCATTGCTAAACCTACAAATGCCCAACAACAAGAAAGAGATGTGATCTTTCTTCAGAAAGATCAACTTTGTCTGGCAGTTCATCACTAAATTCGTCGAGATAGTCAAGCCACTCAATGAGATGATGAAAAAGGATACCAAAATTGAGTGGAGTCCTGAAGCAAAGTGGGCATTCGCCTAGATCAAACATATGATAACAGAGGCACCTGTCCTGGCTAGTCCAGACTACTCCCTCCCATTTTACATTTACTCCTTTGCTTCGCCGCATTTTTTCGTGGCAGTGTTGACCCAAAAGGTTGAGGGGGAAGAATGACTGATAGCTTTCATGAGCTCCCCCTTCAAAAATGTTGAAGTCCAGTATTCATCATTGGAAAAGTAGGCCTTTTCTCTTGTTCACGCCGTGAAGAAATTTTGGCATTATATCCTCTGAAGCAAGGTGCACGCTATCATCCTGGACCAGGCTATGAAATCTCTGTTGATGCAGAGTGAACTGGGTGAAAGACAGGGGAAATAGATGGCCATCCTCCAGGAATATGACTTAGAGATGCAACCCATAAAGATAGTCTGAGGCCAGGGACTGAGTCGAGTGATGGCAGAAGAGGCTCCCCACATAGAATGTCAAACTTACACAGTGGATTCTATCACTCAAGATCTGTAGTACACCGATATGGTGTACTTATTGTTAAACAATAGGTGCTTGGAGGGGTTACCTCCCAACAAACATCGTGCCCTATGGATGAAAAGTGCTCACTTCATGATCAAAAACTCCACGCTTTACCACAGGAACTATGAGGGAGTGTACCTTCAATGCATTGACAGAGACCAAGCTGCGACAATGATTGAAGAATTCCATGGGTAGTTTGGAACCAGACATGGCTCAGCTGACGCCATTGCCCATCAAATCCTCTGGGCCAGATATTATTGGCCATACATATTCAAATATTTTTACACTCACATCTGAAGATGCCATACTTGCTAAACTGTGGCACATCGTGAGTGTAACCTAGCAATACCTTTACAACCAGTCTCTGAGGCTAGGCCTTTTGCCCAATGGGAATTTGACTTTATCAGGGAAATCAACCCCAACTCATCTGCCAACCACTGATATATCTTAACTGCAACCGATTACTGCACCTGGTGGTCTGAAGCCATACCTTGCAAAAACAACATGGCAGACATACATAGTTATCAAATTCTTGGAAGAAAACATCGTCACTAGATTTGAAATGCCTATTGCTATAGTATGTAACACTGGTCCGGTGTTTTCTTCGGTGCAACTACTTGAATGGACCTATGACCAGAAGATCACTCTAAAGTTTTCCAACAACTATTACCCCCAGGGAAACAGTGTTGCTGAATCAACGAACAAAAATCTACTTGAAGTGATCAAACACCTACTAGAACAGAATCCCTGAGATTGGCACCAAAAGTTGAGATTCTCCCTCTATATAGATCGCATTTGAATTAAGGCTGCCCTGTGAATGTCCTCATTCCATCTAGTTTATGGCTAGAACCCAATGTTCCCAATCAACTTATAGATCCCAGTTTTGTAGTTTATACAGGAATTCAACAACCGTGATAATATTGTAGAGGTTCAGCTTTTGAATCTGGTGCAGATGCAGGAACAACGAGATGCAGCTCTTGAACATTTTGCGCATCACCAAGTGGTGGTAAAATGATGGTTTGACCATAGAGCCCTATACAAGGCCTTTCAGATTTCAGACTTGGTCCTACTATGGGACAAGGCCCGGGAAAAAAAAGGAAAGAACACCAAGTTCCAACGGCTTTGGCTCGGACCATACCTAATTTTAGAGATCTGCGGGGAAAATACCTACCACCTTAACACCATGACTGGAGAACTTGTCCCATTTCCCATCAATGGATAGTTTCTCAAACATTGTTTCAAATGAGGTTGGTTTGCCCAAAGTTGTATTTTTATGTAAAGTTCCTTGCTTGTAAATATTTCTTTCCCGGTACCTCGTTGGGAGGTACCTTGCCTTGTAAATAGTCTTGCTGGTGTCCTCTGGGACCACCTCTCTTTTATTTACCTTTCATTTTTCTTGTCTTCTTTTCGGGTCTTGGCATTTTTCTCTCCTTGTAAGGATTGGTATGCTTTGCATAACATCTGGTCTCTGGGATGTTGCCTTTAACACGGTGAACTTAAGAATCTATTGCTAGCATGATGGAATCGGTCTGGTCTCCGGAGTTATTTTGCAAGTTTGGTAGTACATTATGAGTAATCTTCATCGGATTTATCCCTAAAAGTCTGGTAATCAGTAAACTAAGAATTGAGGAACAAGTAATCGGACACACCGAGGGTAGATCGGTTGCATTAGTTGGTTGACCCAAGTTTGAACTTTTAAAAGATTCTTTCTGGGTCCAAAGTTTTTCTCCCCCATTCAGTATATTAAGATAGGTGGAAGGGTGAAAGAAGTACCACCATTAAATTTAGCTAAGCTTAAGCTTGATGGTGAAAGGAGTACCGCCCTCCCACCTAGAAACGTATAAAATAACAAGAAAAAGAAAAATGGGATGAAACTTCGGTCTCCGGGAGAAACGAGAAAATTTGATGACTTTGGGGTTTGATATACTTAGTGCCTGTTCTCTACTTCTCCCAGAGGTCATCGACTTGATTTTATTCCAAAGTACACACTTCACCACTGACGAAAAGATCATGGACTAAATCGTGTTTGACCAAATTTTCTTAGACATGTTACTCTTTACAAGTAAGATGCTTCGAGTAACAATTTGTTCCAGTCTTGCTACCCAAAGATTTTGTAGTTATTGAATGCACTAAGGCATTCATCCCAGATAGTCACCATTTGTTATGCCCTGCATCCCCTTCCCTACATTTTGTGTGCAAAATGTTGGGTCCCCCTTTGTTGTTTTCTGCTTTTGGCTTTTGCCTTGTCTTTTTCCTCTGTTTCTTTGTTTTCCTTCTCCGGGTTTTCTTTTTTGCAATGTTTGTTTTTCTTTGTTTTTTGTCTAGTTGTTTCTCTAGGACCCGATCCTGGAGTTGGTCGTTCCTTGTTCAGGATCTGGATTCTAGACTCCGGGATTCTTTGCCACAATGTCTTATTTTCGTAAGAGGATATGGTTACACGGAATCCCCGGGCCTGGAGTCCAGAGGTCGGCCTATTCTAGAGTTTGTGAAAGGAAAGGTAAATTTCTTTTCACCTCAGGTATAAATAGAAATCACCTGTCATTTTCACAATTATCGCGATTAAAACACTTAAGCAATTTGAGCGATTTTAGAGCAATATCACAGCGATTTGAGCAGATTTAAGTGCGAGTTGCTTCGAGCTGTTTTGAATAGTTGCAAGTGGTTTTCAGTTTTGAAGTGGTGATCCTTTGGAGGAACAAGCTATTGCAGAGCTTTCGCGTTGCCTTTTTAGCACCTTTCCTTCCTTCCTTTCTCTGGTTTTTAGGTTGGTTTCCTTCTATTTCCCTCTGTTTCCTGGCTTTTCATTTTTGTCTAGTTTGTGTTTCTCGCCTTGTGGTTTTTTTTTTTTTCTACCTTTCTTTGTCTGGTTTGCCGCTCATTGGTGGGTCAGCTCTGCCAGAGGGTTGTCCGCCCTCTGTGCAGGTGTAGGATAATGTAAAAGCTGTAGGTTTGTAAAATTTTTAGTTCTATGTAAATAGCTACTCTGCATTTTGTATATACGTGTATTTAGTGTATATTAGTGTATATACTTCCATTTTGCATGTATATACCTTTCAACCCTATAGTAGGTTAGTTGTATATTTTGTGTATATTCGCTTGGTCTCGTGTTGAGCTCGTCGTGCCATGTGTGTTTTACATTTTAAGTCTGCGAGCTCATTCCAGACAGAATACCACTTGGCTGAAACTCGGCTCTCAACTAGTTTCAACCAGAAATTTTTCTCTCTCCTCCATAAACCAGCCTGTGCTTCATTTACGTCTCATGAATGCATTTAAAATTATCTAGGTGGTTTTCCACTTTACGCGCGTTTGGACAGTTGGTGCCGCCATCGACCATAACTTTCATTTATTGCATAGCCACGTGACGCCCACGTGGGCCTGACAGTTCACTTTTCGCGCACACCTTCCAACGATTAGTTTCCCGGACCCCGAGTTTTTTATCTTCACCAAGCCCACACCTTACTTTGCTAAGTATGCTAAAACCCCTGGACCCAAATATTGGTTATTTACCTTAAGTTTGCATTATATATATCTTTCTGGGATTTTGAACCTAAACTAACTTTTCAGGAAAACAAACACCGTGATGGTAATATCTCTGGACTCCAGAGTATGATTTATCTATAAATTTTGACGGTCATCTTGCCTTGCAGGTTTTTAAAGCAATATCCTTTTATCATGTCTGAGGCTTCCGCATCTTCACCACCCGAGAGTCTGAAACTTCCTTCCACGGCGATCACTAGGGCAGCCGTCAAATCTAAGATGGAGAGGGCCTTAGAGAAATTGCCTCTCACCATGAAGTATGTGAAGGACAACGCTATCATGGGATCAAAGATTGATTTTAAAGTTCAATTGATCACCGACACCAGCATCGAAATGTGGGCCAAGATGCAGGCCTTAGTGAAAATAATGTACATTCAGCGACAGTCCGGGGATCCACTGGTGATCAGCGTCGGGGATTCTGGGATTCTCAAGGCTACCTATTTTCCATGCTCCGTGCAGGCCCCGAAGTTAATTCTTACACTTGCGGCACATTACAACTCTTTCGTCAGGGCCGTCATGCTCACAACCCTAGAACCAACTGGGTATCCCACCCCCATGGTTTCTCTTGATGCCATGACTTTTTGGATAGGGTTGGGGATCCCTCAGTTTGACAACCCCACTGTGGTCACCAGAGAAGATGCCTTAGCACAATTTAAGCATTTGGAGGACGTGGCCCTGATATACATGAATACGCATTGGCTCAAGACTCCGAAGAGGGACCCCAAGAGAATGAAACTAGAGATCCCCCGGTCAGAAATTAAAGAAAGCATCCAGATGGGGATGATAGCACTTTCCAGGGTCTTCGGGAAACCACATGCCCAGGAATTCATAGGGTGGATGTACTACTTCTTGCTCAGCATTTCCATCGGCGGAGAGTACTTTGATTGGACCACCATTATTTCAAACCACGTGGATTCTCTGTTGCTCTAGGTGGTCCAAAAGAGGAAGTTCTATATGACTTCTTATGTTCTTTGGGCCCTAGCACAACAACGACCCCACACCAATGGGTTACTCACATCAGGAGTACTCAGGATCCACCCGGGTCAGAAGGTTCCCTAGGATTATTTCCAATAGATTCAATGGGAGGCCAGTTTCCCTAGCTTCTGTTGAGTAAATGATGTCTTTATCTACTACAACCTACTTACACCCACCCGGGCTACAGGGTACCACCTTTCTACGGAGGTGATGGATCTAGTCAGAAGTTATAGCCACTATTATATACAATTCCAGCAACATACATACATAAGGGTAACTGGCTTCTTCGGGAAACCCTACTTGTTGCCCAAACATTGTGGGAACAAGATAATTCTCTTGGAGTACTACAGGAAAATGATAGAATTACATGCCTTGTATGCCTTAAAGAAGGTAACAAATATTCCATTCCCAATCACTTGTGGGAATTACTCGTGTAGTCTGGCCACAGCCAAGGAGCTGGACAACGAGCTCAAAAGCTTGAACTTAGCAGAGTTTTACCTAGCGCAGAAGAACTTTGATCCGCATGGAAAAATTGTGTTGGCACTTCCCCGGGCATCACAGCCCCACCAATACCACATGGAGGACTTCTGGGAATATTTCCAGGATGACGTTGAAGTCTGGAGCCACCATTACGTCTGGATGACCGCAGGAATGATGGACAGATTGAAGCTCCAGAGATTCCCCGATAACTTCTCAGACGCTAGCTCCATAATAGACCCCCAGTACAAAGCAAAGGGGATCGATAAGTTGGCCCTCCCACTGGTGAACTGGAATTCCAAAAGAGGCCCACCATAGAGGAATTTACTCACAACATGGTCGAGCGCAGCCACGAGTATTTCAAAAGAATATGCCCCGGGAGTACCTACAGAGCTGCCCAGCCAGTACCAAAGCTAACCCTCGAGGCCGCAAATTCTTCACAGGGAGGAGATAGGGGAAAAGGAATCATGGAGACTCCAACTGTGCAGGAGACCCCCATAAAAAATAGCTAAAGCAATCAATAGCGGCCTCCCAGCAGATGAGGGAGAATTCAATCACACGGTTGGCTACCCCGGTGCTCATGACCGGACCCATCCGTCCTCCTTCTTCCCCATCACTAGAAGCACTAATGGTCAAGGCAACCAGAGTGGATTTGAGAGAGGAGTAGGTCCTAAGGGATGCAGCGCCACCTTTGGTCACCAGGTGAAAGAAGAGACTTAATCCAAAACCAAAGGCAGAGACAGAGCTGGGGATGCCTCAGATCCCACAAGTTGAAATCCTTTCTTTCGACTCCGTAGAGCTGGAGAGGGAACCAGAGCCTACTTATGTCTCGGACAACCCTCCCCCTCACGATGAATTTGACAATGTTTTTAGAACTGACGAGTTCAAAAACTTGCAAGGGGACATTGAGCAGACCGAAGTTGAAATCCTGGAGCAGGAGGAAGGTACCGAACAAGAACCTACGCAGGAGGAGGAACAGATGGAAGAAGAAAAGGAGGTGGAACAAGAAATTGCCTTTGAAGTTCTAGAAATATGGGACATGAGAGTATCAGGGAAAAAGCAGGAACAAAGTGAGAAAATGGCATCGGCGGGGGAAACTGGACCTTCAGGAACAACCGTGACCCCAACTGTCGTGCTTCAAATACCGCTCCAAAAGGCAACCTTTGGGGAGGTAATCACTGTGGCCCAAATGTTAAGCCTTGGCCCATTGCCTCCCCCACTACCAAAGGACACACCGGCAGAAGAAGATATCCCAGCAACATAGGCTGAGGAAGAACACAAAAAGGAAGAAGAAGAAAACCCTAGGGCCACCAACGAGGACCCAGATATTACTGAAGGTATAGATGGTGGGGAAAAAGATACAGGTACCAGTGAAGGGGCACAGCAAAATGTTGGGGAGAAGTCACAAGAACACATTTTGGCTACCAAGCCACCCCTGCCGCCACCATGGTTGATAGAAACCCGAAAGAGGAAGGCCCCTCCATCAACACATAGAGCCCATCTTTCATTGGCAGAGATGATTGCTCAGGCCCAGAACCCGCCAAAGGCCAAGAAAGCCCGGACGGTTCACACTCTTTGAACCGGTCCGGGTGGAGAAATAATTACAGTGATAGCAACACCTTCCCCAGACTCAGACGAAGCAACGGTCAAGGCCACAGATTATAACATCATAGAGATATCGCTTGGGAAGAGAGGGAAACAAGGTGAAGTAGACCTATTGAAAGAGGCATCCAAGGCGGTAGAGGCTCTCTATGAAAAGGAGGTTCAAAAGATGAAGGCAGAAAAGGAGATAAATGAAAACCTCATGGGGTTGCTAACTGAGTTGGCCCGGCCTATCAATGTTATTCCTTCAAAGGCCTCTACATCTGACGTGCCACTACTGCAGAGCGACATAGACTCACTACAGGAAATGAAGAAGAAGGCCCAGGCGGTTGATGAGTGGGTCGCCTTGGAATTAGGAAATGTCTGACATTTCCTATTATCCACCCTCCCAGATCTATATGCAGCCCACCATGTCTTGCATCAGGCCAAAACCACTATCAATATATGGGAGGCAAACATCAAAAATTATGAGGCATGGAAAGTTGAGTTCAAAGAACTCATCGGCCTTGGAGAAGAAGTTGTCTCCGAGTTTGGAATTTTGGGGGAAGAGTCATTCGATTTTGTGAGAACCCAGCACTGCAGAATTGACCTCACATTGGGGGTAATCAAGCAACTGGTGGGGAATCTGCGGGATAAAGTGAATGTAGTACAATATTCTTTTAATTTATATAAGTTTTTTGTTACGAAGGTCTCCAGAGCTGATCCATTTAGCACTGAAAAATGCACACCAGAGGAGTATGTCTTGGGGAAGTTTGATGAGTTAATGGAGTCAAGGTATCAATCCATGGACGGAATAGATGGAGCTCAAATGATGAGAATAACTCGCATGGTACTCAGTGGCCATGATGTGGCAAAGATGGCCGATGAATTTAAGGGAAATATTCCAGACATGGGGGAATAGAGTGAGGTGGCTAAGTACTGGCAGGCCATCCTTAAAGATATTGATGAAGATGAAATCTCCCGTCTCCTCCAGACCTTCAACGACAATAAGCAGCAATAGATTTTCTTCGGGGGCCAGAGAAAACCAGAGTGTTTTTGTATTCTTTATTCTTTTCGAACGTAAGTTCCCGGAACCCGGAGTCCCGGATCCTATATTTTTTATTCTTTCAGTGATCCGTGTCTTGGTCCCCAAGACTGACCAGTCACTTTCAAAGTAGCTAATAAAGGTTTTCAGAGGATAGATAACTACACCAAGGCACGTCAGATCGACAAGAGGTTTTATGACAGATAGTCTTCCCGAGGCGCCGCTTCAGAAGTACACCTGGCACATTGGAGATAGAGTGCCACTTTTCCCATTTATGAGGCATGTAGCCTCGATCCCTGGGGGATCAAATTTCTTCCTTCTCCTTCTCAGCTCTCTTCTTGAGGCTGATTCTTCCACTCCACTTCTCTTTTCTTTTTCTTCTGACATGACAGGCCTATTCCATCTCTAGGTCTTTTGTAGAGTGGCGCAGGTAGTACCGGCCACGGGATAATATATTTTATTTTATAAATGTAACATAAGTTAGGGTCAGGGATAGGGTTAGATGTATACATGTATAAATAGTAAGTCCAACCCCATTCCAAGGGTTGGCAAAATTGATGATTTTGCAGTCCATGGTAATAGAAAAGGAGTTTCATTTCTCAGTTGCAAAGCTCAATGCTCCTTAGTCTTTAAGCTTTTAGTATTTAGATGCTCCCTTGGAGCCACCATTGTACCATGCACCAGTGCTTGCTGGAAGGAATGTTAATGAAGAAGGGAGAGTTCTTGCAATGATGTTGTTGGCATCTTGTCTTCTGAGTTGACAGTATTTTATGCTTTATGTTCTTCATGTCATCTTCTCTAACACTTAAAGTAGATTAACGACCTCCTTTCCGTTGCTACTGATGAAATATGAACTGATGGTTGTATGTTTCTTCGGTATTTAGTAGTGTGTTAGAGTACTGTTGATGTTTTGAATGTTCAACACAACTATAGGTAGATGGAATATTTCTAACCCTGCAGGAATTTTTCAATTTATTTGTTAAGTGTAAGCATGCTTGGAGAAACCTCACCTACTTGAATCCCCGGAGAGAACAAGTTGAAGTAACCAGCTATCCCCCTCGAAAATAGTCACATCTCCCAACTGAGCCCCGCACCATCGAGACCCGACTCCCAAGTGCTTGGAGGCCCAGGGAATCTCATTTCCTCAGATAGCCTTTACAGGTGAAGTTGGCCGGTACCTCGGTACCCAGTGACAACTTACATCTGCTGGCGGACCTGATCACCAAAGTCTCTTCAACAGGTCCAACACCCTCAGAATTCACTTCATAATTCATCAATTAGGGATCTCAAATGCCCTACATGTGTGCCCTAGATCGTATGGTCCAAATTAGGGAACACTCCCAAAAATAATAGTAGCATTAAATGTAAAGGCCTTTTTGGCCTTAGGAGATTCAAGATTGAGCACACTCTTAACCCACCGATGAACATGGAGTGTTTGTGACCATAAGTACAAGAATCTAGTCTTAATCATCCCAAGTTAGGATCCATTTCCCTGGAGGCCCAAACCCAGATCCTCAGACCTCTTCCCCCAAGGTCTTCCATTTGTAATAATCATCTTTGGCGCCTACCAAGAATCTCCCAATTGTGTAGTCCTCCCCCAGCACAATACAAATCATGCTAAGGGAATTTTAGACATTTATAGGTTCGGGACTCCCGCTTCTAGCCTATATAATCGGGTATGATATTTTGAACAATCCTAAACCCATATGTCCAATCCCAACTCCCCAAAAGCCTAAGATTAAATCAACAGGGACATCTTTGGAGTTGGGGGTTCTAGAATCCAAAATTCGCCATGCCAATTGGGCATCTAGTTTCCAAGTAATCCCGAACTAGTCATAATGGGCCTTTTCCCTCGAAGTTAGTACTCTATAGAAGTATCTTCCATAGTCAGGAACTCTTTCTCTTTGCATACCATCCACCTGTCCCCGACCCTGGGGCACCAAGAGGGTTGCTTAATCATGAATGTGGGTATTAGGATTTTGTTGTGGTAATATCCATTATTAACACTTGTCATGTTCTCCTGCAATATATCCTATGGCCGCTCTAGCACCTGCAACTCATGCTCCAAAGAAGACTAAAGTGGAGATTCAATTGGAAAAACTCCCTATCATAATGAAGTATCAATACCAACAATAACTCCATCCTTCCAAGATAGAGTGTGTAGTACATAACTTAACATATACTAAAATAGAGCACATAGACATTGACGCCATTAGAACAAATACCCAGAATTTACCTCTAAGAATGCATTTCTATAGGAGGCTTAGGAATCTAGATTGGTATAGGATGTAGTTTTCCCATAGGTGGTACAATCCATAGAGTTAATCCTAACTCTGGTCAATCACTACAATGTGGCCACCCGAAAGTGCACCAACACAAAAGGCATCTTAATTACCGTCTTCACTCCAATGTGATTCATCTGATCTTCTAGATGCAAGACAGAGAAAATGTCCTTGTTGCACATAAAAGGCACCTCAATGACTTTGGTCTTGTCTAGAGGAAGAAAGCCGAAGTAAAAATAATAGAGAGCATCAACCAGGCAGAATTCAAGCCCACTATGTAAGGCAACATTATCGCATTAAGAAGAGACTTCAAGGACTCTTTCCAATACCACCCCTAGATGTAATATTACATTTCTACCATCATCACAAGGAAGGAATATGTTTACTTGGCTCAACTGATTTCAAAAAATATCTATGCACAGATGATATATGATTGACTATTTTCAAAATAGATAATTTTTTTAAATTATAATAATTTTTCTGTTTTTCCAATAATTTCTAATAAAACAAGTCCATAAGCATGAAATAATAGGTTTTTTTTTTTCATATATTGTTTTTTCAAATTTTTTGAAAAATGAATTATAGTACATCAAACTACAGACAATTCTTTTTTCTTTGAAAAAAAAAATTGAAAAATGATGAGTATATGACAATTTATGTTTTTCCTACACGAGGGGTTTTTGAAATAGACATTACACCCAATAAAAAAAGGTAGAAAATAAAATATGCCAAAAATTTTATAAAAAAAATATGTTCATCAATCTTGAGTGTCTTACAAATCATATTCCAAAAGGATTCAAAAAAGTACTTTCATTTAGGTCAAATTATGGTTGTCGTACATGGGCACAGAAGGTCTTGAAAAAGTGACTTTTAAACAATGGTTTTTGGAAACACCTAGTAAAAATTAATTTTTATAATTTGGGTATTAATATAAATTATATATTTGAAAACTCGACTTTGATTACTAAATTTCATATTACTTAATTTTTTTTAAGATTCAAATATTTAGGTAAATTAGGACAAAATCTTAAAACAGGGTAAACAACTCCACTTTTTGGCCAAAAAGTTGACTCAACTTCTTACTGGCACTCACTAGTTCATCCAGTTCAAAAATTCTATGTACATATGACTAAGAATCTTCAAAGGAAAGTCATTCCTTCTCCCCCAACACTATAGTGACTAGGTCATTCTTCTTGAATTTTTTAGATAGGAGCACTTGAGTTCCAGGCTCTAGTGACTCTAAAGCACAAGTCTGGTGTGGGTTTTCCATTCAACTTGGGCTATTGCAAGTGTTTAACTTTAGTGGCTACCAAGGATGTAGTGTTCAAAATGAAATTTTGAATATAAAATCATATAATTATTCCCAGGATGTGTATGACCCACAAGAGAATACAAGGAAGCTACTCCTGAACACTAATCTGGAACACAAGTTGACCCTCCATCAATTTTGGGTCGGGTTTCAAGATAATTTTGATCACGAGAGGAAGAAATATTACAAACTAATAGCCTACCAAATGAGGTCTTTCAACCTTTGAAAGGATATTCTGAAGGCTTATGTTGATGATGGTGACATCTTGGATCTCACATACCTTAAGGACAAGGTGGATCATGATATCCTATAGTCACTCCAGCCTCCGCAACTCCTACTCCAAATAAAACTTGTAGGAAATATGGCCATGAACAACTAAGGGCGGGGGAGGTGAATCAGTTGTTCCAAAGCTCTTTAAAACTTAAAAACCCTTAAACCTTAAACCCTTATTTCTTATCTTAATAATGAGTTAAAATTGCATGCATAAATTAGAAACACATCCACAACAGAAACACATCCACAACACATAACACAAGGATTTTTAGTGAGGAAACATTTCTAGGGGAAAAACATTGGTGGGGCTGAAACAAACAATAAGACTATACCTTGTTAGAAGTATAACTTATTACAAATGGGGAACATTAAGGAACATTTATTAGAGCTCACTACTCAAATATAAAATGGATACAACCCCGTGGAAGGCTCACTACCTTACAAGATCACTACAATGATCAATCGGAAGTTTTTGAGCAATATAATGGCCTCTACCTTATGCCTAGGTCAGTTCCAATGAAGTACAATGGAGATCTTTGTTCAACCATTCTCTGCCTCTTACAGTTGAACAATTTGTTCTCCAAAAAATATGCCACCTTTGCTTCACAATCAATCAAGCATCCACAATAAAAAATATTGCCTGAAGCATATATATTTTATCAACCTTGGAAAACTAACAAGGGCGGCTCAATTCTAATTTCAAAATTCAAATCCTTGCGCCCAAAAAAAAATCCTTATGAAAGTATGTCTTCCAAAACATAACAATGATCCTTATCAACAATCTCGAGCTCATAACACGGCCACAAATCATGCCTCAAACTTCCACAAAATGTTTTACTGATCAAGTCGGCCAAGAACATAAGAAATTTATCACCGATTAAAAAATCCTTCCAAACAGATCACCACAATCAATGTGGACCACCAACTTAGCAAGAACATAATCCAAGATCATCCATAAGCATCATGAATTACACAAAAACATTCGAACCCATTCAAATCATCATATTTGCTAGCATCTCTCATGTCAGACCTCAAGAACACTATCAACATCCACTGTACAACACCTGAAAAATGCCTTGTGAACCTCTAGGCCGCAAAACTTTTGAATTGAGGACACATCAGAATGTCCCAAAGACACACCTAGATGTAGAGATAAAAATATCAACCTGGAAGTGGACAACGAACCAATTATAGTCATCTTGTCAATACTAGCAGACAGTGTAGGAACCACTCACCATACCTAATCTCATATCATATCCAAATCGTAATGCACACCTTTGCAACTTGACATAAACCAATTAAAAAATATCTACAACATCTCATGACGTCCGTGACCACTTTTAGTTAATAACTGAGCCTGACCAAACCTCTAATCATACTCCACCACTGTCCAAGTTGTCCAACAAATATGTTGACATCAATGAAAACACATCCAACAAATATGTCTTCCAATACATATGTGCATCTTCCCAACAATCTCCCCCTTTCACATTGATGGCAACATATGATGTGTAAAATAAGAAATAAAAAACTCCCCCTTTGACATTAATGAGAAAGACGTAAATCTCTCTCTCAACTCTACTTCTTCTCCCCTTGAGAACAATGAACACCAACTGAACATTACAACTTACTACTCCCCTAGAGTTGCAACTTTCTTGAACATCAATCCAGAACATAAAATAAGACTGCAATAAGCCCATCCGATTGATGCACATCTCTGCATCTTAGTTCCGATTAAGAGAGGCAATCACCCCCATCTTGCCTCTGAGATATTCAAAGGTACCCTTAAGCAATTAGTTTGTGAAGATATCAACAACTTGTTCCTTTGTAGGAATATACTCTGGAATCTCACTTCCTTTTCATTCACCTTCTCTCTCAGAAAATGGAACTTGATTGATATATACTTTTTCCTTGAGTGCTGCAGAGGATTCTTAGAAATGTTGATAGCACTTTAACTATCATAGTATATGAAAATACACTCATCAAAGATAATTCTAATATCTGATAACATCTTCTTCATCCATACTACTTATGTACAATTACCAACAGTAGCAATGTACTCTTCCACAATAGGTGATAAGGAGATGGAGTTCTTCTTCTTGCTCATCCAAGAAAACAATCTTCTACCAAAAAAAAGTGCTACCACTTGTACTTTTCTTGTCATCAACATCACCTTCCCAATCATTATCTGTATATGCACACAAAGTGAAATATTCTCCTTTAGCATACCATATCCCAAATTCCTTTGTTCCTTTTAGATATCTAAATATCGTCTTTACAAGTACTTCATGACTCTTCTTCGGATCTGCTTGAAATTTGGCTACAAGACACATAGTGTTCATGATACCTAGTCTTGTATGAGTCAAATAAACTAGTCTACCAACCAATGACCTATATCTAGACTAATTTACTTTAGCGGACTCATCATCCTTTGACAACTTACACCCGGTCACCATAGGTGTACCCAAAGGTTTTGAGTCATCCAACCCAAACTTCTTCAACAACTCCTTCACATACTTGGCCTGAGATATGAAAATCTCGTCCCCTGACTGAGTAATTTGCAATCCCAAAAATAATTTCATTTCTCCTATCACGGACATTTCAAACTCACTTTACATTTCTATTGCAAACACATATCTCAACTTATCATTACCTCCAATGATAATGTCATCAACAAATAACTCAATAATCAAAATGTCCTCATTATCTACCTTGAAATATATATTACTATCAATAGTGCCTTTATTGAAACCAAGCTTTAGTATCTATATTTTTCCAATCTTGAGTACCAAGCTCTAAGAGCTTGCTTCAACCCATATAATGCTTGAACTTCAATTGACAAACCATGTTTAGTTGATCAGTCAATTGAAAACCATTTGGTTTCTCTATGTATACTTCTTCAAATTCACCATTCAGAAATGTAGATTTCACATCCATTTGATGGACTTTGAAATTCTTATGAAAAAAAAAGCTAGAAATAGTCTTGAACTGCTTCTAGTCTTGTTACTGGAGAAAAATTTTCATCATAGGCAATACCTTCCATTTGAGTATATCCTTTGCACACCAATCTTTCTTTATTCTCTACAAATTCTCCATGTTCATTCAATTTATTTATGGACACCCATTTAGTACCAATAAAATTATTGTCCTTAGGACTAGGAACAAGAACCCATATGCTGTTATTTTCAATCTATGACAACTCTTCTTTCATGGCATTAACCCAATTACCATCTTTGCAAGCTTCACTCGCATCTTTAGGTTCAATCTCTGAGATTAAGAAAATATGATCTTCAACAATCCTTCTTCTAGTTTGAGCACCATTGCTCCTATCACAAATAATTTGACCCTAAAAATCACTTTAATCTTACATACCTCAAAGTATTTGGATTTGCCTTAGGATTTTGTGTTTCTCCATCTTCACTTGTACAAGGTTCATCATTTGTCCTCACCAAAACACTTTGGGGCTGGTTTTGAACTTGATTTTTGTGTTCCTGATTACCACTAACATTCTGATCATTAAAATGATATCCACAAGATCTAGATAGATCTCAAAGCTTTCATTCACTTTGACATTACCACTCTCCACTATCCTCTTCAACCTCTTATTGTAGCACCTATATGCCTTACTTTTGGTATAATAACCAAGGAATATACCTTCATCACTTCTTGCATGAAATTTCCCTATATCCTCATCTCACTTGATATAGCATTTACTACCAAAAATTCTAAAATACCTAATTGTAGGCACATTTCCACACCATAGCTCATAAGGTTTCTTACATGTATCTCCTTTGATTTGTACTGAGTTGAGAGTGTATACTACAGTGCTAACTGCTTCTCTCCAGAACGTCTGTGGAACTTTTCCCTTAATCATCATAGTCCTAGTATTTTCAAGAATAGACTTGTTCTTCCTCTCCACCGCTTCATTCTGCTGTAGAGTCCTTGGAGTAGAAAACTGTCTCTTTATCCCATGCTTCTTACAAAAAGAATTTAACTCACTAGATGTTAATTCACCTCCTCTATCTAATCTAAAACACTTCAGCTTCAATCCTATCTCTGTCTCAACCATTTTCTTAAAGATCTTAAACTTATCAAGGGCTTCAAATTTCTCTTTCAAGAAAGTTACCCATATGATCCTAGAATAGTCATCAATGAGAAACATGAAATACCTATCACATTTCAAACATCTTATCCTAGTAGGACCACATAGATCAGTATGAACAAGATCTAATAATCCATTTGAATTTTCAGTTTTAGAATGGAAAGTAACTCTTCTTTTCTTACCCAACTAACATTCTTTGCAATTAGTGTTAGCAAGTTTCTTCACCCTAGGAAGATCTCTCACAGCATAAGTAGAACTTATTTCCACAATATTATCAAAGTTCATATGACACAACCTTTTATGCCATAACTTACTTTCATCTATTTGAGAAATCAAACAACTTTTCAGACCACTAATCAAATGAAGTATGTTACCTTTTATCTTTGATCTTGTTGCAATCTTTATCCCAAAGTCATTCAAGATGTTGCATTTACCATTCTTTAAATGTAGGCCATAACCTTTGTCCATCAAATTCCCAACACTAAGAAGGTTATGTTTCAAACCTTACACATACAATACATCATCTATATTATTCTTTCCATCTAGAGAAATAGTACCTCTACCTCTAATCATACCACTAGTATTGTCTCCCTATTTCACAATACACCATCATACTTTTCATAGCTCACAAAATTTCTCTTATCACCAATTATATGATGAGAGCATCCACTGTCTATTACCCATTTATCCTCTTTGAGCACATGATAAAATAGGGCTTTCTCTTCAGCAACACAACTAGCAGAACTAGTAGGCATAGAATCTACAGGCTTAGGATCTTCTTCTTTCATAACAATGCATGTAAACTCATTATCACTCTTGTTAGCATCATCAGATTCATCATCTATAAATCCTTCATCAACAACATAGTAGCATTTCTTTGCAATAGTAGGTTTTATATTCTTTAATTTAGGAACCCTTTCTAGACATCTAGATGCAATGTGTCATATCTTATTGCATGAAAATACTTAAGGGGAATCTTTGCTTTATACTTATCAGAACCTTTTGGAAATCTTCTAGAAATTAGTGATTCCAAGTCGTGAAGTTCTTGATCTTCTTCTTCAAGCTCATTCATTTCTTTCTCATATCTTGACAACCTCCTTGTAGATCCTTCTCCTGGATCATATCTTTACATGTCCTTTCTAGATATAGTAGCTTTGAATTCTGATTCCAGCTTATGCAATACACCACCAAATTCACTTAGCTCAAAATTAAAGAAGTAAGCTTATCAACTAACTTGTCTCTTATACAGTTGTCATTGTCTGAATCTCCTCAATAGCTGAAATTTTGTGTCTATAAGAAGAAGGCAAGGATCTCAACACCTTGGAAATAATCTCCTCATCTTCCAAGGTAGCTCTAGCACATCTGATATGACACACAAAATCATTCACCCTAAGAATAAAAGAGACAATATTCTCATCTTCACTCATTTTCAAGGTTTCATACTTTCCCTTTAAACTCTACAACTTGGAAACCTTCACTTCCTTATCTCCTTCATACAAGGTTTGCAACTTCTCCCAAATCTCATTAGTCATATCCACTTTCATGATTCATCATTATTTTAGCATCAGTTAAGGCACTCAACAAAGATTCCTTTTCCCTGATATTTACTTTGGCATCCCTGATCTCATCTGGAGTAGTAGGGTTTGGAGGAGCAGTATAGGCTAACTTCGTAATCTTAAAACAATCTTTATCAATGCATCTAAGATGAACTATCATATTAATATTCCATAAAGTGTAGAACTGGAGCCATCAAACCTTGGATTATCCTTCTTATAGGTTTCCATCCTTAGATCACCCTCAAGCTATTAAACTTCCTCCAAGGGACAAATATATGATACCAATTATAGGAAATATGGAAACGAACAAATGAGAGGGGGGGGGGGGGGGGTAAATCAGTTGTTCCAAANAAACGAACAAATGAGAGGGGGGGGGGGTGGGGTAAATCAGTTGTTCCAAAGCTTTAAAACTTCAAAAACCCTTAAACCTTAAAACTCTTATTTATGATCTTAATGAATAAAACTTGCATGCATAAATATGAAAATAATATCAACAACACATAAAACAATGATTTCTAGTGAGGAAACCCTACTAGGGGTAAAACCTTAGTGGGGAAGAAACCCACAATAAGACTATACCTTGTTAGAAGTATAATCTATTACAAATGGGGAATTCACTTACATTTAGGTACACTACCTAGAGCTCATTGCTCAAATACAAAATGGCTACAACCCCATGGAAGGCTCACTTCCTGACAAGATCACTACAATGATCAATCTAAAGTTTTTAAACTATATAATGACCTCTACCTTATTCCTAGGCCATTTCCAATGAAGTACAATGAAGATCTATGTTCAAACCTTCTCTTCCTCTTACAGTCAAACAATCTGATCTCCAATAGATCTACAACCATTTCTTCAAAATCAGTCAAGCATCCACAATACAAAATATTGCCCTAACTTATATATTTCATCAACCTTGGAAAAATAAACAAGGTTACTCAACCCTAATTTCAAACTTCAAATCCACACACTAAAAATAATAATCATGATCAAATTATGTCGACTAAAAAATAGAAATGATCCTGATCAACAACCTTGAGCTCATAACATGGACACAAATCACACCTCAAACTTCCAGAAAGTGTTTTAGTGATCAAGACGGCCAAGAACATAAAAACATTATCACCGACTAAAAAATCCTTCAAAATCAATCACCACAATTGATGTGGACCACAAACTCAGCAAACACATAATACAATCAATAGGCATCATGAATAACAAAAAAAATTCAAACCCATTCAAATCATCGTATTTGTCAGCATCTCTCATGTCGGATATCAAGAAAACTATCAACATCCACTATAACACCTAAAAATGTCTTGTAGGCCTTTGGACCACAAACCTTTTTAATTGAGGACACATAAAAATGTCCCAAACATATACCTTGATGCACAAAGAAAAATATCAACCTCCAAGTGCACACCAAACGAATTACTGTGATACTATCAACATTGACAGAGAGTGTAGGAACGCGTCACCATACCTGACCTCATATCATATCCAAATAATCATGCACACCTTTGTAACTTGACATAAACTAATTATATACTATCTAAAACATCTCATGATGTTTGCGACCAATTTTAGTCAATAAATGAACCTCTAAGCATACTGCACCACTATCCAAATTGTCCAACAAATATTTTGACATCAATGACAACACATCCAACAAATATGTCTTCCAATACATATTTGCATCTCCCCAACAAATAACCTATGGACGATCCTGCACCCGCAACTCCAACTCCAAATAAGACACAAGTGGAGATTTAATTGGAAAAAATCCCCATCATAATGAAGTATCAATACCAATAATATCTCCAACCTTCCAATCTAAAGTGTGTAGTACAAAAATTAACAAATACTGAAATAGAGCACATAGACATTGATGTCATTCAAACAAATGCCTAGAATCCACCTCTGAGAATGCATTCTTACATGAAGCTTAGGAAATCTAGAATGGTACAACCTATAGTTTTCCCACAGATGGTACAATCCCTAGAGTTAATCCTAACCCTGGTCAATCACTACAATGAGGCCACCCAAAAGTGCACCAACACAAAAGGCATGTCAATTGCTGACTTTGCCTCGAATGCAATTTATCTAATCTTTCAGATGCCAAACAAAGAAAATTTATTTTTGTGCAACAAAGAAGAGGCCCTCACAGAGTATAAGCAGAATGAGGTTGCACATAAAAGGAACCTCAATGACTTTTGGCTTGCCCAGAGCAAGAAAGTCGAAGGAAAAATAATAGAGAGCATCAGTTGGAAAAAATCCAAGCCCACCATTGAAGACATCATTATCACATTAAGAAGATTCTTTAGGAAGGAGGAATCTAGCTAATACAACCCCTTCACCCCTCAATGTACTATTATATTACTACCATCATCATAGGGAAGAAATACTTTGACTTGGCTCAACTGATTTCAAGAAAAATCTATGCTAATTGATGTTGGTTAAGAATGTCCACAATTTCTATATGACTGCATCATATGGATTCTAGCTAGGGTAAAGGCATTCCATTACAAACTAAATGTGCCTGAAAGGATGGGTGGAAGATAAGGGGATTTTCTCCCCTAAGAGTTTTACAGATGGGTTCTATAGCTCTAGGCTCTAATGACTCTAAAGCATAAGCCTGGTGTGGGATTTCCATTCACCTTAGGGTATTACAAGTGTTTAACTTTAGTGGTTTCCAAGGACGTAGTGTTCAAAATGCAAAGTTTTAACATAAAGGAATATAATTACTCCTAGAATCTGTATGACCCACAAGAGATTATAAGAAAGCTACTCTTGAACATGACTCTGGAACCAAAGCCGACCCTCACAAAATTTTGGGTCAAGTTGCAGGATGATTTTGATCGCCAGGAAGAAATAATGCAAACTAACAACCTACAAAATGAGGTCTTTCAACCTTTGGAAGTTGGCTACTCCGCATTCTCATCTTTTGGAAGATGTCACATTCGGGTAGATCTACCACCACAGACATCTCAGCACCCACATTTAAGTGATCCAAAGTAAATGTATGACTCCTTTCCACAGAGATATAGTATAATTTCTAGTGGAGGTGGCAGATGAAGTATACTCTATAGGTCCCATCTATCCTACTAATAAGGTGTCAATTTTACATTAAAGACAAGTTACAAGTATTTGATAGACTAATAGGGTGTCGACCCTGGATTGAAGGTAGAGATATGGGTTCTAGAGGAAGTACAAGGTACACCAGTTGACTTTCATGCAAGATAGTTTCCTTGAGATTCAAACTCCTTGGTTTCCCTCTTGTCTCTCTCCTTTTCTTTCTTCTTTGGATCTAAAGTTCAAGAACTTGTTCCTTGTAAATGTTTCTTTTTGGGCCATTGTTATAGACTGTAAAATTTAAAATTTTAAGGCACCTTAGGCATCGTAATAGATAAGTTTTCTAAACTCTTTTATATTTTTTTAATATGATCAATATTGAATCTTTTTTATGCTTGGAGACTTATGTTATCAATCAGTGATGGCTGAAATGTATTATTAATGACCAATGCAAAAGAATAACATACATTTAGCTTCCATGAGTACACGTGATTGTCCATCAATCGATATTTATTTTATTTCATGTTGTCCTTCATCCAAGAATGTTCTAAGTTATAAATGTAAGCTAGTATAATATGTTGGTATTTAATATCTTAATACATATTAGTTGATCATGTATATATCAATGGTAATATGTTATGTTTTTCTTGGATTAAGTTTGATGATATGTGGTAAAGAGATATCAGGCAACCCTTTCACTATCTACTTATTCTACAACAAATCTAAGCTATCAAAATATAAGTGGCCATATCTTAAATGCCATAAATAAGACTCATCTAAACTCTTAAAATCATAAGAATTCAAAGAGTTAGATAGTTCATTTCTTATAGTGATTGGGAACATTTTATTATTTTTCATCTCTACTCTTGCTATCAATTGCTTGCTCAGATAATTATCAATGATTGTACACATCTCATTTTTGGAGAACACTTTGTACCTTTTGTACATTTTCTCTATTAGCTATCCAATTCTTAAAAAATTGCATTTTAAACTAGGTACACAATACACATCATATATTGTTCTTCTTTTACCACTCTTGGTATACACAATAATTGCTCCTTTATTATTAACACTCACCTTATTATCATTACCCAACTTTACCTCAGACTGAACACAGGCGCCTAGACTGGCAAATAACTCTCCGTTTCCAGCCAAGTAATTGCTATAGCCACTATCCAAAAACCAAACATCATTTGAACTTTCTTCGGTCACATTAGAGTCAAAAAAAAAAAAATTTAATATTTAGACTCCTTTATGATGTGTGCAAACCAGCATTTACGTTCTTTCAACATTTGTTAGCTAAATGACCATACATTTTGTATTAAAAATATTTTACCTTTGAATTATAAAACTTCTGGTTTCCTTGTTACCTAGTTTTGTTGTTTCTCCCCCTCAACTAAGTTCTGTTGTTTCTCCCCCTCAAGTTAGAAGTGTTCCTTTAAGATTTCTCTTGAGAATCAATTGTATTGTCTCATTGATTAATGTTAAATTGCCACCTCTTCCATTGTTACTAGACCCTACTCTGCCTAAGTTTTCAATGCATTCTCCTACTCTGCCTGAGTTTTCAATGCATTCTCCTATGAATTATCATCACACCATGTCATCCCCGATTCATGTGCAGTCAAAGAACCAGCCAATTAATGAATTTCCATTTTACTAATATCTTTAAACTCTTCTATGGGCACCACTATAGCTTCAAATTTTTTTGGCAAAAATCTGAGAACTTTTTCAATCACTCTCTTATCTAAGAGGTCATCACCATATTGTCTCAACTGATTCACAATGTTCGTGACTAGATTCATAAAATTATCCACAAGCTCAATATTTTCCACTTTTAGGTTCTCAAAATCTCTCCTCAAGTTCACAAACTTGACATTCTTCACCTAGGATGGCCTTTGTATGCACCCTAAAATGGTCGCCTAGACTATGGGCCCCATTTATCATTTTATCAATTTATCAATTTCCTGAATCAATGCTTTGCAACATTTTCATTTCAAATCAATTTCCCTGATCAAATCATAATTAATTCAATTATTTCAATATTTCCTAAGGTTTGATCATTTTTATTTAATTAAAAGATTTAATCTCCCTTTTAATTAAATAAAATTCATCTTATTTAATTAAATTAAATTCCTCCCATTTAATTAAATAAAATTCTTCTAATTTATTTAATTAAAAGAAAACCCCTCTTTTAATTAAATAAATAAAAATCCCCACTTAAAGTACTTTATTTGATGAAAAAGGAAATAAATTAAATAAAAATCCCTTTTTCTTTACATCTTCCTAAGTGGTGGACTTTTTGCCTCTTAATCATAGCCTTTGATTTTTGCCTCTAAATCTCTATCGTCCATTGCTCTTTAAAAGAAATCCCTCCTTCTCATCAAAATATAGAATTTTTAAGTATTGTTATGCTGCAGGTTTGGACAACAATTTTGGAGGAGGATTTGAGCACTTTGGCTTGGATATTATAACTTCTATCTTCTTGTCTTCTTCTTCTTGCATCCATGGCTATTCATGTAGATTAGATTCATGTTTACTTTCATATATTAAATTTGCTTATTTCCTTTCATAGATTAATCGTGTATTGTTATCATTTAGATTAATTTTCTTTCATGCATTGCAATCATATAGAATAGATTTTATTTTCATGTATTGAATCTCTCATTTCATGGTGTACTTGCATAGGCACAACTAGGTCAATCTGAGGGCCTCCATTACAAACCTTTGCACTCCATGACTAGGGAGCTATGAGTTGATATTTGAGGCCTCATTCTTGAG